>NIVC01000943.1:0-83844 GCA_002269645.1 Macrostomum lignano | reverse complement strand
TCTGATCACTATCAAGCGTACACTCGCGGTATGACAAAGGAGAAATTCGCTGAATTTCTCCAAATTGTGATGGTAACGCTCAAATGGTCTGGCCGCCACCAACTTGCATACCTTATTTTTGATAATGTCAGCAGCCATAATGACGCTGAATTACAAGAGGTTGTGGGACTGGCTGAGTTCCGGCGACTCTCTAGATACAGCCCATTTTAACACCCGTTGAGAGCGCCATCTCCGCATGGAAGGCGGCCATTAAAAGTGAACTCAGCGACAGCCGCGAAGTTTTCATCAATCCATCCAACGAAGCTCGCGCTGGGCGTACACTGGCTGAATATCGAAGGGACGAGTCGATGCGCTTCGCCGATCTAACAGTGAACGACAGCGTCACTCAAGTGCCTCCAGTGGTACAATCACTGCTTCAGCTTTGTACCGAGATGCCTGGCCAGGATGCACATCAATGGAGACTGAAGGTCCACAATTGACGTGACTTCGATTTTCTGCTTTTGTTCCCTGCTATGTTCCCTACTGTACATGTTTTGGACGACAATTGTTTCGTTTTACGTTTAGTTAATAATATTTTGCTGAATTTGAATGCAGACTGCTGAAATTGAATGCAAAATCTGCACGCGTCAATAAAGTTTACCCATAGACGAGCAGACAAGTTTGAGACAAAATTAAAATGAATGCAGATTGCCGAAATTGAATGTGGTTCGCTGAAATGGAATGCGAGCATGCTTAAACCGTGCTCTGCCCCGTGCTCTGCGTGCTGGTGTCGTCTATCAATTCAACTGCTCTGTTGACCAGAGCGTCTCCTACGTGGGGAAAACCAAAAGACACCTACACACCACACCAGATCACTTAGTGCATTGCAGTAGCTGCTCTAACTGCAACCCAAACGAGCACTTTAAAATCATTGACCAACGTCAGTCGGACTTCAAACTTAGAATTCTTGAGGCCATGCACATTAAAGCCCAGTCACCCAGCCTAAACACACAACTCCAACATAGTGGCGCGGGTCACCTACTCCGTGTCTTTTGATGAGAGAGAGTACTGGGTGTACATTCTTTCCGCCCCCGGACTTCACTCTGCCGTACGGACTAACTCATGTGTTCTCCAATATCGATTTGTAAACACCACACCCCAAGGGAAGGGAAGACGGACGCGAGTGTTTGCGAGTAACGAGTACAGTGCGAGTGGATTCGACGATCCTCTGTACAGCAAGTTTATTTGTGCAGTACAGAAAATATAAAAAAGCAAAAAAAGCAAAAAAAATTCATGCAGCGCGAGAAAGGTGTGGCAGGCTGAGTAAAAGCTAGGTGATATAAGCCTCACGGCGGAGGGGTGCAGTGCAGAGAGGGGGGTGGACTTGGGGTGGGTGTTTACAACCAATCAGCAAACGCCGATTGGACACTAAACACCACACCCCAAGGGAAGGGAAGACGGACGCGAGTGTTTGCGAGTAACGAATACAGTGCGAGCGGATACGACGATCCAAAATCCGAAAAATGATGGGAAGATAGTGAAAGAAAAACGGAAGGGCACGCAGAATGCTGGTCACGCTTGCAAGCAAATAAAATAAACAGTCATTAAAACAGCACTGAATCGATAAAACAACAGTCATCATTGCAAAAAAAAGATAAAATACGAAATAAGAAAAGTGCACGAGTTGGGAAGAAAAAAAATCTGAGCATTTGAGTCCAAGCGAGAGGAAAAAGAAAGCAGACAGCACACCAGCTTCAACCCAGAGCAGGCAAACGAAAAATTATAGGCATTGAGACAGTTTGCGAACAGCCGCCAGCTGGAGATCGAAGCCCTTCTCCAGCCCCAGGTACACCTCAACCGCCAAGCTCCGCCAGTCGCCCAGGGCCTTGACGACCGGCAGCGGCACACCGGCGCGGAACGCCAGCGAGGCGCCGCCGCGTCGAAGGCTGTGAGGGGACAGAGACCGGTCTGCCAGGCCGGCACGGTGGACGACGTGCCGAAACAGGCGACAGAACCGGGTGCCGGTCAGAGGCGTCAGGCCGCCGCTGCTTCGGTAAGCGAAGAGGTGGGCAGCAGCGGCGCGGTCGGGCTGGTTGATGCGCAGGTGGTGAAGCAGCGCTGCCACCGGGCAGAGCGGGTGCTGCGCCGCGTGCCGGAGGCGCGGCAGGACAACGCGGTGCACTCGCTGGCGGAACTGGTTCGTCTTGGAGCGCCGAATGTGCAGGATGGCCAGATCCGGTGATACGTGCAGGTCGCCGCAGGTGACCGCCTCGCCGGCTGGTGGGAACGGTTTCGAGCAGCACAGATTGGCGCGGCGCAGGAGGCCCCAGAATCCGACCAGGACCGCCGCCCAGAAGGCTGCATCTTGAGGCTGCTGCAGGCGCAGGGTTCCTCGCAGTTTGAGGAAGTCACCCGGAGTGATGGGCGCCTTGCGCGCCGGTGGCTTGGCGAGTTTGTGCTGGACACCGCGGAGGAGCAGGTCGATGCGGGGGTCGCGAGGAAGGCCGCGGCCGGTCTTGAGCTTGCAGTGCAGGTCTGCGGCGTTAATGTACGCACCGACGCTGGCATGCGAGGAGAGGCGGTCGGACAGCGCGATGATGTAGTGCGCGACCTGCTGCAGAGGCGGTCTGGTGCTGTCGATGCGCATCTGCTTGCAGAACCGCTTCCAGGAGTCGATCTGGCAGCGGTAAGAGCGCGCGGTAGTCTCAGCGAAGGCCAGGTGGCAGAGCTCGCGGTAGCGCTTGCTGAAGTTCGCGCTCGGGACTTGAGGCGGGCGATCTGTAGGGCGAGAAATTCGCAGGTGGCTGGCGAGAGGGTGTGCTCTCTAAGGTTGCTAAGGTCAACGTGAACAGAGCCAAAGAGCCGGAGCAGGAAGTTTGTCAGCTCGCTGATGTCATCGGCTCGGCTGCCACTATCAGCGAAGATCTGGAATGTCCCAGGGACGTGGAAGGCCTGGACGGAGAGGTCGCGGTGCGCAGCGAGGAGCATCAGCTGTTGCAGAGCCGAGTTGACGACCCGATTTGGCGACGAGCCCTTGTTGATGGCGCCGACTGCGGCGGTGCTGTCAGAGTAGATCACAAGCTGGCTGCCCGGTTGCAGCTGCTGCTGGAAATGCAGGGCCGTAAGCACTGGCGCGAGACTTTCCTTGAAGTTGATGTGCAGCGGCTCGATCTCGGTTGAGTCGCGGTGCCAGTCCATGATGAGCCAGCTGGTGATGTCTGGGCCGCGGATGATGCCGCAGCCGCCCCAGTTGGACGCGTCGGACTCGATGGCCCAGCTGGGCCCGTTAGAACGCCAGATTTTGCAGCTGGGGGAGGCGGCCAGGCAGGCGTCCCACCAGCTAAGGATCTCGCGGAGATCATTGTGCACGCGCAGTTTGTGCCGCTGCTGCTTCAGGTCGCTGAGTTCGAGCAGGAGTGGTCTCAGGAAGCACCTCCCGATGCGGACCACCTGGCAGACCCAGTTGATGCGGCCACAGAGCGATTGGAGTTGGCGCTTGGTGATGCGCTTGCGAGAGAGCGCGGACTGCAGCTGAGACTTGGTGGCGTCGAGCTTGTCCTTCGGAAGCTCCAGCAGGCCGCTGACGGTGTCGATGAGGACGCCCAGGTAGACTAGTCTGGTGCACGGCGCCACCACCTTGCTCCAGTTGATGGAGAAGCCAAGCTTCCGCAGCAGATTGAGCAGGGTGTCGAGAGCGAGCTGGCAGTCGTCCTTGCTGGAGGCTGCTATGGCGAAGTCATCGAGATAACTGCCGATATCGTTGAAGCCCCGTCTCTGCATCATGCGCTTGACAGCCTGGCTCAGGCGGTGGAAAACTTCCACGGAGGCAGCAGCGCCAAAGGGGAGCCGCGTGTCGCAGATGTACGAATCGCTGCGCTGGTCGCTGAATTTCCACTTCAAGCCGGTGAGCCGAAAATCGTGCGGGCTGATGCCGACACTCCGGTAGGCATTGGCGAGGTCGACTTTGGCCATGAACCAACCGGGCTGCAGCTTGGCGGTGAAGTGGCTGACAGTCTCGAACTTGATTCTGTAGTCGGAGGAAAATTGGCTGTTTAGGGAGAGACCCGGAGGGTTAGAGCAGTCGTGGATGAGTCGAATCTTGTTGTTGCCCTTCGGAATGGCGCCAAGGGCGCTGATGACCTCCGGTTTGTCACTTACTTGAACGTAGCGGCCATTAAGGATTTCCTCTCGCACCTGCTGCTCGACCAGCTGCCGGTAACTGTTGACTGATAGGTAGTTCTGGATTTCTGACATAGTTGAGGCTCTTTCTGACGGGTCAGGGCAGGTGAGTTGGAAACCGTTGCGGATGCCATTCAGCAGGAATTCGCGGTCAGGATCGTCAGCCAGCTCAGCTTCCCAGGCGGCTGTGGCGAGGTCGGATGAGAAAGCAACGGACTCGAGGGGCTTGGGACAGGGCCAGCCGGGGGGCAGCGGGGGTTCGACTTTGGCTTCGGCCGGGGCAGCTGCGCTGCCAGTTGAGCCCCCCGCCCGGCCGCGATCTAGTTTTTTGAAGTGCAGAACTGGCGCGGGTGCGCCTCGTAGCAGGCGGAGCAGACGTGCCTGAACTTGCAGTCGCGCCGTAGGCAGCCGTTGCGGTTGAACTTCACGCACAGCTCCCGCCCCTCAGGATCGATCGGGCCGACGAAGCCGGACGGCTGCTGCTTTGGCCTACTGGGCTTGAAGTTGGTGCGCTGGGAGATCGCGTTGCCGCCCTGATTTGACTTTGGTGCCAGAATGTGCTTGGATAGCAGCTGCAGCGACTCCCGCTCCCAGCTGCCGCTCGACTGATGTTGCAGGATCCTGAAGTCTTCATCGTAACAGTTGAGGGCGGCCTGACTGAAACCCTGGTGCATAAACTCGCCGAACTGCACACAGTAGCGAACGTAGGCCTTCAGCTGTTCAAGATCCACCGCGCCATCCTTAACGGTGACCAAGAAACCTTCGTCGAAGAGTTTCAGCAGGATTCGGTTGCTGCCTGCTACCCACTGACCCGCCGAGATCTGCTCAGTCCGGACTCTGGACTTCTCGTCAGAGGCAGGCTCCTCGCCATCACGGTTGATAAAGTCCTTTACCAGAAGGGGCTTTGACGGTCCGACGGCCTGGCAGAAGTGCTGTAGAGGCCTTGAGGGCCCAGGTCTGGCAGTCCCAGCTCCGGCTCATAGGCAGCAGGGGACCGGTCAATCGGCAAGGGGCTCCGCAACTTACGGCTCTGTTGGCAAGGCTTGTTCTCCAGCTCAGCCTCGATCTCAGCAGTCTGGCATTGAAGAGTCCTCAGCCGAAGCAGCTTCTCCTGACGGGCGATCCTCTTGTCCAGATCGTCGGTGCCCTGCGGGGCGCCAGCCTCGTCCAGGGTCGCTTCTTCATCGTCGTCGCTGCTGCTGGTGCTGACTCGGTCGATTTCGCTCGAGTGAGTGGCTGTTGGCCGTCCACGTCGCTTGGCTTGATTCGAGAAACTGGCTTGTTCCAATCTGACTTGCAACTCTCGCTTGCGACCGCCACTGGGCAGTCCCAGTTGGCGCAGACGGTCTCTAAGCTGCCTTGCAGTCATTTGGTCAATTGAAATCTCGGCCATTGCAGTTGCAGCCTAGGCAGCACTCACGCCACTCCGTACGATAAAAAAGATTTCATGCAGCGCGAGAAAGGTGTGGCAGGCTGAGTAAAAGCTAGGTGATATAAGCCTCACGGCGGAGGGGTGCAGTGCAGAGAGGGGGGTGGACTTGGGGTGGGTGTTTACAACCAATCAGCAAACGCCGATTGGACACTTCAATAATTTTTCTAATTTTTCTTGTTTACCTATAACCAACTCCACATATTTATTCGCAAACCTGTTTAATTTCGTTGTTGAAAAAATAAACCTGAAGATGCATCTAGGAGTGCGAAACGCGTCGTTACTCACACAATGTTGATTTTCGGATTCATTTTCCTTTTACTAGCCAAGCGAGCTACACTACCCGAATGAAGATTTGGTTGGCTAAATTTAGATTGCCGATTTTGAATGCCAGCTTGCTGAAATTGAATGCGACTTTGGTTGAAATTGAATGCAAAAAGGTGTAATATATTGTACCATGACCTTTGTGCCCGCTGGGCACTTATTCTTGACTTTTAATGCCATAGACTACATTTAAGCCCGCTTGCAGGAGTCAAACTTACTTTAATTCAAATTAGCGGGCAGTTAATGACATTTAACGCCCGATTGTTTATTTCAAACTTAATTTAATGCAAATTAGCGGGCAGTTAATGTCATTAACTGCCCGCTAATTTTGTCCCACTTTGTCAAGGACACAAATGTCTATGGCACAATAGTAATACCCATGCTTTGCGGGCGTTAATGAGAAATCCTCGGCGCCGAATGTACTATTGATTAATATTCGCACCCCACATGAGAACGAAGCTTAGTTCGTGGACAGAAAGGGTGGAAATTCACTGAATGTCATGGTTGTCTGCGGACCGAAGCACCAACTTTTCTATGTGAACTCCTCGTTGCCAGGTAGCGTGAACGATGCACGTATGCTACGAAACTCCAATCTGTTTACTAGTTTCGAGCGACACGGCTTTCGCTTTTTTTCTGGGTGTGTCCTGCTTGGTGACTCAATATATCCCTGCCTTCAGTGGTTGATTCCCCCCGTTCTACGAAACCTGACTCAGGCAGAGAATCGGTTTAACTCAGCTCATCGCCGCACAGCATCATTGAAAGGGCCATTGGCTTGTTAAAAATCCGATTTCCATGTCTGCGCATGTTAAGAGTCAAGGGACCCGCGTACGCCAGTGAAATCGAGAAAGCTTGTTCAGTGCTGCACAACTGGTGCATCGTACACGAGGGTGCCATTGATGACGGTGCAGTTCTGCAGTATTTCGCTGAAATTGAGAACGTTGCGATTGGTGTGGATGGCATTCAGCAAGACTTTACGCGACGCGATCAACTCGTTGCCTTTTTTCAATGAAGTTATACTCAGAATTACTATGTACTTCTTGTTGTTCTTGTTGTTCATTGTTTATTGTTTTATTTATCAATATTGTTTCGCTGTGTTCGAAAGTGTTAAGACTATAACGACAAGATAGGCATATTAAATATATTAAAACACTTTAAACTGCGATCGTCACATTAAACACGGCAGCAGTAATAAAAAATAAAACATAACAGCAAAACACCAGCTATATCGATCGCTCAGTTAGCGTCCCATCTGATTCCCTTTGAAGACAGTTCATATTGGATCAAAGCCATCTCCATCTTCAGCTTCTTGTTTTTGAGTTCCAGATGCTCCAGCAGTAACTCGTCTTTCCTCTTCAAAACTTTGCGATCCATGCTCCCACCACTGCTAATCTGGCGTTTTGGTGTAGATGGGAAGGAAGCCGTTCCATTGCCATTGCCATCCAGAAGATCCTGAAGGTCTTGCTCATTCACGTCTCCAGTAAGCAGCTGCAGCATTGATGGCGTAGAACGTGACTGTACAGCAGACGGAGCACTGAGCGACATTCCCGACGCGCTAGCTGATGTGGCAGCACAGGACGGAGTATCTTTGAGCACGGTGCTCTCAGTGACTCGCAGTCCTTGCGTCACTGGTGATTCTCTGCCTGTGCTTTGTAGGACGATCTCGTCTGCATCAGATAACTCAGCTGCCTTGCCTCCAGCAGCGCCAGTCTGTTTACTGTTGTCGACTTTCTTTACATATCCTACAAAGGCCGAATAGTTGGTTTCATTGCAAAAAGGCAAATATTTACAAAAATATAGAACCAGTAGCGTCTAAAAATTGAGAATAGCAAAATAATGCTTCGTTTGTCAGCTACAGCCTTCAAAATGAAAGTTGCTTTAACGAGAAGAAAAAAGTTCTTGCCAATGAGAAAGAGAAAAATTTGCACTCAGGCAGAGAAAAAATTTTCAATATCGAAATAATGCCATATTGTGATATTTTGCGGCGCAAAAATAGACAAAAACGCGTAGAAGGAAAAAAGCGCTAAGCATACTACTGAACTGGACTCGGATAAGTAGAGCGATGTGCACATTTAAGATCTAATTGTTATTACTTATTAAGCTCCTAAAAATTGGACAAAATACGCGAGTAAAAACACTGCGCATAAAAGTTCATTGAATCAATGAAAGCTAACAAACCAACTTGTAGACAATTGCACACCCGCGCGCACACACAAGCGAAATAAAAAAACTGATATTGACAAATATTTGCATAATTGAAATAAATAAAATCAAGTATACTGCTGGCTACTGCTGGACAGGCATTAAAAGTACACAACTTTGCATTTTGTTTAGACATTCGAAAAAAACTAACATACAGTTCAACTGTTGAATATTAATTATCGACAATTTTAACAAATAGTTTCACTTCAAATCCGGAAGACGCGTTAATTGGGAATCTTCCAATTCATATTTTGTTACTCATCTCATTTCTTTGGTGATTCTAATCAACTGTTCGAGCGCTTCTGCTGCTCCGGAGAAGATCTGCCTGACGGCGGTTGGACGAGAATTTGCAGAGTGCCCGGCGATAGCAGAGTATCCGACTCTGGAACCGCGTTTCTGGGGGAGAGTTTGGCATAACAGATATTGTATTGTCTGAGACCTGCTCAAACTATCTGAGAGAACTGCTCAAACTGATCTGAGAGAACTGCTCAAACTGATCTGAGAGAACTGCTCAAACTGATCTGAAAGAACTGCTCAAACTGATCTGAGAGAACTGCTCAAACTGATCTGAGAGAACTGCTCAAACTGATCTGAGAGAACTGCTCAAACTGATCTGAGAGAACTGCTCAAACTGATCTGAGAGAACTGCTCAAACTGATCTGAGAGAACTGCTCAAACTGATCTGAGAGAACTGCTCAAACTGATCTGAGAGAACTGCTCAAACTGATCTGAGAGAACTGCTCAAACTGATCTGAGAGAACTGCTCAAACTGATCTGAGAGAACTGCTCAAACTGATCTGAGAGAACTGCTCAAACTGATCTGGGAACGCTTCACAAGCAGAGTAACTTTACGCTTGTGAAGTTCTGGGTAAACTCACTTCTCGTCCTCCCGCCTAGGCAGTCGTGTACTGATTCCACCTTTGCCTTCTGAGTCGGCGCGCTTTCCGCCAACCTGGGCAATCTCGTCAGACACATTGAATGTTACTCCAATGGGCTTCTTCAAGCCGCTGTAGGAAGGCGGATGAACTTTGGCCTGTTCGTTGTCGAAAGACGAGGACTGCATCTGCAGTTCCACAACGGCGGAATTGTTGGACTCACTGGCTGAGCCGGGCTTGCAAGACTGGCAGAGAGTTATGGGCGGCATGATATCGTCCAGCCACTTCAGCTCGTGTCTGGTGAACATGTAGTTCAGGGCCCAGCGAACAAAGCACATTGCCAGCACCATGATTGGGAACAGGATGGAGATCTGGGAGATCGCCTTCACAGCCCACAGCATCGCCAGACAGGCCACCTGGATGATGGTGAACTTGTGCACCTGGGCGATCCTCACGTGCCTGCGGGATAAGGGGATAATCTGAGGATGAGAACTGCACATCTGGGATAAAGAGTGGGGATAATCTGGGATAAATAGTAGGGATAATCTGGGATAAAGACTGAGGGATAGTCCGGTATAATATTTGGAGATAATCTTTGATGAATAATGCAGCCAAGTCTCACCTGAGGAAGATGTAGTCGGGCTGGTACTTCTGCGGCATGAACATCAGGCCCACACGCTGCACCAGCTGCACACCCCTCAGGCTGGAGATGCCCATGAACAGGAACACTCCGTACAGCACAGGCATGGGAATGTGCTTCAGCACCGGCGTCAGGAACCCGACAGGCCGATGAGCAAGAAGATCAGGAAGCCGGTGACTCGGTTCTCGCTGCGGAGCAATAAATCACAGTGAGTTCGTATTGAGCACGTCTATCAACGGGTCTCATTGCAATCATACAATATTTTAGTCTAACAGGTGAGCCAGTAGTCTAACAGGTGAGGTATTAAATAGTCTAACAGGTGAGGTATTAAATAGTCTAACAGGTGAGGCATCGACTAGTCTAACAGGTGAGGCATTAACTAGTCCAACAGGTGAGGCATCGACTAGTCTAACAGATGAGGCATTAACTAGTCCAACAGGTGGGGCATTCACTAGTCCAACAGGTGAGGCATTAACTAGTCTAACAGGTGAGGCATTAGTCTAACAGGTGAGGCATCAGTCTAACAGGTGAGGCATCAGTCTGACAGGTGAGCCATTAGTCTGACAGTTGACTCACCGGCAGCCCAGAAACTTGGGTCTCTCGCCGGGCGCGCTTGTCTCGCTCTCGATCTTCAGCGCTATTGCATGATTGATTGACAGCACGGTGGCGGCCACAAACCAGGGAATGCCCAATATGGAGTTGATACCAATCAGCAGGGCCATAATGAGCAGGTCCAGGTGATAGCCGAGCCCCTTCTTCAGCTTGTTCTCCTTGCGGTTGACGATGACAGCCGTGATCTGCTGGTCCATGAAAATCAGGATGGTGGCCAGCAGGGCGGGTAGCAGTGCCAGTGGGATGGAGTACAAGGGATTCTGGTTCCTGGCACAATCCAGCCCCAAGTCTCGTAGCCCAGCGTTGGCGAGAAGGTCTCAGGCACGTGCAGCTTCGGCGTCTGCAAGCCGACAAGCAGGTCGAGGACAGTCATGGCGACAATGGCCAGCATGACGGTGAAATCGCTAATAAGCGCTCGAACTCGATTAGGAAAGAATGGCGAGTTTCTCATTAGCTTGAGTCCGTAGCTGAGCACAAAAATGCCAATGCTGAGCAGGCAGGAGAAGAAGAATACGTCGGGCACAGCGAATTGATTGCAGCCGCTGCCAACCCACTGGCCATCATGCGAGCTGCACAGCTTCTTGTTCTCGTACCAGCCCCAGTCATAGTAGGGGATGGCAGAGTGGTTCACGTAGTAGAGCCCGTCCGAGTCGTAGTAGCTGGGAATGCGCAGGTGCTGACCCTGCGATAGCGGCTGCGACCTGTTGAATCCGGGCTTCAGCTCGCAGGTGCAAGTCAGGCTCGGCGTGTAAGTGGGATGCCAATCGGAATTCACTGGGTAGGCTTTCAGAATGTTGCTCAGCTTCTTGAAGGCCTCGATGATGAAGATTAGAGCTATCAGGCTGGCGAAGGACTCCTCCGTGAAACGGGTGATGTACCTGAGGATTAGAATAGGGCCTGCTCCATTGTCTGACACAATCTGACTGGACTGTCTGACACAATATCTGACTGGACTGTCTGACACAATATCTGACTGGACTGTCTGACACAATCTGACTGGACTGTCTGACACAACCTGACTGGATTGTCTGACACAATATCTGACTGGATTGTCTAACACAATCTGACTGGACTGTCTGACACAACCTGACTGGATTGTCTGACACAACCTGACTGGATTGTCTGACACAATCTGACTGGATTGTCTGACACAATATCTGACTGGACTGTCTGACACAATATCTGACTGGACTGTCTGACACAATATCTGACTAGACTGTCTGACACAATCTGACTGGATTGTCTGACACAACCTGACTGGATTGTCTGACACAACCTGACTGGATTGTCTGACACAACCTGACTGGACTGTCTGACACAATCTAACTGGATTGTCTGACACAACCTGACTGGATTGTCTGACACAATATCTGACTGCACTGTCTGACACAATATCTGACTGCACTGTCTGACACAATCTGACTGCACTGTCTGACACAATCTGACTGGACTGTCTGACACAATCTGACTGGACTGTCTGACACAATATCTGACTAGACTGTCTGACACAATCTGACTGGATTGTCTGACACAACCTGACTGGATTGTCTGACACAACCTGACTGGATTGTCTGACACAACCTGACTGGATTGTCTGACACAACCTGACTGGATTGTCTGACACAACCTGACTGGATTGTCTGACACAACCTGACTGGATCATGTGACGCAATCTGACTGGATCATGTGACGCAATCTGACTTAAAGTGCCAGCGACTCACTTAACCAGGGCGCTCAAGTCGAATGCCACAAACAGCAGCAATATGACAAATATCCAGATTCCAATCCACAGTCTGAATGATAGATAATCCCAGCCGAGCAGTCCCTTGCAAAATTTGTTAATGATGGATTCGAACACAAGCACCGGACCAGTAGAGCCTGGGAATATATGTAATTAGGTGTGCCGATATGTTTAGAAACATATGAAAATAAATTGTCTATGGTCGAAAAGTATTTTCTGATTTAAACAATAAAAAATGGTGCCTGTCATTATAATATTCGTTTTGACAATCAATATGAGAAGATGGACAATCAAAATGAAAACAGCCGTAGATCTGCATGCAGCAGCTCAGCTCAGCTTCGCAGCAGCTGCGGCTTAGGCGATAGACTTTTTTGACGATCGAAATGAGAATTGGTCAATCAAAATGGCAACGGGAGCAGTGTGAACGTTTATTTAAATGAAAATTTAACAATAGAAGCAAGAAATTAACAACAGAAATGGCAACACAGTCAGAAAAAAGATGGAAACACAGCAGTCCAACAGCATAGGTTCAGAACTCCTGCCCAGCAAGGCAGCGTCCAAGATGACGGAAGCAGCGCAATTCCTACGCAGCTGCCTTGTCCGGAGTCACGGCTTCAGGCAGTGACTCACGTGCCACTCTCTCCAGCAGCATGTAACGCCACTCTTCCTGGTTCATGCCTTCTGGGGCAACTGCCTCTTCCTCAACGATGTCAGGCTGCGCCAGTCTGCTTTTGATCTTGGCCTTGAGGCAACTGTTGGCGAATTCCGAAGGGTTCAGAAAAGGTGAATATCCCAGAAGAATGCGGATGGACACAGCGTGCTGCAGATGTTGCGGAATGCGCGCTGCTCGATGGAAATGCGGACCGTCCATCACGACAAGCCACGAAGCCACAGTTCAGTTCGTCGATGAAGATCTGAAATCTGGCGTTCGTCTGGCCTCCTCGGAACACCGACGAGTGCACGAGGCCAAACTCATCGGCTATCGCCATGCAAACAATCACATTTGGTCCGCGCTGCGTTGTGACCCTTCGCCTCACCTCTTCAGGCTGCGACCCTGCGATCGTCTGGTCCACAAATTGAAGCCCGTTTCATGGAGAAATACCAATCGTACTGCAGGGTCCAAGTTCAGCACGAACTATGCGTACTCTCACCGAGCCTCAATGTTCTCCTGGCTGTTCGTTCTCGAGCGCACATCCGTGCCCTTGGTGGCCAGCTTAACTGTGTACATCAATCCCTGTAGAATTCTGTCCACACTTCTGTACGAGATGTCCAGTTTGTCGAAGAAATGGTTGTTGACCCGCTGTGCCATCTCGCTCAGGGTGAGGAAGGGGTTGCGGTTCACCTCTGCTTCCAGAAATTCACGAATCTCCTCATCCACCTTGCACCTTGCTTTTTTTCGGCCTCCACGAGGCATACTGTCTATCCTTCCCTCATTCCTGTACAGCCTCACGATGCGATGAGCAGTTGAACTTGATAGCTGAAGGATTATTGCTGCGTCCTTAACCGGTGTGCCTCGATCTATTGCCTCGATGAGCCGACGTCGGTCCTCTGGACTCACATGTGGTGCTATTACCAGCAAACTAGAGAGATGGCTGAGAAAGATGGCTGGCTAATGCTTAAATGTGCTGCCTCGCTAAACTAACTGCGCGTTGCCATTTTGATTGACCAATTCTCATTTCGATCGTCAAAAAAGTCTATGGCCTAAGCCGCAGCTGCTGCAAAGCTGCGCTGAGCTTCTGCATGCAGATCTACGGCTGTTTTCATTTTGATTGTCCATCTTCTCATATTAATTGTCAAAACCAATACTCTTACGTATATGTATATATACAATGAATAACAATACAATTTGTTCATAGAACTTTTATCACAAAAGGCAAAAAAGTCTATTTTCAGTTGTCATTTAGCTGCAGGGCCAATTTTACGAAGCACTGATCACGGGCAATTTACAGAACATGTGTGAAAGTACGGCATTCTGAGCTTCTTGTGATGCTGCTGCTTGTCTATGGCTAGGACCAAAAAATCGAGCTTCTGGCGATCCAGTTATATTATTCATCCATGGGCATAACAACTCCAGCACTTCATGTTCATAACCCTTCTTGTCACCCTGCTATTCACCTTGCTCATTTCTCTGCTCATTCCCCTGATCATTCCCCTGTTCATTCCCCTGCTATTCACCCTGCACATTTCTCTGCTCATTCCCCTGATCATTCCCCTGATCATTCCCCTGCTCATTCCCCTGCTCATTGCCCTGATATTTGCCCTGCTCATTCCCCTGCTCATTCCCCTGCTCATTCCCCTGATATTTGCCCTGCTCATTCCCCTGCTCATTCCCCTGCTCATTCCCCTGATCATTCCCCTGTTCATTCCCCTGCTATTCACCCTGCTCATTTCTCTGCTCATTCCCCTGATCATTCCCCTGCTCATTCCCCTGCTCATTGCCCTGCTCATTCCCCTGATATTTTCCCTGCTCATTCCCCTGCTCCTTCCCATGCTCATTCCCCTGATAATTCCCCTGCTCATTCCCCTGCTCCTTCCCATGCTCATTCCCCTACTCATCCCCCTACTCATTCCCTGCTCATCCCCCGGCCTATCCCACTGCTCATTCCTCATCCTGCTTATTCCCCATCCTGCTCATTCCCCATCCTGCTCATTCCCCATCCTGCTCATTCCCCAGCCTGCTCATTCCCCATCCTGCTTATTCCCCATCCTGCTCATTCCCCATCCTGCTCATTCCCCATCCTGCTCATTCCCCATCCTGCTCATTCCCCATCCTGCTCATTCCCCATCCTGCTCATGCCCCATCCTGCTCATGCCCCATCCTGCTCATTCCCCATCCTGCTCATTCCCCATCCTGCTCATGCCCCATCCTGCTCATGCCCCATCCTGCTCATGCCCCATCCTGCTCATTCACAGTTTTGCTTCGTAGGTAATGACTTTATTAAGTCTGAGCGGCCACTTACAGATTAAAGCTGATTGTTGCAATATATTAGAGCATGTGTACAATGGGAAGGCATGCACGGAATCAAAGCAGATCATCCGAAAATTCGATGAAAACACTTGAGTGAAACATGCAAATTAAGTGAAAGCGAGATTGGCAGCAGCATGATGGCTGAGCAGCACAAAATTTTCTGGAGTCTCCAGTCAGTCTAGTGCGCCAGTTTCTGCTGCAGCCGCCGAGGCCCCGTGATCTCGTGCGCCAGCGTCGGGTCGATGGAGCCGTAGGTCACGTGACCCCCGACCACCGGCCAGCTCTCTTTGGGCAGGTAGGGGTGGCTGCGCCCGCCCCGCGCGGGCTGGGTGGCCTGGAACATCAGCTGCGGCCCGTAGGCGGAGGCGCCGTCCAGTCCGCTTTCTAGGAAACGGCGGACCCGGCCTTCCAGGCGGCCCGGCCAGAAAGCATCCTTGCGGGGTCCACGGAGATGCGCCTGCGGAGTTGGACAAGGACTGTCGACAGTTCTTGGATTGGAACCCCCCTAGCTGATTAAACTGCTGTTTAAACGGCTGTTAGACAGGGTCATCACACTGTTAAACATGGTCATCACACTGTTAGACAGGGTCATCACACTGTTAGACAGGGTCATCACGACTGTTAGACAGGGTCATCACACTGTTAAACATGGTCATCACACTGTTAGACAGGGTCATCATACTGTTAGACAGGGTCATCACACTGTTAGACAGGGTCATCACACTGTTAAACATGGTCATCACACTGTTAGACAGGGTCATCACACTGTTAAACATGGTCATCACACTGTTAGACAGGGTCATCACGGCTGTTAGACAGGGTCATCACACTGTTAGACAGGGTCATCATACTGTTAGACAGGGTCATCACGGCTGTTAGACAGGGTCATCACACTGTTAGACAGGGTCATCACACTGTTAGACAGGGTCATCACGGCTGTTAGACAGGGTCATCACGGCTGTTAGACAGGGTCATCACGGCTGTTAGACAGGGTCATCACACTGTTAGACAGGGTCATCACACTGTTAGACAGGGTCATCACACTGTTAGACAGGGTCATCACACTGTTAGACAGGGTCATCACGGCTGTTAGACAGGGTCACCCGGCTTTCCCACCTGTCTCGAATAGTCGATCTTGTCGGTGAGTCGCTGGAACTCCTCAAACGTCAGCCAACAGTCGACTTTCCGCCGCACCATCGCCGTGCCGGTCGGCAGCTCGACTTCGGCGTCGTCGTCGTCAACCAGCAGGTCGCGCTGGGTCGGCAAAGCCCGTCTGAGCCGCGCCATATTGCTGGCGCGACCGCCGCCGCCGCCGCCTCCACCGCCGCCTCCGCCGCCGCCTCCGCCACCGCTGCTGCCTCCGCCCTGGCGCCACCATGGCGCGCCGCTGCCGATAGCGCCGCCGCTTGCGACTCCGACCACGCCAGGGTCGCCGCCTCGACGACCTCCAGCAGCAGCGGCGAGGGTGGCCCGCTGGCCGGGCGGCAGCACAGCGCTGGACGGCAGCTCGCTGGGATTCGAACCCGGGGGCGCCACCTGAGGAACGTTTGGAAGTTGGAATAAAGTTGAGTTGAGAAAGGCCGAGGGTGAGGTTTAGGTAACCGAGGGTGAGAAGTGAGCTTGGGGTGATGGAGGGTGAGATGTGAGCTTGAGATGATGGAGGGTGCGAGGTGAGCTTGAGATGATGGAGGGTGCGAGGTGAGCTTGAGATGATGGAGGGTGAGAAGTGAGCTTGATGATGGAGGGTGAGAAGTGAGCTTGATGATGGAGGGTGCGAGGTGAGCTTGATGATGGAGGGTGAGATGTGAGCTTGATGATGGAGGGTGAGAAGTGAGCTTGATGATGGAGGGTGAGATGTGAGCTTGATGATGGAGGGTGAGATGTGAGCTTTGGGTGACGGAGGGTGAGGAGTGAGCTTAGGATGAAGGGTGAGGGGTGATAGGGGTCGTGAAGCTGGGACCGTTTTTAAAAGTGTTTTGTGAGTCTTCTTAGCTTACTGTGAAGTCGTTTTTGTTAAAACGAAAAAAGTTTACCTTCACTGTCGATTCGAAATCTACGGATGGTTTCATGGTGAGGCGAGAACTAAATTAATGTAAACAGGAGACGAGATTCCTGAGCAGTGTGCTCAAAGCCATGCGCAGCTCAGCAGCTCCCAGGCGGACTCACCTGCTGGCCGATCTGCTTCCTGGTGCGGTCCGCCGGGTGCAGGAAGACCCGCCGGCAGAGCCGCTCGGAGAACACCACGCCCCGCTCCTTGCACGCCTCCACAATGGACATGAACTCGCGCAGCTGCCGCTGTCTGTAGGCGTCCACCTGCTCGGCCAGCGGGCGCTCCGGCAGGCTGGACGGTGTCACGTGATCGTCGATGTCGCGGTCGAAGGTTTTCACCATCGAGCGGAATTCCTCGCCCCGATTGCGGCCTTTGCGCATGTAGCGCAGGGCGACCCGGTCCCGCCTGCGCAGCTCCGCCGAGGCCTCCGCGTTGTTCACCGAGTAGCGCTCCTGGAGCGGTGCGGGGTTCGAATTTTTGCTGAGATATTGAGAGTTGGCTAAGCTGAGTCTTTTTTTAGGCGTCATATCTAATAGGAGCTATTTCCATGTCTAACAGGGGTATTTCATGCCTAACAGGGGTATTCCATGCCTAACAGGGGTATTCCCACGCTCGGCACCTGCGAGGTGTCGAATTCACCAGGCCGCAGGGTTGACAACTGCGACTCGGCACCGGACGCGGTTGCTGCAGTGGCGGAACCGGCGGGGCCGCCGGCGGTTGCCGAGTCTGGGCTGCGGGCGCCGGCGCCGTCGCCGCTTGGCGACTCGGCAGCGTCGCCTTCGGACGGCGACGAGGCGCCGGTGGTGTCGGCGCCCCTGGCTAGCAGGAACTGGTTCGACTCCTCCGACAGCAGCGCTAGAAACTCCGGCGAGCGCCGTTCGCGCCTGTACTGCTCGAGTCCCTGGGCGAGCTCCCGGTAGTCCAGCTGGTTGTTGTTGTCCTGGTCCAGGGTGATGATCATGTCCTCCAGCAGCGGCTCCGGCAGTGGCACGCGGTTCTGCCGCATCGCCTTGCGGAACTCGTCCCGGGTCAGCAGCCAGTCCTTGTCCTTGTCGATGCTGGTGAACAGGTCCGACAGGCGCAGCTTCCGCTTGCGTAGCTCGCCATCGATGATAAAGAGCGCCAGCGGGGACGGCCGCTTTACCGACACTTTGGAGGGCGGGCGCGTGCGGACCTCGGCCGCCTCCTCGACCACCTGCTCAACTTCTTTTGGCCGACGGCTCTCCTCGATTTTGTGAAGGGTGGCCCTCTCCATGCTGGACAGCTGGCCGCCCTTGCCTCGGAGGTAGCGCTCAACGTCTCCCATGCGCTCCAAGTCCCGATGTTGCACTTGGCGCTTCTTCAGCCACTGTTGATATCTTGACATCTCTTGTGCCGCCGGATCCTCGAGCTCTGCCGTGGCTGCATCGGATTCTGAAGAGTCTGCGTTCCTAGAGTCACTGCTGATTTTAGGAAGGCAAGACACTGATGAAAATGAATCAAAGCCGCGGAGTTCAGACAGTGGCTGAGCAACGAATACTCGTTTTCTTCCATTGTCTTTCGCTAGGCGCTCCCGAACAAATCGCTGATTGCCGAATGCTTTAAGGGCTGTTTTGTACAATTTTGCTTCAAGGAGATCTCGACTTTTGAACTTTTTTATTTGCTCTTCAAATTCTAGGTGTCCAAAGTAGTTTGGATTGTACAGTAGTTCAAATGCATCTGTAAGACCTTCCAGTACTTCATCGCTAACTCCAGTATCGTGTACTTTTGACAGGCCACCTGGATGATGGTGAACTTGTGCACCTGGGCGATCCTCACGTGCCTGCGGGATAAGGGGATAATCTGAGGATGAGAACTGCACATCTGGGATAAAGAGTGGGGATAATCTGGGATAAATAGTAGGGATAATCTGGGATAAAGACTGAGGGATAGTCCGGTATAATATTTGGAGATAATCTTTGATGAATAATGCAGCCAAGTCTCACCTGAGGAAGATGTAGTCGGGCTGGTACTTCTGCGGCATGAACATCAGGCCCACACGCTGCACCAGCTGCACACCCCTCAGGCTGGAGATGCCCATGAACAGGAACACTCCGTACAGCACAGGCATGGGAATGTGCTTCAGCACCGGCGTCAGGAACCCGACAGGCCGATGAGCAAGAAGATCAGGAAGCCGGTGACTCGGTTCTCGCTGCGGAGCAATAAATCACAGTGAGTTCGTATTGAGCACGTCTATCAACGGGTCTCATTGCAATCATACAATATTTTAGTCTAACAGGTGAGCCAGTAGTCTAACAGGTGAGGTATTAAATAGTCTAACAGGTGAGGTATTAAATAGTCTAACAGGTGAGGCATCGACTAGTCTAACAGGTGAGGCATTAACTAGTCCAACAGGTGAGGCATCGACTAGTCTAACAGATGAGGCATTAACTAGTCCAACAGGTGGGGCATTCACTAGTCCAACAGGTGAGGCATTAACTAGTCTAACAGGTGAGGCATTAGTCTAACAGGTGAGGCATCAGTCTAACAGGTGAGGCATCAGTCTGACAGGTGAGCCATTAGTCTGACAGTTGACTCACCGGCAGCCCAGAAACTTGGGTCTCTCGCCGGGCGCGCTTGTCTCGCTCTCGATCTTCAGCGCTATTGCATGATTGATTGACAGCACGGTGGCGGCCACAAACCAGGGAATGCCCAATATGGAGTTGATACCAATCAGCAGGGCCATAATGAGCAGGTCCAGGTGATAGCCGAGCCCCTTCTTCAGCTTGTTCTCCTTGCGGTTGACGATGACAGCCGTGATCTGCTGGTCCATGAAAATCAGGATGGTGGCCAGCAGGGCGGGTAGCAGTGCCAGTGGGATGGAGTACAAGGGATTCTGGTTCCTGGCACAATCCAGCCCCAAGTCTCGTAGCCCAGCGTTGGCGAGAAGGTCTCAGGCACGTGCAGCTTCGGCGTCTGCAAGCCGACAAGCAGGTCGAGGACAGTCATGGCGACAATGGCCAGCATGACGGTGAAATCGCTAATAAGCGCTCGAACTCGATTAGGAAAGAATGGCGAGTTTCTCATTAGCTTGAGTCCGTAGCTGAGCACAAAAATGCCAATGCTGAGCAGGCAGGAGAAGAAGAATACGTCGGGCACAGCGAATTGATTGCAGCCGCTGCCAACCCACTGGCCATCATGCGAGCTGCACAGCTTCTTGTTCTCGTACCAGCCCCAGTCATAGTAGGGGATGGCAGAGTGGTTCACGTAGTAGAGCCCGTCCGAGTCGTAGTAGCTGGGAATGCGCAGGTGCTGACCCTGCGATAGCGGCTGCGACCTGTTGAATCCGGGCTTCAGCTCGCAGGTGCAAGTCAGGCTCGGCGTGTAAGTGGGATGCCAATTGGAATTCACTGGGTAGGCTTTCAGAATGTTGCTCAGCTTCTTGAAGGCCTCGATGATGAAGATTAGAGCTATCAGGCTGGCGAAGGACTCCTCCGTGAAACGGGTGATGTACCTGAGGATTAGAATAGGGCCTGCTCCATTGTCTGACACAATCTGACTGGACTGTCTGACACAATATCTGACTGGACTGTCTGACACAATATCTGACTGGACTGTCTGACACAATCTGACTGGACTGTCTGACACAACCTGACTGGATTGTCTGACACAATATCTGACTGGATTGTCTAACACAATCTGACTGGACTGTCTGACACAACCTGACTGGATTGTCTGACACAACCTGACTGGATTGTCTGACACAATCTGACTGGATTGTCTGACACAATATCTGACTGGACTGTCTGACACAATATCTGACTGGACTGTCTGACACAATATCTGACTAGACTGTCTGACACAATCTGACTGGATTGTCTGACACAACCTGACTGGATTGTCTGACACAACCTGACTGGATTGTCTGACACAACCTGACTGGACTGTCTGACACAATCTAACTGGATTGTCTGACACAACCTGACTGGATTGTCTGACACAATATCTGACTGCACTGTCTGACACAATATCTGACTGCACTGTCTGACACAATCTGACTGCACTGTCTGACACAATCTGACTGGACTGTCTGACACAATCTGACTGGACTGTCTGACACAATATCTGACTAGACTGTCTGACACAATCTGACTGGATTGTCTGACACAACCTGACTGGATTGTCTGACACAACCTGACTGGATTGTCTGACACAACCTGACTGGATTGTCTGACACAACCTGACTGGATTGTCTGACACAACCTGACTGGATTGTCTGACACAACCTGACTGGATTGTCTGACACAACCTGACTGGATCATGTGACGCAATCTGACTGGATCATGTGACGCAATCTGACTTAAAGTGCCAGCGACTCACTTAACCAGGGCGCTCAAGTCGAATGCCACAAACAGCAGCAATATGACAAATATCCAGATTCCAATCCACAGTCTGAATGATAGATAATCCCAGCCGAGCAGTCCCTTGCAAAATTTGTTAATGATGGATTCGAACACAAGCACCGGACCAGTAGAGCCTGGGAATATATGTAATTAGGTGTGCCGATATGTTTAGAAACATATGAAAATAAATTGTCTATGGTCGAAAAGTATTTTCTGATTTAAACAATAAAAAATGGTGCCTGTCATTATAATATTCGTTTTGACAATCAATATGAGAAGATGGACAATCAAAATGAAAACAGCCGTAGATCTGCATGCAGCAGCTCAGCTCAGCTTCGCAGCAGCTGCGGCTTAGGCGATAGACTTTTTTGACGATCGAAATGAGAATTGGTCAATCAAAATGGCAACGGGAGCAGTGTGAACGTTTATTTAAATGAAAATTTAACAATAGAAGCAAGAAATTAACAACAGAAATGGCAACACAGTCAGAAAAAAGATGGAAACACAGCAGTCCAACAGCATAGGTTCAGAACTCCTGCCCAGCAAGGCAGCGTCCAAGATGACGGAAGCAGCGCAATTCCTACGCAGCTGCCTTGTCCGGAGTCACGGCTTCAGGCAGTGACTCACGTGCCACTCTCTCCAGCAGCATGTAACGCCACTCTTCCTGGTTCATGCCTTCTGGGGCAACTGCCTCTTCCTCAACGATGTCAGGCTGCGCCAGTCTGCTTTTGATCTTGGCCTTGAGGCAACTGTTGGCGAATTCCGAAGGGTTCAGAAAAGGTGAATATCCCAGAAGAATGCGGATGGACACAGCGTGCTGCAGATGTTGCGGAATGCGCGCTGCTCGATGGAAATGCGGACCGTCCATCACGACAAGCCACGAAGCCACAGTTCAGTTCGTCGATGAAGATCTGAAATCTGGCGTTCGTCTGGCCTCCTCGGAACACCGACGAGTGCACGAGGCCAAACTCATCGGCTATCGCCATGCAAACAATCACATTTGGTCCGCGCTGCGTTGTGACCCTTCGCCTCACCTCTTCAGGCTGCGACCCTGCGATCGTCTGGTCCACAAATTGAAGCCCGTTTCATGGAGAAATACCAATCGTACTGCAGGGTCCAAGTTCAGCACGAACTATGCGTACTCTCACCGAGCCTCAATGTTCTCCTGGCTGTTCGTTCTCGAGCGCACATCCGTGCCCTTGGTGGCCAGCTTAACTGTGTACATCAATCCCTGTAGAATTCTGTCCACACTTCTGTACGAGATGTCCAGTTTGTCGAAGAAATGGTTGTTGACCCGCTGTGCCATCTCGCTCAGGGTGAGGAAGGGGTTGCGGTTCACCTCTGCTTCCAGAAATTCACGAATCTCCTCATCCACCTTGCACCTTGCTTTTTTTCGGCCTCCACGAGGCATACTGTCTATCCTTCCCTCATTCCTGTACAGCCTCACGATGCGATGAGCAGTTGAACTTGATAGCTGAAGGATTATTGCTGCGTCCTTAACCGGTGTGCCTCGATCTATTGCCTCGATGAGCCGACGTCGGTCCTCTGGACTCACATGTGGTGCTATTACCAGCAAACTAGAGAGATGGCTGAGAAAGATGGCTGGCTAATGCTTAAATGTGCTGCCTCGCTAAACTAACTGCGCGTTGCCATTTTGATTGACCAATTCTCATTTCGATCGTCAAAAAAGTCTATGGCCTAAGCCGCAGCTGCTGCAAAGCTGCGCTGAGCTTCTGCATGCAGATCTACGGCTGTTTTCATTTTGATTGTCCATCTTCTCATATTAATTGTCAAAACCAATACTCTTACGTATATGTATATATACAATGAATAACAATACAATTTGTTCATAGAACTTTTATCACAAAAGGCAAAAAAGTCTATTTTCAGTTGTCATTTAGCTGCAGGGCCAATTTTACGAAGCACTGATCACGGGCAATTTACAGAACATGTGTGAAAGTACGGCATTCTGAGCTTCTTGTGATGCTGCTGCTTGTCTATGGCTAGGACCAAAAAATCGAGCTTCTGGCGATCCAGTTATATTATTCATCCATGGGCATAACAACTCCAGCACTTCATGTTCATAACCCTTCTTGTCACCCTGCTATTCACCTTGCTCATTTCTCTGCTCATTCCCCTGATCATTCCCCTGTTCATTCCCCTGCTATTCACCCTGCACATTTCTCTGCTCATTCCCCTGATCATTCCCCTGATCATTCCCCTGCTCATTCCCCTGCTCATTGCCCTGATATTTGCCCTGCTCATTCCCCTGCTCATTCCCCTGCTCATTCCCCTGATATTTGCCCTGCTCATTCCCCTGCTCATTCCCCTGCTCATTCCCCTGATCATTCCCCTGTTCATTCCCCTGCTATTCACCCTGCTCATTTCTCTGCTCATTCCCCTGATCATTCCCCTGCTCATTCCCCTGCTCATTGCCCTGCTCATTCCCCTGATATTTTCCCTGCTCATTCCCCTGCTCCTTCCCATGCTCATTCCCCTGATAATTCCCCTGCTCATTCCCCTGCTCCTTCCCATGCTCATTCCCCTACTCATCCCCCTACTCATTCCCTGCTCATCCCCGGCCTATCCCACTGCTCATTCCTCATCCTGCTTATTCCCCATCCTGCTCATTCCCCATCCTGCTCATTCCCCATCCTGCTCATTCCCCAGCCTGCTCATTCCCCATCCTGCTTATTCCCCATCCTGCTCATTCCCCATCCTGCTCATTCCCCATCCTGCTCATTCCCCATCCTGCTCATTCCCCATCCTGCTCATTCCCCATCCTGCTCATGCCCCATCCTGCTCATGCCCCATCCTGCTCATTCCCCATCCTGCTCATTCCCCATCCTGCTCATGCCCCATCCTGCTCATGCCCCATCCTGCTCATGCCCCATCCTGCTCATTCACAGTTTTGCTTCGTAGGTAATGACTTTATTAAGTCTGAGTTGCCACTTACAGATTAAAGCTGATTGTTGCAATATATTAGAGCATGTGTACAATGGGAAGGCATGCACGGAATCAAAGCAGATCATCCGAAAATTCGATGAAAACACTTGAGTGAAACATGCAAATTAAGTGAAAGCGAGATTGGCAGCAGCATGATGGCTGAGCAGCACAAAATTTTCTGGAGTCTCCAGTCAGTCTAGTGCGCCAGTTTCTGCTGCAGCCGCCGAGGCCCCGTGATCTCGTGCGCCAGCGTCGGGTCGATGGAGCCGTAGGTCACGTGACCCCGACCACCGGCCAGCTCTCTTTGGGCAGGTAGGGGTGGCTGCGCCCGCCCCGCGCGGGCTGGGTGGCCTGGAACATCAGCTGCGGCCCGTAGGCGGAGGCGCCGTCCAGTCCGCTTTCTAGGAAACGGCGGACCCGGCCTTCCAGGCGGCCCGGCCAGAAAGCATCCTTGCGGGGTCCACGGAGATGCGCCTGCGGAGTTGGACAAGGACTGTCGACAGTTCTTGGATTGGAACCCCCCTAGCTGATTAAACTGCTGTTTAAACGGCTGTTAGACAGGGTCATCACACTGTTAAACATGGTCATCACACTGTTAGACAGGGTCATCACACTGTTAGACAGGGTCATCACGACTGTTAGACAGGGTCATCACACTGTTAAACATGGTCATCACACTGTTAGACAGGGTCATCATACTGTTAGACAGGGTCATCACACTGTTAGACAGGGTCATCACACTGTTAAACATGGTCATCACACTGTTAGACAGGGTCATCACACTGTTAAACATGGTCATCACACTGTTAGACAGGGTCATCACGGCTGTTAGACAGGGTCATCACACTGTTAGACAGGGTCATCATACTGTTAGACAGGGTCATCACGGCTGTTAGACAGGGTCATCACACTGTTAGACAGGGTCATCACACTGTTAGACAGGGTCATCACGGCTGTTAGACAGGGTCATCACGGCTGTTAGACAGGGTCATCACGGCTGTTAGACAGGGTCATCACACTGTTAGACAGGGTCATCACACTGTTAGACAGGGTCATCACACTGTTAGACAGGGTCATCACACTGTTAGACAGGGTCATCACGGCTGTTAGACAGGGTCACCCGGCTTTCCCACCTGTCTCGAATAGTCGATCTTGTCGGTGAGTCGCTGGAACTCCTCAAACGTCAGCCAACAGTCGACTTTCCGCCGCACCATCGCCGTGCCGGTCGGCAGCTCGACTTCGGCGTCGTCGTCGTCAACCAGCAGGTCGCGCTGGGTCGGCAAAGCCCGTCTGAGCCGCGCCATATTGCTGGCGCGACCGCCGCCGCCGCCGCCTCCACCGCCGCCTCCACCGCCGCCTCCGCCACCGCTGCTGCCTCCGCCCTGGCGCCACCATGGCGCGCCGCTGCCGATAGCGCCGCCGCTTGCGACTCCGACCACGCCAGGGTCGCCGCCTCGACGACCTCCAGCAGCAGCGGCGAGGGTGGCCCGCTGGCCGGGCGGCAGCACAGCGCTGGACGGCAGCTCGCTGGGATTCGAACCCGGGGGCGCCACCTGAGGAACGTTTGGAAGTTGGAATAAAGTTGAGTTGAGAAAGGCCGAGGGTGAGGTTTAGGTAACCGAGGGTGAGAAGTGAGCTTGGGGTGATGGAAGGTGAGATGTGAGCTTGAGATGATGGAGGGTGCGAGGTGAGCTTGAGATGATGGAGGGTGCGAGGTGAGCTTGAGATGATGGAGGGTGAGAAGTGAGCTTGATGATGGAGGGTGAGAAGTGAGCTTGATGATGGAGGGTGCGAGGTGAGCTTGATGATGGAGGGTGAGATGTGAGCTTGATGATGGAGGGTGAGAAGTGAGCTTGATGATGGAGGGTGAGATGTGAGCTTGATGATGGAGGGTGAGATGTGAGCTTTGGGTGACGGAGGGTGAGGAGTGAGCTTAGGATGAAGGGTGAGGGGTGATAGGGGTCGTGAAGCTGGGACCGTTTTTAAAAGTGTTTTGTGAGTCTTCTTAGCTTACTGTGAAGTCGTTTTTGTTAAAACGAAAAAAGTTTACCTTCACTGTCGATTCGAAATCTACGGATGGTTTCATGGTGAGGCGAGAACTAAATTAATGTAAACAGGAGACGAGATTCCTGAGCAGTGTGCTCAAAGCCATGCGCAGCTCAGCAGCTCCCAGGCGGACTCACCTGCTGGCCGATCTGCTTCCTGGTGCGGTCCGCCGGGTGCAGGAAGACCCGCCGGCAGAGCCGCTCGGAGAACACCACGCCCCGCTCCTTGCACGCCTCCACAATGGACATGAACTCGCGCAGCTGCCGCTGCCTGTAGGCGTCCACCTGCTCGGCCAGCGGGCGCTCCGGCAGGCTGGACGGTGTCACGTGATCGTCGATGTCGCGGTCGAAGGTTTTCACCATCGAGCGGAATTCCTCGCCCCGATGGCGGCCTTTGCGCATGTAGCGCAGGGCGACCCGGTCCCGCCTGCGCAGCTCCGCCGAGGCCTCCGCGTTGTTCACCGAGTAGCGCTCCTGGAGTGGTTCAGGGTTTGAATCTTTGCTGAGACATTGAGAGTTGGTTCAGCTGAGTCTTTGGAGGCGTCATATCTAATAGGAGATGATAGCTATTTCCATGTCTAACAGGGGTATTCCATGCCTTAACAGGGGTATTCCATGCCTTAACAGGGGTATTCCATGCCTTAACAGGGGTATTCCATGCCTAACAGGGGTATTCCATGCCTAACAGGGGTATTCCATGCCTAACAGGGGTATTCTATGCCTTAACAGGGGTATTCCATGCCTAACAGGGGTATCCCATGCCTAACAGGGGTATTCCATGCCTAACAGGGGTATTCCATGCCTAACAGGGGTATCCCATGCCTAACAGGGGTATCCCATGCCTAACAGGGGTATCCCATGCCTAACAGGGGTATTCCCACGCCATGTCGGCGCGCACCTGCGAGGTGTCGAATTCACCAGGCCGCAGGGTTGACAACTGCGACTCGGCACCGGACGCGGTTGCTGCAGTGGCGGAACCGGCGGGGCCGCCGGCGGTTGCCGAGTCTGGGCTGCGGGCGCCGGCGCCGTCGCCGCTTGGCGACTCGGCAGCGTCGCCTTCGGACGGCGACGAGGCGCCGGTGGTGTCGGCGCCCCTGGCTAGCAGGAACTGGTTCGACTCCTCCGACAGCAGCGCTAGAAACTCCGGCGAGCGCCGTTCGCGCCTGTACTGCTCGAGTCCCTGGGCGAGCTCCCGGTAGTCCAGCTGGTTGTTGTTGTCCTGGTCCAGGGTGATGATCATGTCCTCCAGCAGCGGCTCCGGCAGTGGCACGCGGTTCTGCCGCATCGCCTTGCGGAACTCGTCCCGGGTCAGCAGCCAGTCCTTGTCCTTGTCGATGCTGGTGAACAGGTCCGACAGGCGCAGCTTCCGCTTGCGTAGCTCGCCATCGATGATAAAGAGCGCCAGCGGGGACGGCCGCTTTACCGACACTTTGGAGGGCGGGCGCGTGCGGACCTCGGCCGCCTCCTCGACCACCTGCTCAACTTCTTTTGGCCGACGGCTCTCCTCGATTTTGTGAAGGGTGGCCCTCTCCATGCTGGACAGCTGGCCGCCCTTGCCTCGGAGGTAGCGCTCAACGTCTCCCATGCGCTCCAAGTCCCGATGTTGCACTTGGCGCTTCTTCAGCCACTGTTGATATCTTGACATCTCTTGTGCCGCCGGATCCTCGAGCTCTGCCGTGGCTGCATCGGATTCTGAAGAGTCTGCGTTCCTAGAGTCACTGCTGATTTTAGGAAGGCAAGACACTGATGAAAATGAATCAAAGCCGCGGAGTTCAGACAGTGGCTGAGCAACGAATACTCGTTTTCTTCCATTGTCTTTCGCTAGGCGCTCCCGAACAAATCGCTGATTGCCGAATGCTTTAAGGGCAGTTTTGTACAATTTTGCTTCAAGGAGATCTCGACTTTTGAACTTTTTTATTTGCTCTTCAAATTCTAGGTGTCCAAAGTAGTTTGGATTGTACAGTAGTTCAAATGCATCTGTAAGACCTTCCAGTACTTCATCGCTAACTCCAGTATCGTGTACTTTTGGAGGCTTTGGCGGTGGTTTTTCTTCGACTTCGACTACATCAGAAATGTACCTTCGCTTCAGTATAACTCTAGACTGCTTTTTCTTGGCGATCTGTGGTTCATGTGTATTAAACGAAGGCATGTTTGTCGGCTTTGAGCAATGTACACTGGGTATTTTAGAATTCGTTTTTTCGCAACATTTTGAATATGTGTCGCTTGGCTTCTATAGATATAATTATTATAACAAAACTTTGTCGGAGAAATCAAAACAACAAAGCGCTAAATGATATTTTTAACGGAAAAGCTGTTATTTTTTGTAGCGCACAAATAAAAGAACTAGAAATATTACTATTAGAATGCACGTAAATTCTAGTCGTCATTTCTCGTATCAAAAACTTGAAGCATCAAAGACGATGAACTTCAATAAAATTGACTGATAATTTCAGAATTTTTTGTTGGAAAACATTCCCTTTTGCTACTTTTTTTATTATTTACACAATAAAATACACGTGTGAATAAATTTTTTATCTGTTAAGAATATGAATTACAGTATATACATGTAGAAACTATAAAAAAACAGCTGCATGATTGCAATATTTATTTCTTTTCTAATAAAGCTGCGAATCGTGAAACTGTTCCCTATTTTCATTTATAAGAAATGTTAGATAGGAAGGACTTTATTAATGAGAATAGCAGTATTTATAGCAATTATACTATTACCGATAAATTATTGAAAAATGGTTTTTAAAGTAAGAATATTAGGAATAATAATAAAAATAATTATATTAATAGCAATAATAATATTAGCATTCAATCAACAATAGTATTTTTAAAATAGTAAAAATACTAAAAATATTATTAATTCATGAATGAGAATAACAAATATTTTTAATGATACGACATATAATGCATGGTCGATTTTCTACTCAATTAAATAAATGAACAAAGTGGGTTTCTTCAAACCATATTAGAAATGTTTGTTGATACCAATTAGTAGTTGTAGTAGATATTGCGCATACAACTTTAGCGACTTATATTTATAAAAGCAGTTGGCTACTGACTGCATGCCAATGCAAACATAATAATGTATCAATACCCACATACAGAGCTGCTGCTTTTAATCCGCCCAGATACTGAAAAAAGTAAACACCAGCTGACTGAGCTCAAAGGCTTTTAAAAAATAATTTGATCAAACAATCCCGGCTCATAATTAGATGAGCGCTGCTTATTATTGCAAGCTGCCGGATTATCCAATTACATTTTCGATGAAATGCACAGCAGGAAGCCAGCAGACGGCAGGGCAATTAGCCAGCAGCGATGGCGAGCAGAAATTTTGCTTTATCAGACTGGGATTTCCAACTCTTCATAATACCATCCGCTCCCCCGAGTCCACAGGAATGCTTCTGTATATAAGGCGGCCATCTTTGGTGTTCAGTGCTCCCGTCTGTGTCAGTCAGTCAGTCAGTCAGTCAGTCAGTCAGTCAGTCAGTCAGTCAGTCAGTCAGTCAGTCAGTCAGTCAGTCAGTCAGTCAGTCAGTCAGTCAGTCAGTCAGTCAGTCAGTCAGTCAGTCAGTCAGTCAGTCAGTCAGTCAGTCAGTCAGTCAGTCAGTCAGTCAGTCAGTCAGTCAGTCAGTCAGTCAGTCAGTCAGTCAGTCAGTCAGTCAGTCAGTCAGTCAGTCAGTCAGTCAGTCAGTCAGTCAGTCAGTCAGTCAGTCAGTCAGTCAGTCAGTCAGTCAGTCAGTCAGTCAGTCAGTCAGTCAGTCAGTCAGTCAGTCAGTCAGTCAGTCAGTCAGTCAGTCAGTCAGTCAGTCAGTCAGTCAGTCAGTCAGTCAGTCAGTCAGTCAGTCAGTCAGTCAGTCAGTCAGTCAGTCAGTCAGTCAGTCAGTCAGTCAGTCAGTCAGTCAGTCAGTCAGTCAGTCAGTCAGTCAGTCAGTCAGTCAGTCAGTCAGTCAGTCAGTCAGTCAGTCAGTCAGTCAGTCAGTCAGTCAGTCAGTCAGTCAGTCAGTCAGTCAGTCAGTCAGTCAGTCAGTCAGTCAGTCAGTCAGTCAGTCAGTCAGTCAGTCAGTCAGTCAGTCAGTCAGTCAGTCAGTCAGTCAGTCAGTCAGTCAGTCAGTCAGTCAGTCAGTCAGTCAGTCAGTCAGTCAGTCAGTCAGTCAGTCAGTCAGTCAGATGCAGCTCAGCAGTCCAGCCGCTTGGCCAGCTCTATTGGCGGTGCTGACGCTGCTGCAGCTGCCGTGGCGGCTCGGCGGCCAGCGGCTGCTGATCCACTTCAAATCCCCAGGCCCGCCGCCGCCCGCGCCGCCCTGCTACCCCGCCAACGCCAGCGAGGCCTGCCGCGCCTACGGCGACTGCTGCGAGCTGCCGAGGTCGCCCAGCCCGCCGAGGCCACCAGCTGCCTGCGTGCCCGCCGACGCCTGCACGGGCAACTGCAGCGAGGACTCCGGGTTCGACTCGGGCCGGGGCGCCTTCGCGATCTCCGGCTGCCCGCCGGACGCAGCTGCGCGGCTTCAGCCGTATGCGGCCAGCTGCTTGCGGTCCTCGGCTGGCCTGACCGCGGAGCCGCAGCACCCGCTGGAGCTGCCGGCCTGGTCACCCAGCTCCGGCCTGCTGTACATGAGCGGACACTGCGCGCTGTGCCACGGCGAGCAGCTGGAGACGCTGCGGTTCGCTCAGCTCGCCGAGCGGTGCGTCGCAAAGAGGCCGCAGCTGCAGCTCGACTTCAGTGCAGAGCCCGAGGTTGCCGACGACACCAGGCCACTGCCACCGCCCAAGCCGCCGATCGACATCACGCTCACCTGCACCCGCTACCTGGCCGTGAACTCAAACTGGGTGCACCAGTGCCACCCGGACCTGCATACCGGCTGCAGCGGCCCCGGCTCGCGCATCCCTGGCTTGCAGTTTGCCTGCCAGACCGCCCCGACCAGCTACGATTTCTGCGCAACCGTCTGGTACCGCAACGTCTTCTGCCGCCTGTGCGCCCTGCCGCAGCACCCGCTGGACTTGCTGTGCCAATACAAACTTGAGATGGTGGGCGGCGCTGACATGATCACTTTGTTTGTCAGCTACAGGCGGCTGTCAGTGAGGGCTGCTGATTCCTTCATCTTGGAGACTGTGAGTCTGGGACAGACAGACAGACAGGCAAGCAGACAGACAGACAGAAAGACAGACAGACAGACAGACAGACAGACAGACAGACAGACAGACAGACAGACAGACAGACAGACAGACAGACAGACAGACAGACAGACAGACAGACAGACAGACAGACAGACAGACAGACAGACAGACAGACAGACAGACAGACAGACAGACAGACAGACAGACAGACAGACAGACAGACAGACCGGTTTCCCCACAAATCCCTCAGGTGGATTTCAACGCCAGTTCGGGCGCCAACCGCAGTCGAAGCCAGTCGGATTCGCAGCAGCCGCAGGCGCCGCAGCTTCGCTGGTGGCAGCGGATGGCGCTGTACCCGGTGCACCTCCTGTCGGTCTCCTGCCTGGTCGCCTTTCTGGCGATTCAGTTCGCCTCCCCCAGGCTGCGCAACCGGCCCGGCTGTCTGCTGGCCTGGCACTCCGGCTGCGTGGCCGCCGCTCAGACTCTTGTGAGTGCGCCGGACACATCCTGTCCTAACCGGACACATTCTGTGCTCCCGGGACACATCCCCTGTCCTCACCGGACACATCCCCTTCTCTAACCGGACACATTCTGTGCTCCCGGGACACATCCCCTGTCCTCACCGGACACATCCCCTTCTCTAACCGGACACATTCTGTGCTCCCGGGACATCCCCTGTCCTCACCGGACACATCCCCTTCTCTAACCGGACACATTCTGTGCTCCCGGGACATCCCCTGTCCTCACCGGACACATCCCCTTCTCTAACCGGACACATCCCCTGTCCTCACCAAACACATGCCACCGATTTCCAGGCCCTGGCAGCCAGCATCGCCGGGTCCGCGGATGCCCTGTCCGGCCGGGCCTGTCCGGCGATGCCGCTCGCCTTTTATCTCTGCCTCTCCGGCGCCTTCGCCTGGGCGGCCACCTTCGGTGCCGACCTGCTTCGGAGCCTGGCGCCCTCGGCCACCCCGGTCGGCCGCCTGTCCCGGGCCGGACACGCCCGGCTCTGCTGCTGCGTCTGGGCGCTGCCAACCGCAGCCACGGCCGCCCTGGCCGTCTGGCACGCGGCAGCCAAGGACGGCCTGTTCGTCTCCGCTGACGAAGGACCGGACACTGGCCGGTGCGAGTTCCGGCCGGAGGGCCGCTGGGCGATGCTCGGCCTGGGTCTGGTGCCGCTCTGCCTGATCCTCGGCTCCAACTTAGCCCTCCTAGCCGCCCTGGCCGTCAGCCTGCGCCGGCGGGCCGCCGAGGCCGCCGCGGCCGCCACGGCCCGATGCAGCGGCGGTGCAACCAGCTGCCTGGCGAGGACCACCGCCAAGGTGTCGGTGGCGCTGGGCCTCACCTGGCTGCCGCACCTGTGCCTGAGCAATGTCACGGACAATCCGGATGCCCTGTTCACCGGCCAGCTGCTTGCCGCGTCCCACGGCCTCCTGCTGGCGCTGGCCTTCGGCACCAGCCGGCGGGTCCGCGCTGAGGTCGACAGACTGACCGGCAGCCTCGCCCGGGCCGTGCGGGGGACGCAGAGCACCACGGCTGGCCGGCCGGTGCAGCTGGGAGCCGGATAGACTGGCAGAATATTGGTGGATAGACTGGCAGAATATTGGTAGATAGATTGGCAGAATATTGGTAGATAGACTGGCAGAATATTGGTGGATAGACTGGCAGAATATTGGTGGATAGACTGGCAGAATATTGGTAGATAGACTGGCAGAATATTGGTGAATAGACTGGCAGAATATTGGTGGATAGACTGGCAGAATATTAGTAGACAGGCAGAATATTGGTGGATAGACTGGCAGAATATTGGTGGATAGACTGGCGGAATATTGGTGGATAGACTGGCAGAATATTAGTAGACAGGCAGAATATTGGTAGACTGGCAGAAAGTAGACAGGCAGAATATTAGACAGTCAGACTGGCGCATGATGCAAATGCGCCACATTAGAATTTCGAAATGCAAATTTTCGTTAACTTAAAACGAAGTAATAAATCCGTCGTTTTGTTTGGAGACAATTTGTTCATGCGTTCTCATTATTATTGCTAATAAAACTGCGAGTACACTATGAAGACCAGCAAACTTTCCGGATTCCAGTTGTAAAAAAACTTATGAAACCACTTCGCCACGTGTGTGGCGCTGAGGTCAAACTTGGCAGTCGTGAGAGAATTGCCAAAATAAGCCTTCGTAAAAGCCTGCTGTGGTGAGGCCGGCCAAGCGAAGGGCAAACAAAACACGTGACTCATGCTGGCCAGCGCCACCTGCTCGCTTGCCTCAGAGTTGGAGACTCTTAGCCCGCTGTGCGCAGGGACCTCTTAGAGGTCGCAGCTGGACTGGCCAAGTGCGAGTAACCAGTTGGAAAAGCGTGTCCGTGACACCAAATCAACTGACACCCAAGCTTCTGACAGCCAAGCCTCTGACACCCAAGCTACTGACACCCAAACTAATGACACCCAAGCTTCTGGCACCCAAGCTTCTGACACCCAAGCTTCTGACACCCAAGTTACTGACACCCAAGCTACTGACACCCAAGCTTCTGACACCCAAGTTACTGACACCCAAGCTTCTGACACCCAAGCTTCTGACAGCCAAGCCTCTGACACCCAAGTTACTGACACCCAAGCTTCTGACACCCAAGCTTCTGACAGCCAAGCCTCTGACACCCAAGCTACTGACACCGAAACTAATGACACCCAAGCTTCTGGCGCCCAAGCTTCTGACACCCAAGCTTCTGACACCCAAGTTACTGACACCCAAGCTACTGACACCCAAGGTTCTGACAACCAACTTCTGACACCCAAGCTACTGACACCCAAGCTTCTGACACCCAAATTAATGACACCCAAGCTACTGACACCCAAGCTACTGACACCCAAGCTTCTGACACCCAAGCTACTGACACCCATGCTTCTGACACCCAAGCTTCTGACACCCAAGTTACTGACACTAAGCTACTGACACCCAAGCTTCTGACACCCAAGCTTCTTACACCCAAGCTACTGACACCCAAATGAATGACACTTAAGCTTCTGACACCCAAGTTACTGACACCCAAGCTTCTGACACCCAAGCTACTGACACCCATGCTTCTGACACCCAAGCTTCTGACACCCAAGTTACTGACACCAAGCTACTGACACCCAAGCTTCTGACACCCAGGTTACTGACACCCAGGTTACTGACACCCAAATTAATGACACTTAATCTTCCGACACCCAAGCTTCTGACACCCAAGCTACTGACACCCAAGCTTCTGACACCAAGCTACTGACACCCAAGCTTCTGACACCCAAGCTTCTGACACCCAAGTTACTGACACCCAAATTAATGACACTTAATCTTCTGACACCCAAGCTTCTGACACCCAAGCTTCTGACACCCAAACTTCTGACACCCAAGCTTCTGACACCCAAGCTTCTGACACCCAAGCTTCTGACACCCAAGCTACTGACACCCAAGCTTCTGACACCCAAGCTTCTGACACCCAAGCTACTGACACACAAGCTTCTGACACACAAGCTTCTGACACCCAAGCTACTGACACCCAAGCTTCTGACACCCAAGCTTCTGACACCCAAGTTACTGACACCCAAGCTTCTGACACCCAAGTTACTGACACCCAAGCTACTGACACCCAAGCTTCTGACACCCAAGCTTCTGACACTCAAGCTACTGACACCCAAGCTAATGACACCCAAACTAGTGACACTCAGGTCCCTGACACCCGAGTCCCTGACACTGACACCATGCAATATTTAATCCATTTTGAAAAATTTTAAAAGGTCAGCTCTCCCCAGTCCACCCACTTTGTTTAGGAGTCCTTGTCTCACGGGGGCATCGATTCGACCCTCACTTCTCGTTGCTCAAGTGAACCCGCAAAACATGCGCTGCGTCATTCTGGCAGCCAGAGGGCGTGGGGCTTTGATCGTCACCTCCGGGACTCGGTGCTGTTGAGGGCGGCCAGGGGTGGCAGTGGCGAGTACGGCTGTCGCATTGTTGTGAGCTGCCCACACGCTTGGCAGGGTGGCGGGTAAACCCCGAGCCCTCAGGGGCATAAATACAGGCCGCTGCTGCTGCGGGAGGGAAACGTTCTCCTTCTGCTCCTAGAAAGCTTCGCTACAAAAAGTCAACTCAGCAAAATGCGCGCTGCAGTCCTCCAGCTGATAGTGGTGGCCCTCCTGGCCTGCGCTGTCGCCAGCAGCTCCGGCTTCGATCTCAGTGAGAGCCGCTTCAAATTGCGGGAAATTCTAGGAAATTGAGGCTTGACGGGGATTGTTGCAGACTAGCGTGACTGCCCGACTGCTTTTTCTTTGCAGGTTCGGCACTGAAAGGCGGGTCGGGACCCAGGTGAGTGCGGGCTGAGTTGGGGGCCACCTGTATGCTGATAGGCCCCAGTAGATGTGATACGCAGCTTCATAGGTAAACAGTGGGTCAAGCAATCCCGTGTGGGTCAAGCAATCCCGTGTGGGTCAAGCAATCCAGTGGGTCAAGCATTCCCGTGGGTAAAGCACCCATGGGTCAAGCATTCCCGTGGGTAAAGCACCCATGGGTCAAGCACGGGAGAGTCAAGCACTCCCGTGGGTCATCCCGTGGGTCAAGCACTCCGGAGGGTCAAGCACTCCGTGGGTCAAGCACTCCCGTGGGTCATCCCGTGGGTCAAGCACTCCGGAGGGTCAAGCACTCCCGTGGGTCAAGCACTCCGTGGGTCAAGCACTCCGTGGGTCAAGCACTCCCGTGGGTAAAGCACTCCCGTGGGTAAAGCACTCCTGTGGGTAAAGCACTCCCGTGGGTCAAGCACTCCCGTGGGTCAAGCACTCCCGTGGGTCAAGCACTCCCGTGGGTAAAGCACTCCCGTGGGTAAAGCACTCCTGTGGGTAAAGCACTCCCGTGGGTCAAGCACTCCCACGGGTCAAGCACTCCGGTGGGTCAAGCTCGCAATTTCAAGGGGCCGAAATCCTTCCAGCCAGAAGTGCGAGGAGGAGCGCAACTGCTTGCCCGTCTCCTGCCGCCGCTATTCGAGATTCTCCTTCTGCCAGGCCAGCTGCGAGGTCTGCCGGGTCTGCCGGTTCCACCGAAACATCATGCACCGCGGCATCGACGGCCAGCTGAAGCGGACGGTGTACACCGGCAGGGTGCTGTCTAAGCACTGCAGGAACTGCAGGGACTACTGCATCCCCTCACACAGCAACAAGCAGTGCGCTGGTCGGGTCTGGTGCGCCAAATTCCATCCTTGACTGATGCAATTACTTGATGCTGATGGCAGCTCCAAACTACTCGTAACTCTCATCGATTTTTGTGACTTAAATAACAGTTTAATTCGAAACAAATAAACCCTGCTTTGCAAGACTGGAATCGAATTAAATTAAAAATTTTTAAAACACTTTCTTGAAACTCTAATAAAAAATCAAAATAATAGCAGCAGCTATTCGAGCAGTAGCCGCTTCCTGATTGGCTGCGACGTCGGGCCAATAGCGCGAGCTCGGTCCGGCATTAGCTCAGGCTGCATGGATTGCTTCCGAAGCCGCCTTCACAAACTTGGCTGGAACTTCATTCCGTCCAGCATTATCTAAGAGCGCCTGGTGAGCAGAGAGAATGCGCCTCCTGTGACTCACTGAGGCTGCTGGCTGCATCATGGCCTGGATCAAGTGCTGCTGCGAGACCAAGTTTCAAATCTTCATCGCGATAATCACCTGCCTGGCCATGGCCATCACCATCTTCATCATCCTGGCCATGGGCGACGTTTTCAGGTCCTGGTGGTGACCAAACCGGGTCTGAGATCGACATCATCAAGGTGGCGACATCCTCAATGTGGCGACATTATCAAGGTGGCGACATCATCAAGCTGATGACGAAATCCTCAAGGTGGCGACATCCTCAATGTGGCGACATTATCAAGGTGGCGACATCATCAAGGTGGCGACATCATCAAGGTGGCGACATCCTCAATGTGGCGACATCATCAAGGTGGCGACATCATCAAGGTGGCGACATCCTCAATGTGGCGACATCATCAAGGTGGCGACATCATCAAGGTGGCGACATCATCAAGGTGGCGACATCCTCAATGTGGCGACATCATCAAGGTGGCGACATCCTCAAGGTGGCGACATCATCAAGGTAGCGATCTCATCAAGGTGTCGACACAATCATATGAGAGTTTGTGACCACAAAACATACCATGTAAAAAGCTTGCTTAGTATTGTCTAATATAAATGAGGCGCATGACTTTGCATATTAGAAATATCGACTAAGATTTGCACTGCACCAGTGCATTGCGGAGTCAGTCGCACTCAAACAAGAGGATTATCAGCCATATACTGTACTAATACACTGGAATTTCCTGCCCGGAGACTCGGAATGGAATGCAAACAGACTTGCAGGGCCACTCAGACCCGGCTTTAGAGTTCATCAATGCGGGGCCACGCCCAATTCAAACAGGCTGAGCGCACCTGGTCTGCCTGATTGGCATGCAGCTCGGCCGGGCCGGATGCTGCCCCTCCCTCAGCTTCATCATTTGGCTGAGCACACGGCAAATAGAACTGAAAAACCCGCTTGTTTTTCGCGGCATACGCAGGGAGATTCAGGGGGACCAGGGAGGGGAAGAGATGAGATGAGGAAGAGAAAGAAAATGAGAGGGGAGAGATGGGAGATAAGAGGAAGAGAAGGGAGAGGAGAGGAAGAGAAGGGAGAGGAGAGGAAGAGAAGGGAGAGGAGAGGAAGATAAAGGAGATGAGAGGGGAGAGATGGGAGATGAGAGGAAGAGAAGGGAGATGAGGAAGAGAAAGGAGATGAGAGGGAATAGATGGGAGATAAGAGAAATAGAAAGGGGAGGAGAGGAAGAGAAAGGGGAGGAGAGGAAGAGAAAGGAGATGAGAGGGGAGAGATGAAGGCGAGTACAACAAAGCCAGCTAAAAAGGGGGTGTTTTCACAAGGTCGAAAATTCACAACATCGAAAACAACTTGAATAGCAGCCACTTTCACAAGGTCGAAACTTCATAAGCTCGACATTTCACAACGTCGAAAAGTTATTATAAAAAGAACCATGCAGTAGTTTTCTACGTTGTGAAATTTCGAGCTCATAATGTTCGACCTTGTGAAGTTGCTTTCGTCGTTGTGAAATTTCGAGTTTGTGAACCCCCCCCCCCTACAAAGCAGCGAAAGAACACGAGACAAACGCAGCAGCGAAAGCCAGTTGTCAGTGTTTAGATGGCGAGTTTCAGCGCCAGCCAAGCACAGTGGCGGCAATCTGTGTCAGCTAATCAAATAATTTATATTTATATTATATTCATTAGTTATATTCTACAGGCCCGCGTCCTGCCGAAAGAGTCGAGCCAGAAAAAAAAACTGATGCAGGGGAAGAGAAATAACGGAAACGAAATGGCAGAAAACTGGCCGACTGCTGGTCACGTGACGTTACGTGCCATTTGGGGGGACTCCCGTACACCTTCTAAACACTCTAATATCTCACCTGTTAATCAATCAATCTAGTAGCTAGCTTTACACCTGTCAATCAATATAGTACCTAGCTTCTCACCTGTCAATCAATATAGTACCTAGCTTTACACCTGTCAATCAATATAGTACCTAGCTTCTCACCTGCCAATCAATCTAGTACCTAGCTTCTCACCTGCCAATCAATCTAGTACCCAGCTTCTCACCTGCCAATCAATCTAGTACCTAACTTCTCACCTGCCAATCAATCTAGTACCTAGCTTCTCACCTGCCAATCAATCTAGTACCTAGCTTCTCACCTGTCAATCAATCTAGTACCTAGCTTCTCACCTGTCAATCAATCTAGTACCTAGCTTCTCACCTGTCAATCAATTAAATACCTGTCAATCTATCCGTAAGAGAAACCGGAAGTCCCCTCAAGGCCCAGGCCGCCAAGAGACCGCTAATTATTGCCGGCTCTAATTAGCACGAGGGCGGCAGCAGGTGAAATAAAAATCTATGCAGCGAGTTAAGCGGCGAGCCGTGCTGATGAAGGGAGAAAATTTTGCGTGTATCAGATTTCAGGGGTTCTGGGAGGCACACAAACTGCAACTAATTTAACAAAATATGGGCTAAATAAATAAACAGGAATTGTCAAGATGTCCTAGGGAGAGTTTCTATGCAGATCTGCCTGCCCAGCACACCAATTTACAGGCTCTGATTTCCAATTGTGAACTGACACAATTGCGCACACAGGCGACTCAGATGGGCAGCTCAAATTTCACGTCCACGGCGGCGTCCTTGGCGAGCACCACGATGTTGGCCAGCTTCACCACCTGCGGCGGGGTGGGGGGGGGTTTGTATTAGTTAGTCAGCTGAGATACTGCCCATTCCGCTGGCCCGCCTTGAGCACACGGGGTGCACAGCGCCATCAGACATGTACACGCTCTGACATGTACCCGGCTCGAATGGAACCGGGGGTGGCGGCACGAGAGTCAGACGGAATTATCGTCGAGCAGCTCCGCATGCCTGCACCCCGAGTGAGCGCCCGAGGTTCGCTCTGTTGAGACCATACATGCGCAACCCCCCCTGATTTACACTGGCCACGCGACTTAATTTTTGACCAAAAATGCGACTTACCTGTGAAAGAAGCCCTAAAGCAAAAATTACCACAACTTTTGGTAAACGGCAGGAGTAACATGACTGTCCTTTAAAGGCTTAATGCTACGTAAAGAATTCGCCAGTATGCGATATCGTAACAATAACAGAAGCCAAGCAGTCGGGAAGATCATTTTCATATGATTTAAAGTGCAGCAGCCCTAACCAGCCCAAGGAGCCAGAAACTGCCAGTCCACCTGGCCAGGTTAATTAAAGCTTGCCTAAAGTCGCACTCCAGCTACTTCTGCAGGTATTCGATATTTTCCTGCGGCGCCTTGAGCTGAGTAGGGCAGAGCCCGGATCAATAAATAATTCATGGCCTCCAGGGCTCCCGCCTGCAGCCGGGGAGACATCGAGGCAGAATCTGGATTGAGCAACTCTGAGATGCCAATACGCTATAAACAGCTGTTTCACCCCAAAGAAACTGACAAATAGCGACTGCACTGCTGCAATCGTTCTCGTGCAAAATACACAAAATGATTTGATTTCTCAGAATCTGGTAACACTGGAGAGGGAAGTTGCTGTCTGGCTCCAGATTGCTGGCCCACGGCTCCCTTGAAGCACGGCAAGACAAGAGAGAGTTTGGAGTGCCAAACCAACTGAGCGATGGAGAGGCAGGCGAGTCTGGAAACGAACGCCAGTGTTGGGTAGCGAGGCGGCGGCGGAGCAAAGAAGAGAGGCGGGTATTGATTGGGCTTAGGTAAATAATTAAACAGCGGGCCCTGGCAACACGCGGGGATCGAACTGGGCGCTCGGCAACAATGCCAAGGATTGCGCTGCAATTATCGACAGCCTCTGGAGTAATTTTATTGATAAATATTTGAGCATCCCCCCAATGCGCTACTCGGCAGCTCACCATCTGGGCGGCGTCGTCGAGGTTGTCGCAGGCGAGAATGCGCATGCCGCTGGAGGAGATCAGCGCCTTGGCGTCCTCCACCTGGGTGCCCTGCAGCCGCACCACGATGGGCATGCGCAGCTTCAGCTCCTTGGCGGCCGTGATGATGCCCTGGGCGATCACGTCGCAGCGCATGATGCCGCCAAAGATGTTCACCAGGATGGCGTTCACCGCCGGGTCGCTTGTGATGATGCGGAAGGCCTCCGTGACCTGTGACGGCAGCGCTTTCTTTATATATACCCTGTCTGAATTCCCCTTTAACCTGCCTGAATTCCCCTCTACCCTGTCTGAATTCCCCTTTACCCTGTCTGAATTCCCCTCTAACCTGCCTGAATTTCCCTCTACCCTACCTAAATTATTTACCCTGTCTGAATTCCCCTCTAGCATGCCCTGTCTGAATTCCCCTCTAGCATACCATGCCTGAATTCCCTTCTACCCTGTCTGAATTTTCCCTTATCCTGCCTGAATTCCCTTCTACCCTGCCTGAATTCCCACCCCTATCCACCAGGCTACCCACCTGATTGGCCGTGGCGCCACCGCCAACGTCCAGGAAGTTGGCGGGGGAGCCGCCGTGCAGCTTGATGATGTCCATGGTGGCCATGGCCAGGCCCGCGCCGTTCACCAGGCAGCCGATGTTGCCATCCAGGGCAATGTAGTTCAGGCCGGCCTTCTCGGCGGCGACGTCGCGCTCGTCTTCCTGGCTCCAGTCGCGCAGGGAGAAAATCTCCGGCTGGCGGAACTCCGAATTGGCGTCGAAGTTCATCTTGCAGTCCATGCACAGAACTGCGGGCCAGCGGGCGGCGGCAACTCAGGTGTGAGGGGAGTTGAAGTGCAACCAAGGAGGGAAGATCAGGGAGGAGAGATCAGCGAGGGGAGATTGGGGAGGGGAGATCAGCGAGGGGAGATTGGGGAGGGGAGAATGGGGAGGAGAGATGGGAAAGGGGAGAATGGGGAGGGGAGATCGGGAGGGGAGATCGGGAGGGGATTGGAGAGGGGAGATTGGGGAGGGGAGATCAGCGAGGGGAGATTGGGGAGGGGAGATCAGCGAGGGGAGATTGGGGAGGGGAGATCAGCGAGGGGAGATTGGGGAGGGGAGATCAGCGAGGGGAGATTGGGGAGGGGAGATCAGCGAGGGGAGATTGGGGAGGGGAGATCAGCGAGGGGAGATTGGGGAGGGGAGATCAGCGAGGGGAGATTGGGGAGGGGAGATCGGGAGGGGATTGGAGAGGGGAGATTGAGGAGGGGAGATCAGGGAGGGGCGATCAGGGAGGGGAGATTGGGGAGGAGAGATCGGAGAGGGGAGATTGGGGAGGAGAGATCGGAGAGGGGAGATTGGGAGGGGAGATCGGGGGAGGGGAGATTAGTGAGGTGAGATCAGGAAGGTAGATCAGAAGATGCCTATAAAAGGGAACTCAGAAGGCCCAAGCCGCTGACTTACCCCTGCCCTCGGTGTCCTCAGCAATGGGGTTAATCTCAATAAGCGTGGCGTCGGACTTGATGAACAAGTCGTACATCTTCACGATGTACTGGCCGGCCTCCTTGCTCTGCTTGTCGCCAGTGAAGCCGATTTTCTTGGCCATCTCGGTGGCGACCTCCTCAGTGATGCCGGTCTCGATGTCCACCGGCACAGCGATGATGGCCTCGGGATTCTCCTTGGCGACCTGCTCGATGTTGACGCCGCCCTGCGAGCTGCCGATGAGCACCGGGCCGCGGTGCTTCCTGTCCATGGTGATGGCGAAGTAGAACTCCCGTCTGGAGTACTTGCGCTCGCACACCATCACGGTGGAGCAGGTCTGGCCGGCATCGCCAGTCTGCTTGGTGAAGATCTTGTGGCCCAGCATCTTTGAGGACACGTCGCGAGCCTCCTCGGGATTGAAGACGATCTTCACGCCGCCCTTCAGGCCGCTGTTCCAGAAGCCTTTGCCGCGGCCTCCGGCCAGCACCTGGGCCTTCACCACCACGTCGCCCTGCTTCTGGTCTTTGGCTAGCCGGAAGGGAGGAGGGGTGCGAGGGGATCAGTTGAAGGCGGTGGTGCTGCTTGCCAGTCCCAGGGGGCTTCGGCCAGTCCCAGGGGGCTTCGGCCAGTCCCAGGGGGCTTCGGCCAGTCCCAAGGGGGCTTCGGCCAGTCCCAGGGGGCTTCGGCCAGTCCCAGGGGGCTTCGGCCAGTCGCAGGGGGCTTCGGCCAGTCCCAAGGGGGCTTCGGCCAGTCCCAGGGGGCTTCGGCCAGTCCCAGGGGGCTTCGGCTAGTCGCAGGGGATTTCGGCCAGTCCCAGGGGGCTTCGGCCAGTCCCAGGGGGCTTCGGTCAGTCCCAGAGGGCTTCGGCCAGTCCCAGGGGCTTTGGATAGTCCCAGGGGGGCTTCAGCCAGTGCCCGTTCCGCTGACTATTGGCCTGGAGCTTGTTGGGCGGTCCTCGCCCGCGAGAGCAACCAACGACCAACCCGGTGATCAAGGCACAGAGACTACTATCAGTAGACGCTGTACATATACACCCGAGTGAGTGCGGGCTCAAGGGGAATGGGCCTTGATTGCCTACGATTACTAATGATTACGTTTTGCTGCTTGAACGATGTAGAAGATTTATGGTCTGTTGGCAATTGCGCACGCTGCCATTTATGAGAGTTAGTTTAAGCTCAATGCACATTTAAACTACTCACATCAGTAGGCACTGAGCATATCATTAGTCAATGGTTAGATGTGATACAAAAATTATTTGCAAAATTTATTTAAGCTTTTTTCTGTTAAGCGTACAGATTACTACTTATTAATAACAAAGTCAGTAGTATCTTTAGTTTGGTCCAATTTATGGAAATTAAAAATATAATTCACAACATATGATCTAGTAGGTAAATGCTAAACGAAAACGGGTGTGCTCTACAAATTACAGGTAGTCACAGATGTTACAGATTTGTAAAATATCCGTGCACTTGTATGCTCTCAGGAGTCAGGGGAAAGGAAAGAATTGCTTAGCGCTGTTTGTGGGACGCTTTCGCCGAAGGCGTTGCGCCAGGGTGCCTACAGCCCTTCTGCAAATATAACTGCTTGTGTCTGATTGGTTACCAGCATACTAGCTCTCTGATTGGTTGCCACCATACCAGCTCTCTGATTGGTTGCCACCATACTAGCTCTCTGATTGGTTGCCACCATACTAGCTCTCTGATTGGTTGTCACCAAACCAGCCTTTTGATTGGTTGCCACCATACGAGCTCTCTGATTGGTTGTCACCATACTAGCTCTCTGATTGGTTGCCACCATACTAGCTCTGATTGGTTGCCACCATACCAGCTCTCTGATTGGTTGCCACCATACTAGCTCTCTGATTGGTTGCCACCATACTAGCTCTCTGATTGGTTGTCACCAAACCAGCCTTTTGATTGGTTGCCACCATACGAGCTCTCTGATTGGTTGTCACCATACTAGCTCTCTGATTGGTTGTCACCATACTAGCTCTCTGATTGGTTACCAGCATACCAGCTCTCTGATTGGTTGCCACCATATCAGCTCTCTGATTGGTTGCCACCATATCAGCTCTCTGATTGGTTGCCACCATATCAGCTCTCTGATTGGTTGCCACCATACCAGCTCTCTGATTGGTTGCCACCATGTCAGCTCTCTGATTGGTTGCCACCATATTAGCTGTCTGATTGGTTGCCACATGCCACCATACCAGCTCTCTGATTGGTTGTCACCACACATTTTCCTGTTTCCTAAACAAAGCATGTTCATCAGACTTAACTGTCTCATAAAGCTCCACTTACTGCTTCAGATCAAACTATTGCAGCAATTAGCGCTTGCATTAAAACGGGTAAGAGAAGCGAAAGCAACTCACATAAAAATATTCCTAGGTAGTTACTAAACACACAAAAATCCAATGGCACAAGCATTGAAACGAAAAAACTAACTAGTGCAAAACAACAAACAATCACAGCAGTAACCAACTGGAAACATTTTGCATTACATGTCTGCGAGTCCACTGAGAAATGGGAGGGCAGCAGCGGCAGAGATGCATTTAGTAAAAGAGCACAATAATACATTTAAGAATTCGCAGAGCCAATCAACCCCAGAGGCAGCTCACCCAGATCCTGAGCCATCTGGTAGACCTGGGCACTGGTCTTGGCCACGCCAAACTTTGGCACAGCAATGCCGCTCTTCTGCAGCAGGCCCATGGCCATGTATTCGTGAATAGAGAACAGCCGCTTGGCCTGTGAGAATGCATCCTGGAGTGTTGATGAGGCGGTATTGGAGAGCTGTTACTATGTATCAGTGGATCAGTATGAATCATTAATGCTGATTAAGCAAAATAAGGGTAAGAATAAGATTTCAATAATAACTTTCTGACAAAGCAAATCAGAATAAAATGTTCTAGCAAGGATTTTTTGTGATTCAACAAGAATTTAATATAAGATTTATATTATTAGGGGAAATTATATAAGGTGCTCCAAATCTCCATGATCTTTAACTATAACTGCCACTAGGCAAGAACTCTATAGCTGAAATCTAATCAAATTTGGCTCAAAAAGTGCCACCCTAAATTTTACCATAACTATAGCTACCAAGGTTTGGACTGTGTATGCCAGGTCTGGTGGGAGAAAAAGTACAGGAACACATTTGTATGCCAGGGCAAAAAATGTTTTTTTATGCATGCTGAAATTGTACAATTTTTTCATTCTTGAATTCCTTATTTGCGCATAATAACAAACTTGAAAATTATGCACTTTTGCAACATATACTGAGAAAGACAATTATATAAAATATTTTAAAAACTTTTTATTTGCTAAAAATTGAGGAAAATTTTTTTGGCAGGAAGTTTAAAAATATTTTTTATTTCATGTGTTCTATGTTGTTGACAGTGTTGGATATAGCATATCTTATGTAAAGTTACTTTATTTAATCCTAAAATACACACATGTATGCATAGATATAAGTGGAATTTTTTTTAGTATGTCCTGTACACTTGTAATCAGATGTATGCCTATATATATATATATGCTGAAAATGGCAAATACCCTCATTGTATGCCAGGAAATCCCAGCGTACATGTCACCTTCTGGCACATGTCTAAGGTGGCCACACACTAAGGTGGCCACAGCTCTAATTGGTCCATGAAGCTATCAACTCCCTCAATGACTATTGGCTGTTCTATTGTAGCTCCTAGAGTATAGAGACAAAGAGAGGACCATTGTGTATGTCCCTCAAGTTTAACTTTAATTTTTTTCAGATGAAACTATTTATGTTACTGATAGCAATATGTGCATCATTGCATTGGGCACTAGTAATTTTCTTGACCTGACTGACCTAATTGAGATTTTCACATTGTATATTTAACAAGTTCTAACAAATTTAAAGAGGGTACTAAATCTATTATCAGAACTCATTTGATATGCAGTGAAAATATATCAATCATTTAATGGAATTGAAGTACTTTGCTTTATATGAATACAAGCTATTGAAATGCATAGATTTTGAACCTATTGAATTCTAATCATCAGAACTATTTTTGCATGCATTCTTAAATCTGAAGTCATACTCATACAAAAGCTTATAAGCCAATAAGATAGAGGTAAACAAAAAGTAGAGTGAATTCATGTTAAATTAGAATTAGAGGCAAGCATTGATCTTATCAGCAGCTGGGATGCTGGGATGCTATATAGAATGACAGGCGTGCAAAGTCTTCTAGATATCTAACGCATATGTCACTGGCCTCTGCTTATCTTCTCTGTCACTAAAGTCCATTGAAACTTCTCTGTTCTATTATCTCTTCTAACCCACACTCTTCTTTTCTATATCCTCTCTCCTGTTATATGTATCTCTTCTCTTTCCTTTCTTATCTATCATGTATTGTGTTTTCTCTCTTCTGATCTCTTCCTACTTCTCTATTCTCATACCACTTCTATATTGTCACTCCTTTCTTTTTTCCTCTTTTCTTTCTTATCTCTTCTATTCTATTCTATTCTCTCATCTCTCAATCCTTTCTCCTCTAATCCTTGGTATAGGCACCAACAAACTTGCCAGTGTACTGCACCACCCGGCTATCCCACTGATCTTGCTCCACTATGCAACCTCTGACACCCTGGCTGCCAAGGCAAAGGATAGGGTGATACAGCACTGCAAGATGTGGTGCTGCCTGCCTGTCTACAGGTTAACAGCTTAATTAAACTTTAACTTAATAGACAATCAAGTTAAGGTTTTGACCTCCAATAGCTTAGATGCCTATGAAATTGACCTTTAAATTGTAAGAGATAAGAGATAAGCGATGCCTCCTAATAAAGCCTGCAATCTTAAATCTTGTTTTAAAATAATGTGTTTCACATAGTGATGGATCAGATGGATCAGCAAAATTTAATGTCATATTGTTCATTTCTACAATTGTTTGTTTTTGCAGTAACATGTTTAAAAGTGTTAATAAGTAAAGTTACTTAACTTCAGGCCCTTTGAGACATTAAACTTAAAGTTGCAGAAACATTTTAAGGTAATCATTGTTTAAGTGTAATCATTACTTTGTTTTTTTTCAAAATGCAAATGCAATGGACTTTTGAATGTGCACTGTACATGGTAAAGTTATAAAATTGCACAAATATAATGTCAGTTCTAGTATTAGTAATTGAAAAAATTAGTTAAATTAGATATATATGAATCAAGTTCAATTCTAAGTTCAATTCAATTCAGATACTAGATAGATTTAGTATTATATAAGCCAGAGATAAATTGAATCTTGTTAGTAAATTAATATAGTACACCACTAATACAATTACTAATTAGATGATGAGGCATTTTTGTGACTGAAAAGTGTCATAGTTACTTTTGTCATTTACCTTTTATTTTTTTCTATATTCAGAAACATACTCAGATATTATGATTTAGATTCGGATTTTTTTTGTACATTTGGATTTGGGTTTTGGAACCTTGCAAAAATCTACATTCAGTCCATCATTAGTTTCACAATAACTATCTATATATTGCTAGTAGTATGCATTGGTTACTATTCAAAAGCTATCCAAAACTGGATAATAGAGATGTTCCAAAATTTCAATTTCCATTTTGATTTTTCAAAATTCAGAATTTTTAGAGCAAACTTTGATTTTAAAAAAAATTCAAAAGTCAAAATTTTGGATAAAACTTTTTTTATAAATGTAAGTGTATATATGTAGTTTTTTGGAATTTGGAACTAAAATTTTTTGTAAAATTTTGTAGAACTTTAAAGAGTTGTAAAAGCATTTGCTGATATATTGTATATTTTGTGTATATTATAGTATATATATATACATGTACATGCAATACAGTTTATACAATTATGATTAGTGCTAGTCATGCATTGATTTATACATGTATAATTATTGCTTGTGTGCAGGGCGATCTATATTTTTTATGATTCAATACTTTTAAACTCGTGCCAAAATACTAAGCAAACAATTTGTTTTAATGTACGTGTTTTCCAAAATATTTTTGCGAATTAATTTTTGTTTAAAACAATAGAATAATTTAGTATAAATAGACGCGATCAGAGCCGAAGAGAGAGCAACTTGCTTTCGTGCAGTTCCTATGAAAGAAGTGAGCATAGAAAGAAAGGAGTGTTCCAAATAAATATAAGAGGAGCCGTTTTCCGAGTTATTCATTTGCAGACATAAGAGTGAAGTAGACGAGAATATATACAGTATATACAACTGAGAGGGAGAGAATTGAGTAGTAAGAAATACAAAGTAGTTCCAAAGTATAAGTGTAAGAATAACCCGAGGCTGTGACCCTCTGATCTCGGTAACGCCCAAGGACTTGCAAAGTACATGAAATACATATACCAGTATAGCCAATAGACCACTCAGGCCAGAATAATAATAAACGCTACTAGAACAATAGTAAATGCTACCGGAATAACAGGAGAACGATAACAATTGTAAGGGCTAAATAATATTCTAAGAACAATATACTCAGACTAAATACTCAGATTAAATACTCAGACTAAATACTCAGATTAAATACTCAGACTAAATACTAAGATATATACTCAGATCAATTCTAAGAAACATTTCTCGGATTATTCTAAGATTGATAAACTCATAATTTATTAATAGGATAATCCTGGTGGCAGCTACCAACTTAAAGATTAGTGTAGGAAGTTTAGCCCTTTGACAATTTCAGTAAAAGGAGACACCCCTGTGACAACTTGGTGGCAAGATAAGGACTAGGCAGAGGCTCAGAATTAGGACTTTATAAGACAGAGCCAAGAGGCCTAGCACAGCTTGGTGTCTCAGCGGTGGGATTCTCAGTGTATAGGAAACACCACTAGCACAGCTTGGTGTCAGCGGTTGAGATTTTCTAGAGAGAGCTGAAAGGCCTAGCACAACTTTAGTGACAGCTGGGGAATCATTTGTAGGGAAGAAGTTACCACTAGTACACTTGCTTACATGATATTGTAACGGCATGATAATGCATTCATCTTTTTCAATATATACATAATATGTACATGTAGGATGTAGCTGAATCTCTTGCCTGAGTCCTGGAAGTATTTTTTGAATTATCCTTTTTATACAGTTACCACTACTATATACCAAGACTACTTTATATGTACATGGCATACAAACTAGGAGCATGGCAAGGAGTATACATAGTTTCTGTATTGAAAAAAGTTTTTGCATTCAAAGTGACAATGAGGGATTCTAGGCCCTGCTTATTTAGTGACTGAAAATAAACTAATTTCTGCTATATATACATATATTTTGTTTTGTTTGAGCAGTAAATCAAAAGTAAAAAGTGAGTGTTGGTTACGCTAAGCATTGTTTTTCTAAATTTTGATTTTGGAAAATTTCTATTTTTATTTTTATTTCAAAAAGTAGTAAATTTGGATTTCAATTTTGATTTCAATAGAAAATTCACTTTTGGAAATTTTTATTGGACAGTTAGGCAAATATGAAGTGGGAAAGTTGAGATGGGGCCTGGGGGGAGATTGGTAAGAGAGCTTCTATTCCCATACCCTACCCTTTCTCTCCCTCCAAAACCAATAAGAAGTAGGCTTTGCCTTGTGGCTACATTGGTCTGTGGCCACCTTGGTCCATTACCCACCTTCCAAGCTATATAATATAGCTATAATATAGTAAAATAGTATTTATCTATTTTTTATAAACAAATTTATAAGTGAACTCAGATTATAGATACTTACCAAATATTAAATAAATTGTTATGCAATTGCAAATTCATTTTGCATAGACCTATTAAGGCTACTTTTGAATTTTAAAAATATAATAAAAATAAGTGTTAAAGGGCCTAGGCCTAATATTAATATTTGATAATAGGCTAAGCATTTTTAATTTTCTTTAGACCTTAATATTAAAACTAAGACTACTGTACTGCTTTGATAATAAACTTTTACATTGGTAGAACAAGAGATAAAAATGTTATAAATCTTCAAAACTTGGAATTTTTTATTTTGGTCAACATAGGCCTATAATGGTTGACCTATACTGAATTAACACAATCCAAAAATGTATTTGAATTGACTGAAATCATATATTTTATTAAAGCACAAAATATGTATCAAACATTTCAAGTTTTTTTCCAGTTAGAAAACTTACACCTTGAGACTGAACTGCTCTGAGAAGAGATGAAAATTTACTTCCACGAAACATGTTGTGCTCACAGCTGAGAGTCAGTAAATATTAATTTAGTGGAAAAAGTTAAATGATGACGCGAAAGGCGACGAGCAGCTTTACTTATCTTCGTTTAAAGCTTGAATTTCTAGAACTATGTCAGTCAAGTTAAATGCCACGATTACGATGCGATCAATAGAATTAGTATAGTTCGTATCTGAAAAGGAACCTTAAAGGAAATATAAAAATTCCAAAGAAAGAAACCCTCAATTTAACAAGTCCAATGCCGAACGAATTAGCTCGTGCGTGGGTGCGACGCGAGTGTTTAATTCTTGCCTGTATACGGTCAGCTGTTAACTTGACGCTTTGCGAGGCCGACTTAACGTACGTGTTTGGAGCACGCACTTTTTTCTTATTTAAAAACAATGTTTGTTTGCAAGCACAATTTTACCAAGTTACATGACACAAAATACTATTATAATTTATAGAAAATAAATTTAAGTATACGTATAAAATTATTTACAAACTAAACTAGTCCCGGTTACATACCGAATGCTTGTTAACCTATGTTTGCGTAACCACTCCGTAGAGTAGAAATATTGAATAGTCTACTTTTAGTTTTGCAATGAACATGTTAAAGGGGAGTTGACAAATTGCCAATGGGATAGGACACATAGCAATGGTAAATCCAGTGTGGCCAAAAAAATCATATCTTTTGGCTTGTTTTGACGAAATTTAAACTGATTTTGGAAAACGGCTGCATAATGTATGCCTGTATAATAATAGACTGTGTGTGTAATCGCCCCCCCTCCCAAGAGTTTTCTGGATCGGCCCCATTAAAATAATTCTGCATTCCTCTGTGCGCGACAAACCATAGAAAAATACTCTTACGCCGACCATATCAATTACGCTCGTATCGCTATTACTGCATCATATATACTAAAAATGAAATGTCTGTAACTAACTAGCTATGCGATAGATTTCAGAAAAAGTGGCTCAACCGATTTTCTTCAAACTTGCACCATTTGATCAGAAATTTTCCTGGGACGGTACATGCATCTTGGCTAAGAAATTGCTCAATTTTAAAGGGATTAAATATTCGAAAAACATGCTTTTTTGCAAAGGTCAAGCAGCTCTTTCGACCTGAAATGAATTGTAAAAATGCGAAAGAAAAAACTGACTGACTGAATTTCAATTGTGATAAAGATTGCATCACAACAAGATGAAAACAGTGTCGAAAAAATGCACACAAGACTTGATTGTAATTGCGTAACCATATTGCTAACTTGAATTGAGACTGATACTGGCTGACTGAGAAATTGATTATGTCATAACTTTTTACTCTAACTGACTTGCTATAAGAATTGAATTATAAGGGCCACAATACATGTTCTCCAATTGAAAAGAGATAGCCAAGATGCGAACAGACTGGACTGCTAATGTAGCGACCTGGGTTCGAATCTTAGTAGTGCAAAAACATTTTTTTATTAAAACACTTTAAAACACAAAATGCTAAACATAAAAGAAGCGCAATGTCAAATATAAAAGAGCCACCATGCCAAACAAAAAAAGTGCCACCATGTAGAACACAGAAGAGACACCATGTCAAACATAAAAGAGCCACCATTTCAAACATAAAAGAGCCACCATGTGAAACATATACGTGACTCAATGTCAAACATTAAAGAGCCACCATGTCAAACATTAAAGAGCCACCATGTCGAACATAACAGAGACAACATTTCAAACATAAAAGAGCCATCATGTCAAACATAAAAGAGCCACCATGTCGAACATTAAAGAGCCACTATGTCAAACATAACAGAGACAACATTTCAAACATAAAAGAGCCATCATGTCAAACATTAAAGAGCCACCATGTCGAACATTAAAGAGCCACCATTTTGAACATTGAAGAGCCACCATGTCAAACATTAAAGAGCCACCAAGTAAAATATAAAAGAGCTACCATGTCAAAAATAAAAGAGCCACCATGTCGAACATAACAGAGACAACATTTCAAACATTTAAGAGCCACCATGTCAAACATAAAAGAGCGACCATGTCGAGCATAAAAGAGCCACCATGTCAAACATAAAAGAGCCACCATGTCAAACATTAAAGAGCCACCATGTCAAACATTCAAGAGAAACCATGTCGAACATAACAGAGACAACATTTCAAACATTTAAGAGCCACCATGTCAAACATAAAAGAGCCACCATGTCGAGCATAAAATAGCCACCATGTTGAACATTAAAGAGCCACCATGTCAAACATTAAAGAGCCACCATGTCGAGCATAAAAGAGCCACCATGTCGAACATAAAAGAGCCACCATGTCAAACATTAAAGAGCCACCATGTCAAACATTCAAGAGACACCATGTCGAACATAACAGAGACAACATTTCAAACATTTAAGAGCCACCATGTCAAACATAAAAGATCTACCATGTCAAACATAAAAGAGCCATCATGTCAAACATAAAAGAGCCACCATGTCGAACATTAAAGAGCCACCATGTTCAACATTAAGGAGCCACCATATCAAACATAAAAGAGCCACCATGTCAAACATTAAAGAGCCACCATGTCAAACATTAAAGAGCCACCATGTCAAACATTCAAGATCAGCCATGTCGAACATAAAAGAGCCACCATGTAAAATATAAAAGAGCCATCATGTGAAACATATACGTGACTCAATGTCAAACATTAAAGAGCCACCATGTCAAACATATACGTGACTCCATGTCAAACATTAAAGAGCCACCATGTCAAACATATATGACTCCATGTCAAACATATATGACTCCATGTCAAACATATATGACTCCATGTCAAACATTAAAAATAAAAAAGACACCATGTCACACATAAGGGAGCCACCATATCAAACATAAAAGAGCTACCATGTCAAAACATTATTGAGCCATTATGCCCAATATAAAAAGACACAATTTCAAATGTAAAAGGGCCGCCATGTCAAACATAGAAGAGCCACCATGTCAAACATAGAAGAGCCACCATGTCAAACAACTAAGCCACCATGTCAAACATAACAGAGACACCATTTCAAACGTAAAAGGGCCGCCATGGCAAACATAGAAGAGCCACCATGTCAAACATTAAAGAGCTACCATGTCAAACACAAAAGGGCCACCACGTCCAACATTAAAGAGCTATCATGTCAAACACAAAAGAGCTACCATGTCAAACATTAAAAAGCCACTTTTTTAAACAAAAAAGAGACCCTATTTCAAACATAAAAGAAGTGTCATGCCAAACAAAATGAAACCATTATAAAGCTAAGGAAATTGTTGCACTAGCTACTTGTTCTCTGGTGGATGCTTGCTATTTAAGGATGGATACTTGCTATCAGGGGGATGCTTGCTCTTGGGGGTGGAGAGTACTTGCTATCTGAGAGGGGGTTGCTAGATATCTATAAGGTATCTTTGTATCCAGGTTATGCTTGCTATCAGGGGTTGCTTGCTGTCTGGGGGATGCTTGCTATCTGGGGGGGGGATGCTTGCTATCTGGGGGATGCTTGCTATCTGCGGGATGCTTGCTATCTGGGGGATGCTTGCTATCTGCGGGATGCTTGCTATCTGGGGGACGCTTGCTATCTGGGGTCTGGGGGAATGCTTGCTATCTGGGGATGCTTGCGATCTGGGGGATGCTTGCTATCTGCGGGATGCTTGCTATCTGGGGGATGCTTGCTATCTGGGGTCTGGGGGAATGCTTGCTATCGGGGGGATGCTTGCAGTCTGAGGGATGCTTGCTATCTGGGGATGCTTGCTATCTGGGGGATGCTTGCAGTCTGGGGGATGCTTGCTATTTGGGGATCAATGCTTGAATGTTGTCTGAGGATGCTTGCTGTCTTGGGATGTTTTGTTTTTAAGAGGGAATGTCTGTTGTTTTTTCTGAAGGCTTTATTTCGCTGTCTATTTGTTATTTGTAAAAAACAAGGATTCTATCCAGATGTCCCCCATCGGGGGGCAAAGATTGCTAGTCCTATATACTAAAAATGAGTTGTCTGTGGGTATGCGATAGATTTCAGAAAAAATGGCTCAACCGATTTTCTTCAAACTTGCACCATTTGATCAGAAATTTTCCTGGCACGGTACATGCATCCTGGCTAAGAAATTGCTCAATGTTAAAGGGATTAAATATTCGAAAAACATGCTTTTTTGCAAAGGTCAAGCCAAATTTTCGACTTGAAATGCATTGTAAGAATGCTAGAGAAAAAACTGACTGACTGAATTCCGATTGTGCTAAAGATTGCATCACAACAAGTTGAAAACAGTGTCAAAGCAATGCACACACGACTTGAATGAAATTGCGTAACCATATTGCCAACTTAAATTGAGACTGTTTCTGGCTGACTGAGAAATTGATTATGTCATAACTTTTTACTCCAATTGACTTGCTGTAAGAATTGAATTATAAGGGCCACAATTCATGTTCTCCAATTGAAAAAAGATAGCCCTGATGCGAACAGACTGGAATGCTAATGTAGCGACCTGGGTTCGAATCTTAGTAGTGCAAAAAAGATTTTTTTTTATTAAAACACCTTAAAAAAACAACAAAACTGCTAAACATCAAAGAAGCGCAATGTCAAACATAAAAGAGCCAACATATCGAACATAAAAGAGTTACTATGTCAAACATAAAAGAGCTACCATGTCGAACATTAAAGAGCTACCATGTCGAACATTAAAGAGCCACCATGTCAAACGTAAAAGAGCCACCATGTCAAACATAAAACAGCCACCATTTCGAACATTAAAGAGCCACCATTTCGAACATTAAAGCGCCACCATTTTGAACATTAAAGAGCCACTATGTCAAACAATTAAGAGCCACCATGTCAAACATAAAAGAGCCACTTTGTCGAACATTAAAGAGCCACCATGTCAAACATAAAAGAGCCAACATGTAAGACATTAAAAAGCCACCGTATCAAACATAAAAGAGTTACCATGTAGAACAAAAAAGATCCACCATGTCGAACAATAAAGGGCCACCTTGTAGAACATTAAAGAGCCACCATGTCGAACATTAAAGAGCCACCATGTCAAACATTAAAGATCCACCATGTCGAACATTAAAGAGCCACCATGTCAAAAATAGAAGAGCCACCATGTCAAACATAGAAGAGCCACCATGTCTAACAATAAAAAGCCGCCATGTCGAACATAGGAGACGCAGTTTTAAACGTAAAAAGAAGCGTCATGCCAATCACAAAGGAGCCATTATAAAGCTAAGGAAATTGTTGCACTTGCTACTTATTGTTCGGTGGATGCTTGCTATTTAAAGATCAATACTTGCTATCAATTGGTTGCTTGCTATCTGGGGGTGCTTGCTATCTGGGGGTGCTTGCTATCTGGGATGCTTGCTATCTGGGGTGCTTGCTATCTGGGGGTGCTTGCTATCTGGGGTGCTTGCTATCTGGGGGATGCTTGCTATCTGGGGGTGCTTGCTAACTGGGGATGCCTGCTATCTGGGGGGTGCTTGCTATCTGGGGGTGCTTGCTAACTGGGGGGATGCTTGCTGTCTTAGGATGTTTTCTTTTTGCATTGCACTTCATCTGAGCAGTTTTTCTATTGACTATGTGAAGGCTTTGTTTGGCCATCTTATTGATACTTGTAGAGAACAGAGATTCTATCTAGATGTCCCCCATCGGGGGGCGAAGATTGCTAGTCTATACTATAAAGCAACATGCATGAGAATTAACTTTCACAAATCTCGGCAAGCCATCTGCAAAATGCTGAATGCAATCGCTATCGCTAGTCATCGCTAGTCATGACAAAATTTGCGGACCATAATATTACAATTGGAATTTACATGCAAGTGGTTCAAGCGATGCACCGACTGGACTGCGCGAGACTGCGTTTTTCTTGGACTGCAGATTCGATCTTTTCCCAGATTTGCAATTTTAACGAGTGTCTATATCATACATATGTACATGTACATTATACATTCTATACATAAGCTGTACCTGCAGTAAGTTCATGCTCGGCATTTTTGCTCAATCGTACTTGCAGTATTGAAAGTGTCTGATCCTAGCTACTACAGTTGTCAGACCCTATAGCGCTAACTGCATGTATACAATTAGTAGCAGCAGGCCGGCTACGCTATAATCCATTTAAATCAGTTACATGTACATGTAACCTATGACATGTAATTAGGTCGTACATAACCACCCAAGACTCGGACCCAGTGGGCCCAGAGTCATTTGTGTATATAGCATTCGTGTATTTATATATTCGCAACATGGTTCTCCAGTTAAACCAAAGCCGCAGATTCTGATCTCTGACAGACAATATGTACATGTACATGTATGCAGACGCTCGAATTGTGTACATGTACAAAGTTAAGATATTAAAAGCAACAACGAAGCGACAAGATTTGAGCCTACATAGATGCTATTTTCGTAAATACTCGATCGTCTTAAAATTATATTTAGAATTCAGTGTACTAGCAAGTTAAATATCATCACAGTTCATAGAATGGATCGATTAATTACGTGGAATGCGCCGTCACTTGACAACCGGCTCGGTTGCTGCTGTCCGCCTCCAGCAGCGCCGTCTCTCCCAGCGCACGCTGTCGGACACCAGAGCAGACAGGACCGTCAGTCGGTGAACGAAAGGCATTGGCGCACCGTTTGCCGGGTTAGCGAATCTGTACTTCTCCTGAGCCTGCTGCTGCTGCTTCTGTTGTTTCAGACTGCCGCTGGCGTAAGCTCGAAGGGTGGCTGCTTGAAGATACTGCGAGCCCTGACTGACCGCAGCTGCGGCTGCCAAACTGGGAGACAGCTGCTTCTGCTGATGCTGCGTCTGCTGAGGGCGTCGGCTCCAGGTGCTGCCGTTGCAGTCTGTTGCATTTGACGAGCAGTTCGAGGCTGGAGAACCGCGCGAGGGGATGTGCAAGGAAAAGTGAAAGCCAACAGCCGCGTCAACTGCGGTATAGCGCGTGTGTATTTATGCTGTCAAACACAGCCAGACAGACAGACAGACAGACAGACAGACAGACAGACAGACAGACAGACAGACAGACAGACAGACAGACAGACAGACAGACAGATAGATAGACAGACAGACAGACAGATAGACAGACAGACAGACAGACAGACAGACAGACAGACAGACAGACAGACAGACAGACAGACAGACAGACAGACAGACAGACAGACAGACAGACAGACAGACAGACAGACAGACAGACAGACAGACAGACAGACAGACAGACAGACAGACAGACAGACAGATACATAGACTCTAAAACAAACCGACAGGCAGGCAGGCAGGCATACGGAGAAAGACAAGGACAATCGAGCACTTACACTGCCTAGTCAGCAGGCTGCAGTTCAGCAGAAGTCTCTGACTGCAGGCCACCGCAGCCGCAGCCGCCGCCGCAGCAGCTGCTGCGGCCGTAGACGTTGACGATGCTGCGGAGTCCCGCCGAGGCCACGGCTGAGGTCGCAGTGGAGTCAACGGTCCGCTGCTGAGGGCTGGCGGCAGCTGCTGCTGTGGCTGCTGCGGCTTCCGCTGCCGCTTCCTGGCGACCGGCTCGGCGGTGGCGGATCTGCTGGCGGCGCCGCCTTCGCCCCTGCCGGGCAGGCGGAACTCGTAGTACAGCACCGACCGGGTTTCGGACTCTCCGTCCGGCTGCGCACCGGCGGCGATCTTTCGCATGCAGCAGCGACAAGAGAGCCGGCAGTGCAAATTGGAAGATGAGGCGTAGAGTCTGCGGCTGTGCTGAGCTGGCTTGCTGAGTACAGGCTTAAATGCAAGAGTTTGCCAAGTGCTGCTTCCAGCACCGTGTCTCGTTTCTCTGCTTCTCTGACCCCCCCCCCCCCCAGTCTTCCGCTGCACGGCCAGCCAAGGCTCAGTTTTAGCTTGGGGGGAGAGCCGCGGGGTGCGCAGCTTCTCTTCTCGTCTGCTGCCCGCCCCCAGTCCCGAAGAGTATGGAGGTGCACCTGAAGCTCTGCCGCTCAACACACCTCTTGGGCAAGTGTTCTTGACCCACTTTTATGAGTTGGCTTGTTTTCATCGCACATGCACAGCAAAAGGCGCTGCCAGTTAGATCGGATTTTTTTGTTCTTAGTGATTGTAATCCTTATCTAAAATGCGCTAGTAACCTACCTAGTAATTTGGCACTGTCAAATTGGGAATTAAAAGCTGATGAGCCTGACAGTCACTGCACTAAACCATGACGTCCCAGCCACACGTGAGGAAGAAATTATTTTCATCATGAAAATCTTTTAGTTCACAATTTTTACGTAAATCTGTGGGAATGCCCAGATAGGATGGCCCAGATAGAAGATAATATTTGCGAAACTATTTTGATATACAATAACAATTGCCAAGAATTTTCTGATTGGACGGGCCCGGGCTGGCTAGCTCGATTCTGATTGGCTGCATGAGATCTCCAATCTCGAAATGGAGCACGTGACTCTCTCAGATTGTCTGGCACTGCAGAATAAGAGTTCAAATTCTGTCAGGAAAATGATCTACAACCCAAAAAGTTAAAACCAAAGTACAAGACGAATTTATGGAAAAAAATATTTCCACAATTAGTAATAATAATTCTCAAATCTACAAGAAAAAGATTATTGTCAAAAAACGCAGGTGGCCTACTGCCAGTAGTCCAATATTGCATGTAGGAGCCAAATGTGCGATTGTGTAGAAAGTTGAAAAAAGTGTCTCCTCATCGTGCTGTTATGAAACAGACAGCCAACGATCTTATTCATTTCCGTCCCCAAACGAAGTGAAGCGAAATGATCGCTCGCAATGAGTTTCGTGATTCAACTGTCTACCGCAGACCTGCGGGAACCGCGTGCAAGCGACCAGCCGAGTTCAAAGTTATTTTCCTCCCGCCGACTTGCAGTTGTGCCGATAAAAATCTTCTAAAATGTACTCGTGAGCTTAAACAAAACATTCCTCATCAAATTCCTGGATTAGCAGCATCGCTTAAAAATTGTCTTGTTTAATTTGAGGCGGCCTCACAACTTGAGTGAACTCGATCGACGCTGCGAAGTTTCGAGCTCTTGAGTTAGCTCCCCCGCGCTGTTTGACAATCGCCTGACAATTGTTTGACAATCGCCTGACAATTGTTTGACAATCTCGTGACAATTGTTTGACAATCTCGTGACAATTGTTTGACAATCTCCTGACAATTTTTTGACAATCGCTTGACAATTGTTTGACAATCTCGTGACAATTGTTTGACAATCACCTGACCATTTTTTGACAATCTGACCATTGTTTGACAATCACCTGACCATTGTTTGACAATCACCTGACCATTGTTTGACAATCACCTGACCATTGTTTGACAATTGCCTGACCATTGTTTGACAATTGCCTGACCATTGTTTGACAATTGCCTGACCATTGTTTGACACTCGCCTGACAATTGTTTAACAATCGCCTGACCATTGTTTGACACTCGCCTGACCATTGTTTGACACTCGCCTGACCATTGTTTAACAATTGCCTGACCATTGTTTGACAATCGCCTGACAATTGTTTAACAATCGCCTGACAATTGTTTGACACTCGCCTGACCATTGTTTGACACTCGCCTGACCATTGTTTGACACTCGCCTGACCATTGTTTGACACTCGTCTGACCATTGTTTGACAATTGCCTGACCATTGTTTGACACTCGCCTGACCATTGTTTGACAATTGCCTGACCATTGTTGACACTCGCCTGACCATTGTTTGACACTCGCCTGACCATTGTTTGACAATCGCCTGACAATTGTTTGACACTCGCCTGACAATTGTTTGACAATTGCCTGACCATTGTTTGACACTCGCCTGACAATTGTTTGACAATTGCCTGACCATTGTTGACACTCGCCTGACAATTGTTTGACAATTGCCTGACCATTGTTTGACACTCGCCTGACAATTGTTTGACAATTGCCTGACTATTGTTTGACACTCGCCTGACCATTGTTTGACAATCGCCTGACCATTGTTTGACAATCGCCTGACAATTGTTTAACGATTTGACAATCGCCTTATGCCAATAGCCTTTTGGAAACCCCTAGATCAAGAGCATACATAAAAGCTTCATAAGCTCTTCGAAGTTCAAAAAGGTTATGCAAATTGCTTCCACGACGTAAAGGCCCAATTCGGTCGTTAAGTCTTCAGAAACCTCTCTGCTATCTCCAGCGTCTTCCATACAACAGAACACTATAAAAAAAGCAATACAAAGGCATGACTATTCAGTTCGAATTTTTTTAATAAAGCTATTATATTAGAGCCAAGTGCGTTTAATCCTGTAATTAGTATATGCTGCTTAAGCAGTTCAGTACTCGTAAAACAACAAATTTTAATAAGCTACAAGATAAACCACAATTTCTATTTCACTATAGACAAATCTGCTACTTATAATCAGATAACGTCAGCAAGCTGAGCTTAAAAAAACATTTTTTGAGGGCCCAGCGGCCCGCTATGAATATGCATACATTGCGAATCCATTTCTGAAAAATCCGCTACAGAATGGCATCTGTAAAACCCGATGACTCTCATAAGACATTTTTGCAAAGCCGAGAAAACTATGAAATCCAAGGACGCGCAGCACCGCAGAAACATTCAAATTCAATTGAAGGCCCGAATATCGCGGCAAAATTAGATGCCAGAATAAGTAGATATGTAACTAGCAAAAATTTCCTTCTCTACTTCTTAGTCTATTTTCAATAGCATAATTGGCGTTGTTTGTCTTTACAATAGTATGAATGAAAACCCATTAAAATTTTCAAGACATTTACCGTTTATAAGCTCTAAAAAACACCTCTAGCTTTCCAAAATCAGACCAATTAAATTAGTATCTTCATCCTGTTACCGACTCCAAACTGTCTCAGACTCGAAATTATGTAAAAAGAATTTTTTTAAACTGGCACTCAGCCAGTCGATAAACAGTTTGGCTTTCCTCTTGCCCGCTTGTGTCTGACTTCGACTTCTCTCCTTACTGCTCTCTCATTGGCTGAGCCAGATTGGGCCTGCCCCCTAGACTGAGTTTCGTCCGTCTGACTTTGACCTCTCTCCTTACTGCTCTCTCATTGGCTGAGCCAGATTGGGCCTGCCCCCTAGACTGAGTTTCGTCCGTCTGACTTTGACCTCTCTCCTTACTGCTCTCTCATTGGCTGAGCCAGATTGGGCCTGCCCCCTAGACTGAGTTTCGTCCGTCTGACTTTGACCTCTCTCCTTACTGCTCTCTCATTGGCTGAGCCAGATTGGGCCTGCCCCCTAGACTGAGTTTCGTCCGTCTGACTTTGACCTCTCTGCTTACTGCTCTCTCATTGGCTGAGCCAGATTGGGCCTGCCCCTCTCTAGGCTGAGTCTCGTCCGTCTAACTTAAATGCTTGTTGTTCAATCTTAACCCCGTATGCTTCTAAGGCCACCAAACCCCAAGGAAGGAAAGGAAATTTTAGCTACCACATTAAATTTGAGTGACACAGATCAGACAAACTACTGAAAAGAAATGGGTATACGCTCTGCTTTTCACATCTCCAATCGGGTGACATATCTGCTTATCCTAGTTTAGTCGATATAATTTGTCAAACTGGTACATGTGCCTCAAAACACACACATACTTAATGTGCAGGTCACGGCATAAAAAACTGAATTTTCTTGTCTCGCTTTCGTGCATTGTGAACGAGATTTGAGCCTTCAAATTTTTTTCAGAACATTGCTGACGGGTCGAATCCTTGGCTAAACTTAGCAAAGCATGTTCAGACTCTGACTCTGTACATTGCCGCGTGAGGTCAAGTCAGGTCACGGTCAGTGCGGCCGGGCCGCTTGCAGCTTGTTCGTTGACTCGGACAGGTGCCGCTGAAGCGAGCGCTGTCTCCGGCCGGGCTGTCCGCCGCCGCCGAGCCCTCCCGGCTGTCCGGAGGCGCCAGCGCCTTGGACACAGTCGCGGACGTGCAACGCCATGATGTCCACGGCGACTGAGTTGTCCGCGCCGCGGGGCAGTATGAGGTCCGCGTACTTTTTAGTTGGCTGGCAAAACTCTTCGAAGGCCGGCTTCACGAATCTGGTGTAGCTCTGCAGTACCGTCTCCAGGTCTCTGCGACGGTAGAGGGTACACATGAAGGTCACTGCCCTTGTAGCGTTGGTGTACACATGAAGATCACTGCCCAATGTGCTGTTTGTTGTACTCATGAAGTCTTCTACTATTCTATGTGCTGTTCGGTGTACAAATGAAGGTCAATTGCCCGTTGTTTTTTGTGTAAAAATGAAAATCACTGACCAAGTGTGTTCGGCCCGGAGTAAAAATGAAGGTCACTGCCCATGGTTTTCGGTGTACAAATGAAGGTTACTGCCCATGTGCTGTTCGGTGTACACATGAAGGTCACTACCCTGTGTTTTAGGTGAACACATTGCCACTATCCTGTGTGGTGTTAGGTGAACACATTAAGGTCACTATCCTATGTGGTGTTTGGTGTACACATTAAGGCCGTTGTGGGAGTACACGCGCAGGTCACCGCTCTAAGCCTGCTAGCTATTAACACGTGACGGTAGCAAATTTATAACATCAACGAAAATAGCGCGGACCCTGCCATTACCTGCCCTGATTCAGGTCGGTTCGGACTCTTCGGGCCAGTCGAGTGTCGGAGTCGCAGTCAACAAACAGTTTCACGTCCAGCAGATCGCGAACCTAACAAGCGGAGTTGCAGTTGGCGATGGTGAAGCTTCAACATTAACCTAAGCAGGTGTACAATAAATGCAAAGGGAAACTATATGCTCGAGTAATCAGATGTGCCAATCACGATTAAAGCTAATAAAAAGCAGAGCGTCTACTTTTTCAGTAGTTTGTCTGCGTAGTGTCACTTAAATTAATATGGAAAATAACTTTTTCTGAGTTAAAGTCTGTCTTTCTGTTTGTCTGTGTCTGTCTTTCTGTTTGTCTGTGTCTGTCTGTCAGTCTGTGTCTGTCTGTCTTAGTGTCTGTCTGCCTGTCTGTCTGTCTTAGTGTCTGTCTGTCTGTCTTAGTGTCTGTCTGTCTTTCTGTCTGTCTGTGTCTGTCTGTCAGTCTGTCTGTGTCTGTCTGCCTGTCTGTCTGTCTTAGTGTCTGTCTGTCTGTCTTAGTGTCTGCCTGTCTGTCTGTCTGTCTGTCTGTCTATCTGTCAGTCTGTCTGTCCGTCTGTTTGTGTCTGCCTGCCTGCCTGTCTGTCTGTCTGCCTGCCTGCCTGCCTGCCTGTCTGTCTGCCTGCCTGCCTGCCTGCCTGTCTGTGTCTGTCTATGTCTGCCCAGCAGCCACAGCGCACCTTTGAGCAGTAGAACAGCAGGATGCCCTCAACCAGCAGCACGTCAACCAGCGCCAAATCCTTCTGCTTGGCTGGGTCCTGCTGGTTGGCGGCCTTGTTGTACAGCGGCACAGAGACGGTCTTGCCCGAGCGGACATCGCTGAGAGTCTGGTGCAGCTGGTCAAAGTCGAATGCGTCTGTAATGTTAACGAAATACTACTCATGTTAATTTCAGGTCTTAGTAGTTTTAAACTAAACTAGCATGCAAATTGAAGCAAATTAGCAGTGAAATTCGCAGCTTCAAGAGTCTCACCAGGATGATCGAAGTCAAAAAGGCCCTCCTTGGCTTTCAGCTGCTCCTCGCTGGTCAGCTCGCGGTAAAATGAGCTCATGCTGATCACATCCACTCGGTTCTGCTGCGACTCCACCTCGGAAATCTGCTTCATGATCTGCTCGCAGACTGAAGTCTAAAATGTAGAAAAATGGTGTTTGATTTGTGGGTTGCCATGATAAAATCTGAAAAAAAACGAGTGGTTGGTTTCAAGGGTGTCATTCCTTGAAAGGGTGAGATGAGAACTGAATTTAGTTTATCTGAGGAATGGGTGAAGCACACAGACAGGCCACCTCAAGTACAATAGATTTGACATGAAAGGGCAGGTAGTAATTTTGATCTAGAGTAGATAATATGCAATTATTATACTCTTCTTTTATGCTTACTTTACAAAGTTCCCTTTATTTGAATGGATGTTTACTAAAAAATAGATGTTACACAAGATCCTGATCCTAATTGCAGTCTTAGGATTGCATGGAAAGTTGGATTACTGCAAGATTGGGATCCCATCCAATATACTAAAAATGAAAATCTTGCTTGCTTGTAATCGATTAGAGAAAAAATGGCTGGACCGATTTTGTTCGAACTTGCACTGTTCGATCAGAAATTTTCCCGTGACTGTACATGCATCGTGGCTAAGAAATTGCTCGATGCTAAAGGCATTAAATATTCGAAAAACATGCTTTCTTGCAAAGGTCAAGCAGCTCTTTCGACTTGAAATGCATTGTAAGAATGCTAGAGAAAAAACTGACTGGTTGAATTCTGATTCTGAAATAGATTGCATCATAACTGAATTGTACCTCCGACTTGAATTGAAAATACAGTGTGGAAGCGTAGCACCAGACTTGATTTAAATTGCGTAACCATATTGTTAACTGATACTGACTGACTGAGAAACTGATTATGTCATAACTGCTTCGTGTGATTTACTCTATGCTTGGATTTTAAAGTGTTGAATTATATAAGTGCAAAATTTGATGTTATCAAAACGATGAGAGCTAGCCTAGAGGTGAACAAACTGAACTGCCAAATGCAGCGACGATGGTTCGAATTTTCATAGAGTACAATTTTTTTAATTAAAGCTTTTCAACGTCAGGAAAACTAAAAGACTTTTTAAAAAGAAGCATCATGTAAAAAATCATAGAAGCGTCATATAAAAATCATAGAAGCGTCATGTAAAAAATCATAGAAGTGTCATGTAAACAATCATAGAAGCGTCATGTAAAAAATCATAGAAGCGTCATGTAAAAAATCATAGAAGCGTCATGTAAACAATCATAGAAGCGTCATGTAAACAATCATAGAAGCGTCATTTAAAAAATCATAGAAGCGCCATGTAAAAAATCGTAGAAGCGTTATATAAAAATCATAGAAGCGTCATTTTTAAAAAATCATAGAAGCGTTGTGTAAACAGTCATAGAAGCGTCATGTAAACAATCATAGAAGCGTCATTTTTAAAAAATCATAGAAGCGTCATGTAAACAATCATAGAAGCGTCATGTAAACAATCATAGAAGCGTCATGTAAACAATCATAGAAGCGTCATGTAAACAATCATAGAAACGTAATGTAAACAATCATAGAAACGTAATGTAAACAATCATAGAAGCGTCACGAAACAATCATAGAAGCGTCATGTAAACAATCATAGAAGCGTCATGTAAAAATCATAGAAGCGTCATGTAAAAATCATAGAAGCGTCATGAAGCAATCATAGAAGCGTCATGTAAAAATCATAAAAGCGTCATGTAAACAATCATAGAAGCGTCATGTAAACAATCATAGAAGCGTCATGTAAACAATCATAGAAGCGTCATGTAAACAATCCTAGAAGCGTCATGTAAAAAATCATAGAAGCGTCATGTAAACAATCATAGAAGCGTCATGTAAACAATCATAGAAACGTAATGTAAACAATCATAGAAGCGTCACGAAACAATCATAGAAGCGTCATGTAAACAATCATAGAAGCGTCATGTAAAAAATCATAGAAGCGTCATGTAAAAAATCATAGAAGCGTCATGTAAAAAGTCGTAGAAGCGTCATGTAAAAAATCTTAGAAGCGTCATGTAAAAAATCTTAGAAGCGTCATGTAAAAAGTCATAAAAGCGTCATGTAAACAATCATAGAAGCGTCATGTAAAAAATCTTAGAAGCGTCATGTAAACAATCATAGAAGCGTCATGTAAACAATCATAGAAGCGTCATGTAAACAATCATAGAAGCGTCATGTAAAAAATCGTAGAGGCGTCATGTAAACAATCATAGAAGCGTCATGTAAACAATCATAGAAGCGTCATGCAAACAATCATAGAAGCGTCATGTAAAAAATCATAGAAGCGTCATGTAAAAAATCATAGAAGCGTCATGTAAACAATCATAGAAGCGTCATGTAAACAATCATAGAAGCGTCATGTAAAAAATCATAGAAGCGTACTGTAAACAATCATAGAAGCGTCATGTAAACAATCATAGAAGCGTCATGTAAACAATCATAGAAACGTCATATAAAAATCATAGAAGCGTCATGTAAACAATCATAGAAGCGTCATGTAAAAAATCATAGAAGCGTCATGTAAAAAATCATAGAAGCGTCATGTAAACAATCATAGAAGCGTCATGTAAACAATCATAGAAGCGTCATGTAAAAAATCATAGAAGCGTCATGTAAAAATCATAGAAGCGTCAAGAAAAAATCATAGAAGCGTACTGTAAACAATCATAGAAGCGTCATGTAAACAATCATAGAAGCGTCATGTAAACAATCATAGAAACGTCATATAAAAATCATAGAAGCGTCGTGTAAACAATCATAGAAGCGTCATGTAAAAAATCATAGAAGCGTCAAGAAAAAATCATAGAAGCCTCATTTAAAAACTAATGAAAGTGTCATTTAAAAAATTAGGAAGCGTCACGGTAGAATAAAAGAAACGTCATGTCAGACATGAAGGGTTCATGTAAAAATTAAATGCAACTATAATGCTGTGCTGGGGAGAAAAACTGAGACGTCAAGGCTCTCAGAGAATAACTGAGATTACGGGGGGGGGGGTTCTGAGATGTCAAAGCAAAAGTCAGAAGCTACTTCAAAGTTCATGCACTTTACTCCATTTTTTTATTGCATTCTTTGTTGGCTCGTCACGGGGGGGGGCGCTGATAGAAGAAAAGTCATGTAAAAAATAAAAGTAGCACTATGTATACATAAAAGAAAAGTCATGTCGAAGTTAAAAGATTCATTTGGGAATTGCTACGATGTCAAAGCTTGGTGGAAATCGTTATAGTGCTGTGATTCTTAAAGAAAGAATCACTAAAATGTTAAGGCTTAGGGGAGAAGAATTGCTGAGATTTCAAGGCTTTAGGTTGGGTTAAAGTTAGGTTTAGGTCAGGTGTGGGTTGAGGGTTATATTTTATTGGGTTTCAAGGTTAACAGGGGATTTTTTAGATTTCAAGGTTTATGGGGGCCATTGCTGACATGTCAAGGCTTACGGGGGAATAGCTGAGATGTCAAGGCTCACGGGGGTATAAATGAGATTTCAAGGCTAAAGTCAGAAGCTACATGTAGTTTATTGAAAACTTTTTATTACATTATTTGATGCCTCCTCAGGGGAGGGATCGCTGATAAAAAAGCGTAATGTAAAAAATAAAAGAAGCTTCATGTCGAAGTTAAGAGATTCATTTGGGAATCCCTACGATGTTGAGGCTTGCAAGGAATCGCTATAATGCTGTAGTAGTGCTATAATGACTCTTAGGGAGAATTACTGAAATTTCAATGCTTTAGGGTTAGGTTAGGGTTAGGGTTAGGGTTAGGGTTAGGCTAGGGTTAGGGTTATAAGGTTGACAGATATTTTTAGATTTCCAAGGCTTATTGGGGGCATTGCTGAGATGTCAAGGGGGGAAGTTGATATGTTAAAGCTTGTGGGGGGGATAACTGACATGTCAAGGCTTACAAGGTTTGACAGGAGATTTTTTAAGATTTCAAGGATACATGTAGCTTATTAAAAAAACGTGTATTGCATTTCTTTGGCTCCCCAACGGGGGGCGTAGATTGCTAGTCCCAATCCTAAAAATGGGAATCAGGAATAGGCCTTTGGATTCAAAATTTGTAGAATTTGTGATTACTTGATTCAGTTGATTGAATGCATTTTGTTTTAACTTGTAATTGTTATACATCAAGTTATTTCATTTGTTACAAAACTTTGCAACTACTCTATTATGTTTTATCTTTCAATCTTGATATTGTTCAACATTTTTAACATCTGTTACTTATCCTCTTTTATCTTACATTGCTACTTTAATTTTAGCCTAAGCCCAGTTATGCCTATTAGTACTTTAATAGCTAATTTTTTTTGTTTATCATATTATGTCTTATAACTATACTTAGACTTACAAATTATAACACATTAAGACAAAAGACCTAAATCTTGATTCCTAAATCCTATACCCAAACCCAAGAAAAAGATTCCTAATCTTTCTAATTTATTTCTAATCTAATATTTCTTTCTAATTAATCTTTCCTAATCAATTCTACCTGATGACTTCAATTCTATCTAACCTTAACTAAAAGGTCATTAAAATAGAAAATTAATTTTTATAAACTAATATATTTATTTCTATCTTAAATAAATACTAGGCAAAGTATATCTAAGCAAATGCATGCCAAAAAGTTTTAGCATACAGGCTACATTCTTGAGTATTTGACTAAGCTGCAGAAGGCTTTATGCATTTGGATATAGTAAAAGCATTGTTATCTATTTTGCTAATACTTAGCAACCATAGGCAACTAGTTCTACAGTATTGCATAGGTTGAATATGGTCTTTTTCCTATCAAACCTTGTTTACATTGCTTTTTGTACAATTGGAAGCTAAATAAAGTTTACTAAAAAACTTTATGCTAATCTATTTTTGTTGGCTTTTTAATGGAGGGAAGCAATGATTATTAATTACATATTATAGACACTCCTAGACTCCAGAAGGTTAGGCCTACATATATGCCAGAAAATTCTGGCGTACAACTGACCCTTTTCAAAGTTGGCATACAAATTCATGCAATTTTTTGGCATACCAATTTCAGCACAAATTGATACTAATTTTTTGGCATACCAATTTTGGTTAATAAATTCATGCTGTGCATAAAAATTGTAATGTAAATTAATATTTTTATATAAAATAAATGAAAATTTGTATAGTCTAGAAAGTCAGTAATAAACTTAGCTTTTAAAATTAACAATAAATAAAGTTAGTATAAATGATTGCTAAGAAAATAAATTTTGCAATATTTTTTCTGTAGGTTTAATTTAAGTTGGTTTAAAATGAAAATATCTGTAATATTTTAAGACTTTTCATATAAAAGCCTTTCTTAGGAAACATACTTGTGAAAACTGAATGACCTTTTTTAGGAGGACTTTTTGATATACATTTTAAGGAATTTTTTTGCTTTTGGTGTATACTGTTATACATTTAGCTGAGATAAGATTCTTTTTCTGGTGTATACTATTACACACCATATTGCGAAAGGTTTTCTGTGTATGCCAGACACATTTTTATTGAATTTTCAATTGTACGCCAACAGATTTTAAATGTGCGCCAACTTAAAAAACAGTAAAAAAATCAACAAATATTTAAATTTAAATTTAAACTACAAAAAATTGATAACAATATGACGATTGTCGTGACAATTCTGATAATTAAAATGATTGGTAAATGAGAAAATAGTAGCAGAAAAAACGAGTATAACTTTGGCCGTCAACTTTTCTGTCAACTTTCCCGTTAACTTTTCCATCAACTTTTTCGTTAACTTTTCTGTTAACTTTTCCGTCAACTTTTCCGTTAACTTTTCCGTCAACTTTTCCGTCAAGTATTCCGTCAAATTTTCCGTCAACAATTTATTGTTCTGAAAAAACATATGTGACTTTCTCAAATAGGATCATCATGCGAGTAGCTCTTTGATCATTTATTGTGTTTGCATGCTTATATATATCAATGAAAAAACAAGCCTGTGTTAGTAACAACGTACATCTTTTCCATTTTCCCTAGTACCAGCGCTTTATTTCACAAAGATAAATCAATGAACAAGTGCAGATGTTATAGTGCAGGTAGTGCAGCAATACCAATTAAATTCTGGAACATGTTGCGCTGGAAATTTTTGCGTGTTTTTTTTATTTCTAATTTATACGTGTACATGTGTATATACTCAACAAATTTAAAGCAGTATAAAAATTGCTACGGAAACTGCACTTATGCAAAAAATTAACACTTTCCATTCAGAGTACACAAAAAATTTGATAGAATATATTTTACGGACTTGCATAAATGTTGATGAAATAGTTAATGGAAAAGTGATGAGATATTTGGTGGAAAAGTTAATGGAATAGTAAACGGAAATGTTGACGGAAGAGTTAACGGAAGAATTTATCGGAATACTTGACGGAATAGTTAACGGAAAAGTTAACGGAAAAGTTGATGGAAAAGTTGACGGAAAAGTTGACGGAATAGTTAACGGAAGTTATTTATTCTACTAACACAAAAAGTTGACAGAATAGTTGACGGAATAGTTAACGGAAAAGTTAACAGAAAAGTTGATGGAAAAGTTGACGGCCAAAGTTATACTTGTCAGAAAAAATGGTTTTTGAAATAACTTAACATAGAAAAAGCACAAAAATTCTTTATATTAATTTTTACGCCAGTCCCCATATACCACACTGTATGCCACACTGTACACAGCCAAGAAATGTACGCTGGTGTACGCCACAGAAATCAAGTGTACACCGGAATTTTCCAGCATACACCCCACCATCCGCAAAATGGACTACACAATCTAGACCCTGGAGACACTTTGCTCCTAAGTATATTTATGCTATGTCAATTGAGATATTTGTATATTTATATACTGATTTATAATTGTTATATTGAAAAGAGAGTTGAATGAATGATTTGAGAATGCCCATTATTGCTTATAATGGGATGAAAAAAATTGGCATACATTGGTCTTGGACTAGGCCCTAGTATAGGCCCTAAAACAAATTTGGGTTACTAATATTAATTTGAGTATATACAGGCTATCTTCCTGGATGTGGCCATTCTATTATCAGCCATTGAATGTGCAAAGTGCATATTGATAAGCTTTGACAGATGCATAGGGGTAGCAATAGCATATACATATGCATGTTAATCTTTATTGATTTCAAGAAGGCATTCGACTCGGTTGTCAGAGCCGTGCTTCCAATGGTGCTCCGCGCGTACAACGTGCCTGAGCAGCTGATCTCCGCCATCATGGCGATGTACCGTGATACGACAGCTGCTGTGACAACACCGGACGGCCTATCGGACTCCTTTGAGACATCCTCCGGAGTGCTTCAGGGAGATACGCTGGCGCCGTTCCTGTTCGTCCTGGTGCTTGACTGGGTGCTGCGGACTGCTCTTCCTACCGACGACGACGGTTTTCTGCTGCAGCGACGCGTGGGTCGACGTCAACCGGAGAAGCGGCTCAGCGTGCTTGGCTACGCCGACGACCTCGCCCTGCTGTCCTCGACCGTCAAGGGCGCCCAACGGCAGCTGGACAGGCTGGTTGCCGTTGCAGCGAGTGTCGGCCTGGTGGTCAACACGCAGAAGACCGTTGTGCTCTGCATGCCGGATGACATCGAGGCTGCAATATTTTGCCGAGGCGCTGACGGGCAGGCGACCGAACTCCCGCGATGTCAGCAGTTCGTCTACCTCGGCGGTCTGGTTCCAGACGCTCGCGAGGACCTGCGACGCCGCCGCGGGCTTGCCTGGGCTGCCTTTCGTTCTGTGAGGGCAGTCCTGCAGTCCGAGGCCCTACCGGACCGCCAGAGGGCGGCGCTGTTCCAGGCGGTAATCGAGACCGTCCTGCTGTACAACGCCAAGACCTGGACGCTGACGGACTCACTCGAACAGCAAGTCGATGCGGCGCACGCTGGTCTGCTACGCGCCGCCTTCAACATCGGCGTCGAGCGAGTTACCAACGCGGCACTCTATCGCCGCGCTGGCCTGCCACGTCCAAGTGATCTACTGCCCCGTCGGCGACTCCAGCTCGCAGGCCATCTCATCCGCGCCGAGTCGTACTGCCCACAGCCGGTGCAGGAGGTGCTGCTGCTCACGCTGCAGGCACCCTACCGGCGAGGTCAAGCGCGAACTCGGCGTTATGTCGACTGTCTGCTGGCTGATGCCGGCGCCCCGGACACTGCCGGTGGCGCGGCCTTTGTTCGCGCCCAAGCCATGAAGCGCGCCCTGTGACGCTGACTTTTACCATCATGACAGCGTATTTTGTTGTTGTTGTTGTTGTATATGCATGTAGTCACTAGTCAGCATAGAGGCCTAGCAATGACCTTGTTTTGTCCTTAATGCACTCCAGACCTTACCATTTCAGCTGTCATTCCAGTAGAAATATTTTTTTATTTTTTAAAACAAGAAAAGTGATTTTTACCTTTCCAGATGAGCTGCCTCCAGCTACACCTATTAAAATAGTTCGTTTTCTTTCTTGCATTGTAGTTGTATGACTTGGAGTGGAGACCTAAATATAACTAATATTAAAGAACAAGCTGGATTTAAGCTAAAAACAGAAAAGGATTCTTCAAGACACTGTTTAGAATCTGGATTCGCACTAGAATATTGGCCTATCTTTACTATATCTACTTACTCGCTGTAGAAGAAATATTATTTAATTGCAAAAACGAAAACGAAAAATAAAATTAAAAAATATTGTATAATGTAACTCCAATGCCAGCATTACGATAATATACGTATTTAATTTTACTACGAGCAAAATATTGAAACGTTAAGTGTATAATGGTCACATTTAATTTATTAGTAGTAAAATTTCTCACTTTGTTATAACGCTGGAACAAAAATCCGAGCGCTTGAAACTTATAGAGTAAACCACTCTTGTATCTTTTATTACTAGTAACAACAGCAGTCTTTAACATCTACTTCAATCTTCCTAATGTTCTCTTAATGTTCTGTTAATCTTCTTCTCTTTTATAGCATACTTTTTTAGCAGATTTACTCCTACATCTTACAACGTCAATATATCATCTACGTTTTTTTCCGGTTTTGCCAATGCTTAGTAAAGCGAATACCAGTTTCTTATATTTTTTGTGTAGGACTAAAACAGATTTTGGGTTACATATGAATGTCCAATTTTTTTAATGCTAACTAATTGCAATTTTTTATATGTATTTAGGCTCCTTAATATGCTTGTTTCACATTTAACTTGGAAATTTGTAAGGTATTTTAATGTACTTGTCTACCTGTCTTATTGTATTTTGTGCTATGTATTCGACATAGGCAGAGAGACAAAAAACCATCGGATCGAAAGACTTTGTTTAGGCATGATCGACAACTTTTTAAAGACGGTTTTTAACTGATAATAACAATTTAACGTTCCAATCCACATCTAAAATTATATTTTTAGTAATAGTTTAGATTAGAATTAAATGATATACCTTGAAATTATAACTTTTCACGATTACACGATTTTCCATGTCAATCAGTTAAGTACCACTACCAGGAGATACGTGATGGGACATAGGTGCTTAATGTAAACGTGAATACTGATAATGCCAACAAAAACCACAATTAATAAAACCTGAATTACAATTGTAATTGTCGACATTGTCGACATTGTGCCGCGTGAATTACAATTGTAATTCAGGTTTTTGTACATGTTAGCTTAGCATAGCAATATCTCAATGCCACACCTACTCGGTTTTAACTTGTCAAAGATAGAGTGTGAAATGTTGTATATCATCAAATTACGACATTTTACCAAAATGCAATATATTGTTATATATTTTAGTGAATTTTTAAACTCAAATTTTTAACCTCTTTTGCTAATTTGATATTCAATTTTGTACTTATAGTTTCAGAATTTTAAAACCTACATCACAGGTATACATATCCTAAACATCAATATAAATTTTTATTGATAATTTTATAAGTTAGGGTAAAAATAGCATATGAAAGTCAAGTTGTTTAAATGTCAATTGTTACTTGTACATGAAAAAATACAACTTGTTAGTTAAATAGTTATAGTCATGAATCATAGAAACCATTTCGATTTTTACTATTCGAATAAATTTCCTTTCTAATGCTTCATTATTGTTTATCTCCACTATGTCACTGATTTTGTTAGCTACCCTTCTCATTGCTGTCCTAGCTGTTAACATCAGCCAGCTGCCAATGGACATCCAGGAGCTGGAGGTGCTGGACAGCGCCATCAACGAAGCATTCGACCTATCGGCTCGGGAGCGAGTTCTGCTGAGAGAGCGGGTGCTCACCGATTTCTTTGGGGACAAGCAAGTTCTCGAGCCATTCTACCTCATCCTGGTGGACGTGCGGCTCTATCTGGTCCCCGTGAGATGCCTGCAGATGTCCGTTGGCTCCTCGTTAACTAAGCAGCCGCCCCGACAGATTGTGCTGCACCACCTGGCCCACCTGAACAGCATCAAGTCCATCCGCGTGGAAACGCGACCACCGAAGCTGGTGATCCCTCTAGTGGAGAAAATCCTCACGATGGTCATTGAAGTTCAGACGGCTCCAGCGGGAGGGGGTGAAGCCGGGACGGACGAGGGACTGACGGGGCAGCGGACACTGAGTGGCACAGTGACAGCGACGGAGACCGACCTGGGGCTGGATTTAACGTGAGTTTGTGCAGATTGGCTGTTGTGCAGTGTGACAGCTGGTGCAGATCGTCTGGTGTGCAGTGTGACAGCTGGTGCAGATCGGCTGTTGTGCAGTGTGACAGCTGGTGCAGATCGTCTGGTGTGCAGTGTGACAGCTGGTGCAGATCGGCTGTTGTGCAGTGTGACAGCTGGTGCAGATCGTCTGGTGTGCAGTGTGACAGCTGGTGCAGATCGGCTGTTGTGCAGTGTCACAGCTGGTGCAGATCGGCTGTTGTGCAGTGTGACAGCTGGTGCAGATCGTCTGGTGTGCAGTGTGACAGCTGGTGCAGATCGGCTGTTGTGCAGTGTGACAGCTGGTGCAGATCGTCTGGTGTGCAGTGTGACAGCTGGTGCAGATCGGCTGTTGTGCAGTGTGACAGCTGGTGCAGATCGTCTGGTGTGCAGTGTGACAGCTGGTGCAGATCGGCTGTTGTGCAGTGTGACAGCTGGTGCAGATCGTCTGGTGTGCAGTGTGACAGCTGGTGCAGATCGGCTGTTGTGCAGTGTCACAGCTGGTGCAGATCGGCTGTTGTGCAGTGTGACAGCTGGTGCAGATCGTCTGGTGTGCAGTGTGACAGCTGGTGCAGATCGGCTGTTGTGCAGTGTGACAGCTGGTGCAGATCGGCTGTTGTGCAGTGTGACAGCTGGTGCAGATCGGCTGTTGTGCAGTGTCACAGCTGGTGCAGATCGGCTGTTGTGCAGTGTGACAGCTGGTGCAGATCGGCTGTTGTGCAGTGTGACAGCTGGTGCAGATCGGCTGTTGTGCAGTGTGACAGCTGGTACAGATCGTCTGGTGTGCAGTGTGACAGCTGGTGCAGATCGGCTGTTGTGCAGTGTGACAGCTGGTGCAGATCGTCTGGTGTGCAGTGTGACAGCTGGTGCAGATTGGCTGTTGTGCAGTGTGACAGCTGGTGCAGATCGTCTGGTGTGCAGTGTGACAGCTGGTGCAGATCGTCTGTTGTGCAGTGTGACAGCTGGTGCAGATTGGCTGTTGTGAAGTGTGACAGCTGGTGCAGATCGGCTGTTGTGCAGTGTCACAGCTGGTGCAGATCGGCTGTTGTGCAGTGTGACAGCTGGTGCAGATCGGCTGTTGTGCAGTGTGACAGCTGGTGCAGATCGGCTGTTGTGCAGTGTGACAGCTGGTGCAGATCGGCTGTTGTGCAGTGTGACAGCTGGTGCAGATCGGCTGTTGTGCAGTGTGACAGCTGGTGCAGATCGGCTGTTGTGCAGTGTGACAGCTGGTGCAGATCGGCTGTTGTGCAGTGTGACAGCTGGTGCAGATCGGCTGTTGTGCAGTGTGACAGCTGGTGCAGATCGGCTGTTGTGAAGTGTGACAGCTGGTGCAGATCAGCTGTTGTGCAGTGTGACAGCTGGTGCAGATCAGCTGTTGTGCAGTGTGACAGCTGGTGCAGATCGGCTGTTGTGCAGTGTGACAGCTGGTGCAGATCGTCTGGTGTGCAGTGTGACAGCTGGTGCAGATCGGCTGTTGTGCAGTGTCACAGCTGGTGCAGATCGGCTGTTGTGCAGTGTGACAGCTGGTGCAGATCGGCTGTTGTGCAGTGTGACAGCTGGTGCAGATCGGCTGTTGTGCAGTGTGACAGCTGGTGCAGATCGCTTAGATAACCTGAAATTACACAACTAAAATCACAGAGGCTTGGCGTCTGACCGACCGTCAGCGGCGGTCTCAGGCACCGCAGCGCCACCGCAGGCGGCAGCTTCGAGCACTCCTGAGCCGACCCAAGCGCTTGGCGCCGACGCAGCCGACGGCTCAACTGCGCAGAAGGCTGGTGGCGGCTGCGGCTCCCGGCGCCCTCGCAGAGGCCAGGCATCTGACCAAGCGTCAGCGGCAGCGCCTGGCACTGCGGTGCCACCGCAGGCGGCAGCCTCGAGCGCTCCTGCCCAACCGACCCAAGCGCTTGGTGCCGAAGGCAGCGCAGCTGACGTCCCCGCTGCCAAGAGCGAAGGCGGCTGCTGCGGTGCCCGACGCTCTCGTGGAGGTTTGTCAACGTCTGACCGACCGTCACAGGTCCCCCAGGCGGCGACGGCTTCAAACGCTTCTGCCGCGCCAACCGCAGCGCATGACTCCGTTGCAGCTGACGGTGGCTCAACTGCCCAGAACGGCGGAGGCTGCTGCGGCTCCCGACGCAAAGGCCCGGCATCAGCGACAGCTCCAGGCACCGCACTGCCACCACAGGTGGCAGCGTCAAGCGCTCCTGCCGAGTCGACCTCAGCGATTGGTACTGGTGCAGCTGACGGCGGCTCAAATGCCCAGAAGGCTGGTGGCTGCTGCGGCTCCCGACGCTCTGGCAGAGGCCAGGCATCTGACCAACCGTCAGCAGCAGCTCCAAACCTCGCGGCGCCATCGCAGGCGGCAGCATCAAGCGCCTCTGCCGTGCCAACTGCAGCGCTTGGCTCCGACGCAGCTGACGGCGGTTCGACTGCACAGAATGGCGGGGGCTGCTGCGGCTCCCGACGCTCTCGCAGAGGCCCGGCGTCAGCGGCCGCTCCAGGCACCGCACCGCCACCACAGGCGGCAGCGTCAAGCGCTCCTGCCGAGGTGACCTCAGCGCTTGGTACTGGTGCAGCTGACGGCGGCTTAAATGCCCAGAAGGCTGGTGGCTGCTGCGGCTCCCGACGCTCAGCTGCCGCCGCTGCCGCTGCAGACCCAGCGGACGCAGTCGGCAATGGCGGGAAGCCGCCAGAGGCCGCACCGGCCACCCGAACCGTCCGGATTTACCTGAACTATTTCCGCAAGTCGCACCCGGACAGCGACTGGCCCTACCAGCAGCTGAAGGCTGCCTGGAGGAAGCAGGCGCTCAAGCGGACGCTCGAGTGCGACGCCGACTACCTGCTGCTGACCACCCGGCGCAGCTCCGTGCGGCTCGGCGAGTCCGACTTCCGCCTGCTGTTCGACGGCCTGGTGGGCGACCTGGGGCGCGCGGTTGGGGACTCGGAGGCCCTCAGCGACCTCCTGCTGGAGCTCTTCATCTCCCTCAAGCGCTACTTTATCGTCAAGAAGTTGTTCTGGGAGACGCCCAGACTGTTGGAGCTGTTAGTTATCACCATGGAAACTGTTGCTAAGGAACAGCGCTCATTCGAGGCTCTAACGGAGATCGAGAGGCGGCAGCGCGGGAACCAGCTGAGGGTTCTGCTGCACGCCCTGCAGGCCCTGAACTGCTCCTTCGAGGTGCGGCAGGGGCACTGGCCGAAAACTTCATATTCGAAACCATCCACAGCTCTGTAGTTGGCTACAAGTTCTTTCATCAGTCAGGCATCACTCATAGTTGCCTACCAAACTCCGCTATCTACCACCTCCGCCCTCTACCAAACTCCGCCATCTACCATCTCCGCCCTCTACCAAACTCCGCCATCTACCATCTCCGCCCTCTACCAAACTCCGCCATCTACCATCTCCGCCCTCTATCAAACTCCGCTATTTACCATCTCCGCCCTCTATCAAACTCCGCTATTTACCACCTCCGCCCTCAACCAAACTCCGCTATTTACCACCTCCGCCCTCTACCAAACTCCGCCATCTACCATCTCCGCCCTCTATCAAACTCCGCCATCTACCATCTCCGCCCTCTATCAAACTCCGCCATCTACCATCTCCGCCCTCAACCAAACTCCGCTATTTACCACCTCCGCTCTCTACCAAACTCCGCTATTTACCACCTCCGCCCTCAACCAAACTCCGCTATTTACCACCTCCGCCCTCTACCAAACTCCGCCATCTACCATCTCCGCCCTCTATCAAACTCCGCCATCTACCATCTCCGCCCTCTATCAAACTCCGCCATCTACCATCTCCGCCCTCAACCAAACTCCGCTATTTACCACCTCCGCTCTCTACCAAACTCCGCTATTTACCACCTCCGCCCTCTACCAAACTCCGCCATCTACCATCTCCGCCCTCTATCAAACTCCGCCATCTACCATCTCCGCCCTCTACCAAACTCCGCCCTCTACCAAACTCCGCCCTCTACCAAACTCATTATTCCCCTTGCAGGAAACGGAGGCCCTGTCCAGCCGTCAGCGCTCGCTGCACCAGGGTGAGGGCCGCCTCATCCCGCTGCTGCTGAGCTCCCTCTGCTCTCTCATAGTGATTGCTGACGGCCGGCACACCTGGGGAGACGACGGCGAGCAAGAGATGGTCACGGAGCAGGTGACAACCTACCGTGCCCTGCTGCTGGAGCGGGCGAGGACCTTCTATCACCTGATGGCCGGATGGTAAGTGTCAGATGATGAAGGCTCCCGCTGTTATTCAGATTTATTCCTTCCGTTCATACCAGATTCATAACAGTTCCTATTTTATGTTCTAGATCCAGGTTGATTAGATCCAGGTTGATTAGATCCAGGTTGATAGATCCAGGTTGATTAGATCCAGGTTGATTAGATCCATGTTGATTAGATCCAGGTTGATTGGATCCAGGTTGATTGGATCCATGTTGATTGGATCCAGGTTGATTGGATCCTGGTTGATTAGATCCAGGTTGATTAGATCCAGGTTGAGTAGATCCAGGTTGATTAGATCCAGGTTGAGTAGATCCAGGTTGATAGATCCAGGTTGATTAGATCCAGGTTGATTAGATCCATGTTGATTAGATCCAGGTTGATAGATCCAGGTTGATTAGATCCAGGTTGAGTAGATCCAGGTTGATAGATCCAGGTTGATTAGATCCAGGTTGATTAGATCCATGTTGATTGGATCCAGGTTGATTGGATCCAGGTTGATTGGATCCAGGTTGATTAGATCCATGTTGATTGGATCCAGGTTGATTGGATCCAGGTTGATTGGATCCAGGTTGATTAGATCCAGGTTGATTAGATCCAGGTTGATTAGATCCATGTTGATTAGATCCAGGTTGATTGGATCCAGGTTGATTGGATCCAGGTTGATTAGATCCAGGTTGATTAGATCCAGGTGGATTAGATCCAGGTTGATTAGATCCAGGTTGATTAGATTCAGTTAAATTAGACCCAGATTGAGTAGATCCAGGTTGATTAGATCCATGTTGATTGGATCCAGGTTGATAAGATAAATATTTCGGCCATCCTGATCAATGGTCTTGAAAATAGTAGGGAAAAACCTGAGAGGTGCATGTCAATTGCTGTACTGAACTTTTTTTCAAACAAACTTTTCATTTGCTCAAATTGCAGCCCAAGCCAGTTTAGCAGGTGAGAATTCAATACTTTCGCACCAAATTGACCGGTTCGCAAGTTTTATAATTGTTTATGCAGAACTAATCCGGTTATAGCTCAGCTATACTACTGATAAATAGTCAGTGCGCTTGTATTTATTCATTTAACCGTGAATTAACAGCGAAACTTGAGTTCGAGCTGGTCAGCCATCGGCACTGCAGCTAACCTAACCGCCGATTGCAGCCGCGTATAACTGATGCTGATAATTTATTGTAGCAATTGTCACCCTGCCCTCTGCTCACGAATATGCGCTTAGTTAACCTTTACCTTAACCCTCAGTTATGACTCAGTGCCCCGTGAGTAGCGAATGTTTGTGGACCGCCACTTAGCCTCTTGTTGTGTGCGTTGCGTAACACGGAGCTGATCCCCGCACGGAGCTGATCCCCACACGGAGCTGATCCCCACACGGAGCTGATCCCCACACGGAGCTGATCCCCACACGGAGCTGATTCCCACACGGAGTTGATCCCCACACGGAGTTGATCCCCACACGGAGTTGATCCCCACATGGAGCTAGCTGACCCCCATTCTCACTGATCCCCATCCCACCGATCCCCACCCGCAGACAGGAGGAGCTGATCCCCATCCCACCGATCCCCACCCCGCAGACAGGAGGAGCTGATCCCCATCCCACCGATCCCCACCCCGCAGACAGGAGGAGCTGATCCCCATTCTCACTGATCCCCATCCCACCGATCCCCACCCCGCAGACAGGAGGAGCTGATCCCCATTCTCACTGATCCCCATCCCACCGATCCCCACCCCGCAGACAGGAGGAGCTGACCCCAGCCTTGCTCTGCCGCCTCGCCGTGGAGCCGGTGAACAAGCTGGGCTTTCTCGCCTTCGTCAAGGACTGCCTGCGCCACTGCGCGCGCCACTTCGACTTCTACGGTCGAATCCGCGATGGCGCCCCGGTAGCAGCGATGCGCCCGGAGACGGCCGTGCAGCTGTTCGAGGCGCTGGACGCCCTGAACCGACTTCTGCTGGCCAGCCCCGAGGCCTGGGAGAGCGCCAGGGCCTGTCAGGAGCTGCTGGTGGAGGTGCGGCACTTCCTGCACCGCAGCCGGGTGGCCGCCTGCCTGCGCCGTGACCTTCCCCTGCGCACCGCCTTCCTTGGCCTCGCCGACGACCTCCGCCGCAACCTGCAGCTGCACCTCGCCTGACGGGAGACTGACGGAAAGTCCACGTCTGACCGCTGAAACTTACATTTCACCTGACTGACATCCCACCTGACTGACATCCCACCTGACTGACATCCCACCTGACTGACATCCCACCTGACTGGCATCCCACCTGACTGACATCCCACCTGACTGACATCCCACCTGACTGACATCCCACCTGACTGACATCCCACCTGACTGACATCCCACCTGACTGACACCCCACCTGACTGACATCCCACCTGACTGACATCCCACCTGACTGACATCCCACCTGACTGACATCCCACCTGACTGACATCCCACCTGACTGACATCCCACCTGACTGACATCCCACCTGACTGACATCCCACCTGACTGACACCCCACCTGACTGACATCCCACCTGACTGACATCCCACCTGACTGACATCCCACCTGACTGACATCCCACCTGACTGACATCCCACCTGACTGACATCCCACCTGACTGACATCCCACCTGACTGACATCCCACCTGACTGACATCCCACCTGACTGACACCCCACCTGACTGACATCCCACCTGACTGACACCCCACCTGACTGACATCCCACCTGACTGACATCCCACCTGACTGACATCACGTGATCGACATACCACCTGATCGACATTCCACCTGATCGACATTCCACCTCACTGACATCCTACGAGTACCTGGCCCTTGACTGACATCCTACCTGACCCTTGACTGACATCTTACCTGACCCTTGACTGACATCCTACCTGACCCTTGACTGACATCTTACCTGACCCTTGACTGACATCCTACCTGACCCTTGACTGACATCTTACCTGACCCTTGACTGACATCTTACCTGCCCCTGATAAGCGCTCGGCAGGTTCCCAGCCTCAGCTCTTTGAAATTTTTACAGACTGAATATCAATGAAAGCAAATGCAGTAATTAACATATCGTTGCTTTAAAAAGTCATCAGTTCTCTTCTTATTAATTATTTGTCTGCTTTGACACCCTAAACAGTTCCCACTTCACTTCCAAGATATAATGCTATATAAGCTCAAACGTTTTCGTGTTTCGATGTTACTTTCCTTGCAAGATGATCTGGTACTTCATAGACAAAATATTTATTAATATACAAATTAGTTGGTAAAAGCCTTTCTGTTTGTTTCACACCGTAGCCAAGAATTTGCGAAAACGACTTTCAAACTCCTGATTGGTTGAAGAGCTTCAATAGCGCTCAAGCACAACTTACAGACCGGGTCCGCAGTACGAGTACAGCAAGGGGCTCCAACCACTGATTGTTTCAGTTTCTGACAGTCTGAGTGCGGGTACGGTTGAGGGGCTGAGGGCTTGAAGGGCTGAGGGCGGGAGGGGCTGAGGGCTTGAAGGGCTGAGGGCGGGAGGGGCTGAGGGCTTGAAGGGCTGAGGGCTGGAGGGGCTGAGGGCTTGAAGGGCTGAGGGCGGGAGGGGCTGAGGGCTTGAAGGGCTGAGGGCTGGAGGGGCTGAGGGCTTGAAGGGCTGAGGGCTGGAGGGGCTGAGGGCTTGAAGGGCTGAGGGCGGGAGGGGCTGAGGGCTTGAAGGGCTGAGGGCTTGAAGGACTGAGGGCGGGAGGGGCTGAGGGCGCGAGGGTCTGACAGCTGGAGGATCTGAGAGCGAGAGGCTGAGGGCGGGAGGGGCTGAGGCCGGGAGGGGCTGAGGGCGAGAGAGGCTGACGGCGGGAGGGGCTGGGAGTTGGGAGGTTCTGTATGCGGGAGGGGCTGAGGGCGGGAGGGTCTGACAGCTGGAGGATCTGAGGGCAAGAGGGGCTGAGGGCGAGAGGATCTGACAGCTAGAGGATCTGAGGGCAAGAGGGGTTGAGGGCGGGAGGGTGAGAGGGTCTGTGGAAGGGAGGGGCTGGGGGTGGGAGGGTCTGTGCGGGGAGGGGCTGGGGGTGGGAGGGTCTGTGCGGGGAGGGGCTAGTGTGGGGTTCCGCTTAGGCGCCCTCTAACAATTGATGTCCCAAAGGTGGATCTCCGGGCACTCGGGCCACCCCGGCAACGAGTTGGCCAATCGCATGGCCAAGGCTGGCTCGACCGGTTCTTTCACTGGTCCCCTGCCGTGGACCCCACCCCCACCGCCGTTGTCACCACTCGGATCAACCATGCAGTGGGTGGCTTGAAAGCACAAGGAGAGGTGGGCTAACGTCACTGACTGTCGGCAATCCGCGCGGCTGTTCTCTGTCTGGAAGACCGGACACTGGCAGCAGGATCTCCCTGCGATACACCACATAGCAACAGCTGCCCGTGGACGCCAGGGGCTGGCGAAATGGGCGGCGACGCTTCTCCGCTGTATCCGGATGCACCGGAACCCCATGCAGCTGAGTCCAGTAAGTCAAGCTAGGGCTGTGGGCGCGGGAGGGTGCGTGGACTGGAGTTGCGCAGATTGATGCCATTTTGTGCTACATGTACCGTTGTACGCAATAGCCAGTGCTATAGTTTGGGCTGAGTCAAATTCCACCCGCACCCCCAATCCATCCCTCAGGCAGGATAATTAAATGCATTTCATGGTTAAACCAAGCCGCACAGTTATTAATCACTTTGAGTAGATCTTTTTTAACTCCTCATGAGCCAGGATGCGGTACATCAAAGCAAGTGCCACAGCTGAGTTATCGATGCTCACCACAAATCACAAAGAGGTCATCGAGGCAGCAACGCA
>NIVC01000942.1:215000-230324 GCA_002269645.1 Macrostomum lignano | reverse complement strand
GCACTCATTTTAGCGCCGCAGGCACTCATTTTAGCGCCGCAGGCACTCATTTTGGCGCCATAGGCACTCATTTAGCGCTGCAGGCACTCATTTTAGCGCCGCAGGCACTCATTTTAGCGCTGCAGGCACTCATTTTAGCGCCGCAGGCACTCATTTTGGCGCCATAGGCATCATTTAGCGTGCAGGCACTCATTTTTAGCGCGCAGGCACTCATTTAGCGCTGCAGGCACTCATTTTGGCGCCACAGGCACTCATTTAGCGCTGCAGGCACTCATTTTGGCGCCGAAGGCGCTCCATTTTGACGCCCTGAAAGAAAAATTATTGATTACCACAACGAGTCACAAGGTGGGGTGAGGGGACAAAGAATTGGCATGTCCCCCATAGCTTTTTTACTGGGGGGGGACATGTCCACCCTGTTCCCCCCCGGTGGCGACACGCCTGCTTGTATGTATGTACTCTTCGGTTAAGAATGTTTATAAAAAAGTACACCGATACTGTACGTTCCTTCAAGCCAGCCTCCCGCGCAAAGGAAGCAGATAGCAAAGATGGAGAAATAATAGTAAACTGCCATAAAATCACTGCGACCGTCAGGTTTGAGCTCAGTAGTAACTGGGCGCGGGAAATAAAGAGGCCTTAAAATGCACAGCAAATAGGCCGCTGGTGCGTAATCGCTCCGGGATTAGAGAGAGGCTGGAACGAGGGAGGCTGGAATGCGGCATCACGGATCTCCTGAGCGCAGCGACTGCTGTCTGGCCATCGCCGTGTCCCGATCTGCAAACACTGGCTTTGTGGGGGGAGGAATGGAAGAAACAGGCAGTCAAGCCTTGGTCGAGGCTCAGCTTATCGAGATAGATTAAATCCCATCTCAGAAGGCTGCTTGACTACATTCCCGTTTGAGACAGTATTTTCCATTAAGATAGCGTTTCAAAGTGGCCTGTTTGTTAGTGTAAAATTGTGGGGCATATTTTGAAGCTGAAAATTCCATTTTGGAGCTTTTGAAGCTCAAAGTGAACAAAGAAAAGGATTAAAAAAGATTATTGAGGAGGTGGAGGAAGGGTAGGCAGAAAAGAGCGTAGGTTGGAGAGGTAGAGGGTAGCAGAGGGTATCAAAAAGGGGGCTGATTGCAGAAGAGGGTATAAGATGGAGAAGAGAGGTATAGGATGGAGACAAGAGGGTATATGATGGAGAGGAGGGTATAGGATTGAGAGGAGAGGGTACAGGTTGGAGAGGGTATAGGATGGAGGTTATTGTGGGAGTTATAAGTTCGGAATAAATGAGACATGAGAAGCAGAGGGAGCAGACAGAAGGGAGAGAAATTTGCCGAGCAAAGATGTGTCAGACAGGGGGGTACAAGTGAGAAGAGGTGCATCTGAACTCAACTACAGTGTCAATAACTTTCTCATCCTTATGCCCGAATCCCAGTGAGAACTGAACAGGCTATGCAGCCCCCCCCCCTCTGGCTCGGCATCTCGGGTTGCCAGCAGCCGCCAGGCCCTTGAATCCGACCCGAGACAGCCCCGTCTGGACAATGACGACGAGACCCAAAATTGGGCAGCAAGGGGACTGGGAGCAGCCGCTATGAGAGGGGAAATGAAGCGGCAACCTTTTGGGAACTGCAGACTTCTTGCATGCGTATGTTTGCCCACTGACATTGTAGATCTAAAAGTTGAAAAGTCAATGCAGATGAAAAATGGGGGTCGAGAAGCGCGCCAACTTATAGGGGCTTGTAGGATCAAACTCTAGAGAGTGGACCTTCGAAGCTTGGCTTCAAGAATGAATCTTTAGGAATGGATCCCTAGGAATGGATCTGTAGGAATGGATCCCTAGGAATGGATCTGTAGGAATGGATCTGTAGGAATGGATCTGTAGGAATGGATCTGTAGGAATGGATCCCTAGAAATGGATCTTTAGGAATGGATCTGTAGGAATGGATCCCTAGGAATGGATCTGGAGGAATGGATCTGTAGGAATGGATCCCTAGGAATGGATCTGGAGGAATGGATCTGGAGGAATGGATCTGTAGGAATGGATCCCTAGAAATGGATCTGTAGGAATGGATCTCTAGGAATGGATCTTTAGGAATGGATCTTTAGGAATGGATCTTTAGGAATGGATCTTTAGGAATGGATCTGTAGGAATGGATCCCTAGGAATGGATCTGGAGGAATGGATCCCTAGGAATGGATCTGGAGGAATGGATCTGTAGGAATGGATCCCTAGGAATGGATCTGGAGGAATGGATCTGTAGGAATGGATCCCTAGGAATGGATCTGGAGGAATGGATCTGTAGGAATGGATCCCTAGGAATGGATCTGTAGGAATGGATCCCTAGGAATGGATCTGGAGGAATGGATCTGTAGGAATGGATCTGTAGGAATGGATCCCTAGGAATGGATCTGTAGGAATGGATCCTAGGAATGGATCTGGAGGAATGGATCTGTAGGAATGGATCTGTAGGAATGGATCTGTAGGAATGGATCTGTAGGAATGGATCTGTAGGAATGGATCCCTAGAAATGGATCTGGAGGAATGGATCTGGAGGAATGGATCTGGAGGAATGGATCTCTAGGAATGGATCTTTAGGAATGGATCTTTAGGAATGGATCTTTAGGAATGGATCTTTAGGAATGGATCTGTAGGAATGGATCCCTAGGAATGGATCTGGAGGAATGGATCTGTAGGAATGGATCCCTAGGAATGGATCTGGAGGAATGGATCTGTAGGAATGGATCCCTAGGAATGGATCTGGAGGAATGGATCTGTAGGAATGGATCCCTAGGAATGGATCTGTAGGAATGGATCCCTAGGAATGGATCTGGAGGAATGGATCTGGAGGAATGGATCTCTAGGAATGGATCTGGAGGAATGGATCTCTAGGAATGGATCTTTAGAAATGGATCTGGAGGAATGGATCTTTAGGAATGGATCTTTAGGAATGGATCTTTAGGAATGGATCTTTAGGAATGGATCTGTAGGAATGGATCTTTAGGAATGGATCTTTAGGAATGGATCTTTAGGAATGGATCTTTAGGAATGGATCTTTAGGAATGGATCTTTAGGAATGGATCATTAGGAAGGGATCTTTCCGGATCTTAAGGAGGACTTTAGGCATAGATTTAGTGTGGATGTAGGAGTGTATCTTTAGACATGAATCTAAGGAAGACTTTAGAATGTACCTTAGGACCAAGGAGGTGAGTTGTACTTTTTAATTGATATTAGATTAGACTTGAGAAGTTTTTTATTAGTATGTTGCTTGTAATGAAGACATTATGATTATCTTAGTAAGGATCAGGGGGCTAATGTTAATGTAAACTTCAGACGCCTTAAACAGATTCGCAAAATACCACTGAATATACCAACACAGTCTCGCTTCTTAATATCTGCACATGTACTGTGCCAGCACCCCATTTCCATTGGCTGACTTCGCCTCTCAACCAATGGGCGACCCAGCGGCTGCCTGCGGTGACTCCTAGAAATGCTACTTTCATCGCAAGTATCCAACAGTGAGACGCCAGCAGCTCCACTGCTTTCCTTATCCAGAGCTGCACCGGCTGCGGCGACTCCAACACCTCATGGCCACTCCTGCCGCTTCCAGCTCTGCATTGACCTTCAGCTGTTCTTGAATTCGGAAATACACTTTAAAAAAATCTAATGCAAGCACTTCGGCACCTTTTTTGCTGCTTCTACTGCTGCTGCTGCTGTCCCTCGGTTCTGCTCGGCGGAGAGGCGGCGCGCCATCGCCAGACTCCCAGGCGACATCATGGTCGGCGCGCTGTTCCCCATCCACGAGAGCCCCACCGGCCAGGACACCTACGTGCGCAAGTGCGGCCGGGTCCGCGAGCACTACGGCATGCACCGGGTCGAGGTGCTGATGAAGACCATCAGGGAGATCAACGCCGACTCCAGCATCCTGCCTGGGCTGAGGATCGGCCTGGACATCCGCGACAGCTGCTGGTACGCGCCAATCGCGCTGGAGCAGAGCATCGACTTCATCAGGAACAGCCTGGCGCACGCCGACCGCCACCTGGCCGGCAGCCGGGGCGACCGCCTCGGCAACTGCGAGGACGTCGGCAACAACACGCAGCCCATCGCCGCGCTGATCGGCCCCGGCGGCTCCGACGTCACCATCCAGGTGCAGAACCTGCTGCAGCTGTTCAAGATCCCCCAGATCGGCTACTCGGCCACCTCGACCGACCTCAGCAAGAAGGACGTGTACAAGTACTTCCTGCGCGTCGTGGCGTCCGACACGTTCCAGGCCACGGCGATGTTCGACGTTGTCCGGCAGATGGGCTGGAACTACGTCTCGCTGCTGCACACCGAGGGCAACTACGGCGCCGGCGGCATCCGCAAGATCAAGGAGCTCATCGACAACGACAACCGCGGCGAGCACAGCATCTGCATCGACCAGGAGAAGCACATCTCCAGCGCCGAGCCGCTGGCCAAGTTCCAGGACCTGGCGCACAGCCTCTTTAACTCGTCTGAGGAGGGCGAGAAGCGCGCCAAGGTGGTGCTCTGCTTCTGCGAGGGCGAGACGGTGCGGATGCTGTTCCAGGTGATCAAGGAGCTCAACTATGCTCAGCACGGGTTCGTCATTTTTGGCAGGTGAGCGCTGAAGTGCCCGGAGTTCGATTCTACGCTTGCCTTAGATGTCTGACAATGAGAAAGTCTGGGCCGCTGTACATCCCTGTGTGAGAGGGTGGCCTGCGTACGCATCCGCGCGCTTGTGTGCCTGTTTAGGGCAGCCGGCGGAATGGCTCTCGCCGGTTGTGTGGCAATGTCGCTTAAAGTGCACAAGGGTACAAGCAGCCCCTGCTTCTAACAAAAAACTCCTAATGTCTAACACAATGTCTATCCCGATGTCTATCCAATGTCTATCACAATTTCTACTCCCGATGTCTATCTCACAATGTCTAACACAATGTCTATCCGATGTCTATCCAATGTCTATCACAATTTCTACCCCGATGTCTATCTCACAATGTCTATCAGCAATGTCTATCCAATGTCTATCCCAATGTCTATCACAAATGTCTACCCGATGTCATCTCACATGTTTATCACAATGTCTATCCCGATGTCTATCCCAATGTCTCTCACAATGTCTATCCAATGTCTATCACAATGTCTATCACAATGTCTATCCCAGTCTATCCCAATGTCTATCACAATGTCTACCCCGATGTCTATCTCACAATGTTTATCACAATGTCTATCCCGATGTCTATCCCAATGTCTATCACAATGTCTACCGCGATTGTCTATCTCACAATGTCTATCACAATGTCTATCCCAATGTCTATCCCGATGTCTATCCAAATGTCTATCACAATGTCTATCCCAATGTCTATCACAATGTCTATCCCAATGTCTATCACAATGTCTATCCAATGTCTATCACAATGTCTACCCCGATGTTTATATCACAATGTCTATCAAATGTAATATGTGAATATTAAAAACTTCAACTAATTAGCCAATAAATGTAACCATGCGTTTCGTAACGAATGGATACAATTGCGCCAGCCCCAACAGTCTATGCAAGCAATACGAGTACAGAAGCCTTCATGGCTAAAGCAGAGTTGGGATGATAATTAAACTAACGGCTGGGGCATTGCCACACGGTTAGAGACATGAGCCGGCAGGGAGGGGGGCGCAGAGGTGAGCCACAAGCTGATCATAATTCAGCTGCCAGACGAAATTCATCGTATCCTCTTGCTTTGGGAAGAGAGTAGCAGAGCTGTACTCTGGAGGCTTGCTTTAGTGATGCAGAAAAATTTGGGATAATTGAACTGTATTCATGAGCTGCTGTCAGTAATTAAAACTGCGTTGATTGGGGAAAACTGAAAATGAGGTATACATGTGAAATTTGGTGTTCTTGCGGAAGCATAGAGAATTTTCTGCATTTTTATTGACCTTGAAAGTCATGTGGATCTTTGAGTTGAGTTTAAAACTGGGTGGGTCTCAATAAGGATAGATCTAGAGGTGGATAGAACTCAAGGTGGATAGATCTCAAGGTGGATATATCTCAAGGTGGATAGGTCTCAAGGTGGATATATCTCAAGGTGGATATATCTCAAGGTAGATAGATCTCAAAGTGGATAGATCTCGAGGTGGATAGATCTCATGGTGGATAGATCTCATGGTGGATAGATCTCAAGCTGGATAGATCTTAAGGTGGATATATCTCAAGGTGGATAGATCTCAAGGTGGATAGATCTCAAGGTGGATAGATCTCATGGTGGATAGATCTCATGGTGGATAGATCTCAAGCTGGATAGATCTTAAGGTGGATAGATCTCCATGTGGATAGATCTCAAGGTGGATAGGTCTCAAGGTGGATAGATCTCAAGGTGGATAGATCTCAAGGTGGATAGATCTTAAGGTGGATAGATCTCAAGGTAGATAGATCTCGAGGTGGATAGATCTCCACGTGAATAGATCTCAAGGTGGATAGATCTCAAGGTGGATAGATCTCAAGGTGGATAGATCTCAAGGTGGATAGATCTCCATGTGAATAGATCTCCAAGTGGATAGATCTTAAGGTGGATATATCTCAAGGTGGATAGATCTCAAGGTGGATAGATCTCAAGGTGGATAGATCTCAAGGTGGATAGATCTCAAGGTGGATAGATCTCAAGGTGGATAGATCTCAAGGTGGATAGATCTAGAGGTGGATAGAACTCAAGGTGGATAGATCTCAAGGTGGATAGGTCTCAAGGTGGATAGATCTCAAGGTGGATAGATCTCAAGGTGGATAGGTCTCAAGATGGATAGATCTCAAGATGGATAGATCTCAAGGTGGATAGGTCTCAAGATTGATAGATCTCAAGGTGGATAGATCTCAAGGTGGATAGATCTCCATTCACATTCGGTGCAACTACAGATGTCCTATAGCGATCTATTGCTCAATGTTTCTTTGCCCAGAGCAGCAGAACAGAAGCCATTTGTGAGCTCGGTGAAAAAATTGCTAAGGTGAAAATGGGAAGCCGAGAGATGAAATCTCCCCGTTCCCATGTCAGATGAGACAGCCGGGGGGGGGGAGGGTCGGATGGGATTCGGGTCGTCACCCACCTGTCAGCCAGAGCGGGAGGAAAAGGGAAGCCAAATCCCGACTGCTGGTTGTTGCAGTTTTTGAGATGAAGCAGCGCCTGGGCAAGAGAAATGCCAGCAAAACAAAGGAGAGCTCGTGTGGCCAAGCCAGGAAGTGTGGGAAACCCCCTGTCTCTGGGTGATCGCCGCCTTTTCTCAATGACAGGCGTTGGCGAAGCGAAACTGGCTTTTTATTTTCAAAAACAGTCCCAGATTCACATGGTTCACAGAGATTTACAGTGGCTCACAATTATTCACAGAAATTCACATTGGCTCACAATGGTTCACAGAGATTCACAATGGTTCACCATGGTTCACAGAGATTCACAGTGGTTCACAGTGATTCACACTGATTCACAATGGTTTAAAGTAGTTCACAATGGCTCACAGTGGTTCATAGTGGCTCACAATGGTTCACAGAGATTCACAGGGGCTCCCAACGGGTCACATAGATTCACGATCGTTCACAGCGGCTCACAGATTTATAGTGGCTCACAAAGGTTCACAGCGATTCACAGTGGTTCAGAATGGTTCACAGAGATTTACAGTCGCTCACAATGGTTCACAGAGATTCACAGTGGTTCATAGTGGTTCACAGAGATTTAAAAAATGCTCACAATGGTTCACAGAGATTCACAGTGGTTCACAGTGGTTTCACAATGGTTCACAATGGTTCACAATGGTTCAAAAAGATTTGCAGTGGTCCACAGTAGTTCACACTGGCTCAAAGTGACTTATATAGATTCACAGATACAAACAGTGATTCACAGAATATTCACAAAGCGACTCAGAGCCTTATAAGGCTACCAATCAGTTCCATCACGCAAGAATATCTTTTTTCAAACTGAAATCGACAGGTCAAGCAGCAATGAAACTGGAAAAACTCCCACTCAGGCCAAAACTTTGAAGAACTTCCCCGCAAGAGGATTAGCGCCCTCCCCCCCCACCCGACAGTCCGAGCGTACTTGGGGCATCTTTTGGACTGAGAAGGAGTGGGTGTGAAGCGAGGCGGCCCGCCCCATCCACACCCTGACGACACGCCAGCCAAGGATTTTAATTGCCGATCTGTCAGACGGGGCTGACACTGATAACTGACTCGACTCCAGCGGCCATCCGATGAAATAAATTCTTAACTTGAAGAACCCCAGTGCATGGGTCTGGTTGAAGTCTAGCTGGTGATCCAGGTCAGTAAGGAACTTCATGTTAGCTAGTAGCCGCACAAACCAATGCGAATTTTCATATAGTGCCGGCGCAATGGCACACTTGTCCATTAACCTCATCAAAACTGTGCAGCATCTCAAGGCCCTCTTGTGCCACATTTAGAAAAAATAAAACTACGCGCTTAGAATAGTGCGCGCTTAGGATAGTGCGCGCTCATGGGATAGTGCGCGCTTAGGATAGTGCGCGCTTAGGAAAGTGCGCGCTCACGTTAGTGCGCGCATAGGATAGTGCGCGCTCATGGGATAGTGCGCGCTTAAAATAGTGCGCGCTCATGGGATAGTGCGCGCTTAGGATAATGCGCGCTCATGGGATAGTGCGCGCTCATGGGATAGTGCGCGCTTAAAATAGTGCGCGCTCATGGGATAGTGCGCGCTTAGGATAGTGCGCGCTCATGGATAGTGCGCGCTCATGGGATAGTGCGCGCTTAAAATAGTGCGCGCTCATGGGATAGTGCGCGCTTAGGATAGTGCGCGCTCATGTTAGTGCGCGCATAGGATAGTGCGCGCTCATGGGATAGTGCGCGCTTAAAATAGTGCGCGCTCATGGAATAGTGCGCGCTTAGGATAGTGCGCGCTCATGGGATAGTGCGCGCTCATGGGATAGTGCGCGCTTAAAATAGTGCGCGCTCATGGATAGTGCGCGCTTAGGATAGTGCGCGCTCATGGGATAGTGCGCGCTTAGGATAGTGCGCGCTTAGGAAAGTGCGCGCTCACGTTAGTGCGCGCATAGGATAGTGCGCGCTCATGGGATAGTGCGCGCTTAGGATAATGCGCGCTCATGGGATAGTGCGCGCTCATGGGATAGTGCGCGCTTAAAATAGTGCGCGCTCATGGGATAGTGCGCGCTTAGGATAGTGCGCGCTCATGGGATAGTGCGCGCTCATGGGATAGTGCGCGCTTAAAATAGTGCGCGCTCATGGGATAGTGCGCGCTTAGGATAGTGCGCGCTCATGTTAGTGCGCGCATAGGATAGTGCGCGCTCATGGGATAGTGCGCGCTTAAAATAGTGCGCGCTCATGGAATAGTGCGCGCTTAGGATAGTGCGCGCTCATGGGATAGTGCGCGCTCATGGGATAGTGCGCGCTTAAAATAGTGCGCGCTCATGGGATAGTGCGCGCTTAGGATAGTGCGCGCTCATGGGATAGTGCGCGCTCATGGGATAGTGCGCGCTCATGGGATAGTGCGCGCTTAAAATAGTGCGCGCTCATGGGATAGTGCGCGCTTAGGATAGTGCGCGCTCATGGGATAGTGCGCGCTCATGGGATAGTGCGCGCTCATGGGATAGTACGCGTTTAAAATAGTGCGCGCTCATGGGATAGTGCGCGATTGGAATGTTGCGCGCTCATGGGATAGTGCGCGCTTAGGACAGTACCCGCTTAGGACAGTACGCGCTTAGGACAGTGCGCGCTTATGGGATAGTGCGCGCTCATGGGATAGTGCGCGCTTAAAATAGTGCGCGCTCATGGGATAGTGCGCGCTTAGGATAGTGCGCGCTCATGAGATAGTGCGCGCTTAGGATAGTGCGCGCTTAAGATAGTGCGCGCTCATAGGATGGTGCGCGCTCACGCCAGTGCGCGCCAATGCAAGGCGCAGTTAAACAGGTGCGCGCATCGGAATTCATCAAAATTTTTCTTTATAAAAATCGCCTGTCGCTCGGGCAGCGATTATCCAGGCTGATTGGCGGCCGGGCATCCGGTTCCCTCGTTGCTGCCGCCTGCCAGGCTTCCTCTGAGGGATTATTACCCCCATCAGCTGCCTCCCTCCCTCCCATCTGTCGGCACTTGCCAGGTTTAGAAATCCCCAAAAAATATCTGTTCAAAGATTTATTACAGCGAAAGAGGGAACCGATGGTTGCGATTTTTTCAAACCGATGGCGGTCCAAAAATAGTGAGAGGCGGAGTTCCTGCTGTCAGCGACGGCCTCTCCGAGCTGCGTGGGCTCTGCAGGGTGCGCGCCGGTCTGCTTTTTACATTCACTGATTTTATAAATACAGATTCAGCACGAGAGGCCGCTGTGTGAGATGAGAGAGGTAGATGCATGGGGAGAGTGAGAGGGAGATAGATGAGAGAGATAGGAGAGTGAGAGATGGAGATAAAGGGGGAGAGCCAGAGAGGTAGATCGTAGATAGCTGGGGGAGTAAGATTTAGATAGATGAGAGAGTGAGAAAGGAAGATAGAGGGGGAGTGAGAGGGGTAGCTAGCTAAGAAAGAGAGAGGTAGATAGATGGGAGAGTGAGAGGTAGATAGATGGGAGAGTGAGAGGTAGATAGGTAGGTAGAGTGAGAGAGAGATAGATCGGAGAGATGGGAGAGTGAGAGAGGAAAATAGAGGGGAGTGCGAAAGAGGTAGCTTGCTGGAAGAGTGAGAGATAGATAGATGGGAGAGTGAGAGATAGATAGATGGGAGAGTGAGAGGTAGATAGCTGGGAGAGTGAGAGGTAGATAGATGGGAGAGTGAGAGGTAGATAGATGGGAGAGTGAGAGGTAGATAGATGGGGAGAGTGAGCGAGGGAGAGAGAGTAAGAAGAGGGGGAATGGGAGAGGAGAAGCGAGCAAGAGTGGAGACAACAAGCCAGAGTAGATGAAGAGAGCAGTGAAGCTGGCGAACCCGGCCCGGGCTGCAGAAGAATACAGACAAGCCGGCAACCAGTTCGCGTTAACAATTACCGTAGGAAAAGTTTCCCTAAAGCAGCCGGGGGGGGCTACAAATTATCCTTCTTATCAATGGAATGGAGAGCCGGCCCGGGCAGACTGGCACAGGAACCTGAAGCAATATTACCCATCAAATACCGGGTTTAATGGGGGACACAGAGGTCAAGGTAGCTATGGAATAGCGGCTCATTGGGTGATTGATAACACCCTGTGGGAGCGGGCAACGCGAACTCCTGAGAGACTATCGTATTGAAACCTGCTGGCAAGACTAAAAAGGAGTTGCCGCCGTACCCTGGTGTGTAAATGAGAGAGAGAGACTGAGAGAGATAAACGTAGGGCAAGGATTCGAATCAAAAGCCCCAAAGACAAGCGCAAAGCGTATAAATGGGATTGGGTGTGGACTTCTGTCTGCGCAACTGGAAGAAACAACAGGGGGAGGGGTTCCCATGAGAGTCGGCCGGCTTTCGGAGTGGGGAAAGTGCAGCAACCCCCCCCCCTAGCGTTTGAGAAGAGTCGAGCAGAAAGTTATGATGAGGGGACAAACTTTTGAGCGAGAGAAGCGCCACTCAGACTCCCCACTGCCGCCTGCTCTGAGCGAAAGCAAATCGAGCGCTGAGGGCTCTTGGTCTTCTGCTACTGGAAGCAGGAGGACGAAGAGTAGGCGGAGCTTCGGGAGGGAAAGGAGACGGGGAGGGGGTCCGGTTTGACAAGATAGAAATTGCATGGCGCAGCGAGAACCCGATGCTTAATACGGGCGAGCTCTGTAATCTTGTCAGTGCCTGCTGGTCAGCCAGAGGATACTGAAGGGCTGCCGCTGCTGCCGCCGCTTGTCTCGCTTTCTTTGCCCCGAGATCGCCTCTCCTCCCCACCGGCGATACGGAAAGGGCGGCACATCGATTCTGCCTGGCCTGCGGAGCTTCTGCCGGCAGTTTGACAGCCCCGGTTGCTGGGGGGTCAGCACGGCTTACTGGGGAAAGGCGTTGCCTAATGATGCTCACCTCGGAGTCTGTCCGTCTGTCTGTCTGTCTGTCTGTCTGTCTGTCTGTCTGTCTGTCTGTGTGTCTGTCTGTCTGTGTGTCTGTCTGTCTGTCTGTCTGTCTGTCTGTCTGTCTGTCTGTCTGTCTGTCTGTCTGTCTGTCTGTCTGTCTGTCTGTCTGTCTGTCTGTCTGTCTGTCTGTCTGTCTGTCTGTCTGTCTGTCTGTCTGTCTGTCTGTCTGTCTGTCTGTCTGTCTGTCTGTCTGTCTGTCTGTCTGTCTGTCTGTCTGTCTGTGTGTCTGTCTGTCTGTCTGTCTGTCTGTCTGTCTGTCTGTCTGTCTGTCTGTCTGTCTGTCTGTCTGTCTGTCTGTCTGTCTGTCTGTCTGTCTGTCTGTCTGTCTGTCTGTCTGTCTGTCTGTTCTACTGTCTGTGTGTTTACGTGGACTTTTTGGAAGTTCAGTAGCCTCGTTAGATGGACCAACCGGTGTAGGTAGACCACTTAGGTGGACCACCAAATAATTTTGTCTCTGGTGGGGTTAAGACGTTGATGAGGATCTCACATTAATGTCAGGCGGGTCAAGAAAGGCTTAAGCAATTTTGGGATGTCTAGCATGGTTTTTGCCAAAGTTATTTGCATTTCAGTTTAGCTGGACCTCCAGCCTGGTCCACCTAAACCGAGCGAGTCTGGTCCACGTAAACCGAAAAATTTTAGAAAATTTTTCGAAAATCGTCTGTTTGTGTCTGTTTGTGTCTGTTTGTGTCTGTTTGTGTCTGTTTGTGTCTGTTTGTGTATAGCAGTTATTAAGCATAGATTCAATGCAAAACTGAATTTTTTACAGATCATTACCTTACGAACAAAGGGGTATGTTGGCATCATATTATGACCGCTACTGGCTTTAAAACAATATGCGTTCAGTTCTTTGACATTCAAGTAGGTACGCAGGTTAATTAAAAATTCTGAAACCTCGTATGCGAAATGAATTTGATACAGTAAACTTTAAACTCCATTTAATTAGCTCAGTTCCAGCAATTTCGGTATCGTACTCTGAGCACAGACTCACAGAGTAAGACACCAACGTAAAGAAATCCAATTCGCTAACCAGATCAAACGATAAAGACTCCGAGACAAGAAAGATATTTAAGTGAAGCCTAAATAGTATTCTTCAATGACTTCTCAAGAACTCCCAGTGGTCCTTGATGGCCACACTGTGTAAATGCGAATTTCTGAGGCTCTACCATTACACAAGAAGAAAATAGCAACTTCATGAATTAAGTGCTTGCCAATTCTATCCTAAACACTATGGGATATCCTGTTCTATCCTCCTCCAATTTTGGAAGAAGAAGATCCTAAGCTGCAGCCTTTCAAGTGCAAAGTTGAAGATGCAATTTACCTAATTGAAAAGGACAATTCATACATGTACATGCAAAAGATTTGATCAAGAGGACGCAATTAAGAAGGGCCTTTTAACTAGCGATCGGGTCTCTGACTCTCTAGCAAAAGGTCGACTTGATTGCGGTCCCAGTAAAACTAAGAACGCATTAACAGTCAGCCTAACACTCACTGTCTGTTTGGTCCACGTAAACACATGTGCAGGAGTATAGGGTTGGGACAGACAGACAGACAGACCTCCCTTTCTATAATTGGCTGGTTAACACTTAGGAGGATAGATCCACCCCAACAATGGGACCGACCGCAGCCAATAGGAAACCCGCAAGCGTTCTGAAGGTAAGACAGTGGAGAGAGGGATATATAATGTCTAAGCGGGTGGTCCACGTAAACCATGGCGTAGTGAGACCAGACACAGACAGTTTAAAAGAAAGTACTTATAATCCATACTATACAACTCTAAAGGATTGCAATTGTATAGATTAGAACGCTTTTTTATACTTAATAGGTCTAATGTTAATCCTTACTCCAAGTTTCATCCATATATAAATTTATTGTGCCAAAAACTGTAATCTACAACCAAGATATGATGACCCGCAAAAAAGGACGCCAAGCCTAAAATAAAAACTAAAAAAACACCGTCGCAAAAAGCCACTGCGAAATCGAAGAAGCCGCATCGCCTGGTGAAAATCATCAGTCTGCTCGCAAATCCGTCGACACCGCGTCCAGAAAAGTGAGTTTCGTTTGATGATCTCAAAGTAGCTAGCTGCAAGGCCTGCAACTCAATTGCTGTAGAGAAGCTGGTCCACCTAACCTACAGACACAACTGAATCAGCTCTCTCAGTCTGTTTGAGGCTTTGGCTCTCAGAAGGTGGTCCACCTAACCTACAGACACAACTCGAACAGATTTCTCTGTCTGTTTAGGCTCTGGCTCTTAGAGCCGCCGAGAAAGTTTAGTGCAGAAAATGCTTCAGTTTGTTAGAATGCAATCAGAACAGATTCCTAGAAAGTGAGCTAGTCCAGCATCAAGGCAGAACATCTGGATGTGTAACGAGAGGCTCTTGGAGATTCCTGGCTCAGATTATCGCCTAGAAGTGCTTTGGAGTAGCTGGTCCACCTAACCTACAGACACAACTCGAACAGATTTCTCTGTCTGTTTGAGGCTCTGGCTCTCAGAGCCGCCGAGAAAGTTTAGTGCCGAGAATGCTTCAGTTTGTTAGAATGCAATCAGAACAGATTCCTAGAAAGTGAGCTAGTCCAGCATCAAGGCAGAACATCTGTATGTGTAACGAGAGGCTCTCGGAGATTCCTGGCTCAGATTATCGCCTAGAAGTGCTTTGGAGTAGCTGGTCCACCTAACCTACAGACACAACTCGAACAGATTTCTCTGTCTGTTTGAGGCTGTGGCTCTCAGAGCCGCCGAGAAAGTTTAGTGCCGAGAATGCTTCAGTTTTTTAGAATGCAATCAGAACAGATTCCTAGAAAGTGAGCTAGTCCAGCATCAAGGCAGAACATCTGGATGTGTAACGAAAGTCTCTCGGAGACTCCTGGCTCAGATTATCGCCAAGAAGTGCTTTGGAGTAGCTGGTCCACCTAACCTACAGACACAACTCGAACAGATTTCTCTGTCTGTTTAGGCTCTGGCTCTCAGAGCCGCCGAGAAAGTTTAGTGCCGAGAATGCTTCAGTTTGTTAGAATGCAATCAGAACAGATTCCTAGAAAGTGAGCTAGTCCAGCATCAAGGCAGAACATCTGGATGTGTAACGAGAGGCTCTCGGAGATTCCTGGCTCAGATTATCGCCTAGAAGTGCTTTGGAGTAGCTGGTCCACCTAACCTACAGACACAACTCGAACAGATTTCTCTGTCTGTTTGAGGCTCTGGCTCTTAGGTGGTCCACATAACCTACAGACACAACTGAAGCAGCTCTCTCAGTCTGTTTGAGGCTTTGGCTCTCAGAAGGTGGTCCACCTAACCTACAGACACAACTCGAACAGATTTATCTG
>NIVC01000942.1:132500-210000 GCA_002269645.1 Macrostomum lignano | reverse complement strand
AGCATCTACAGAATTAGATGAGCATCTACAGAATTAGATAAGCATCTAAAGAATTAAATAAGCATCTACAAAATTAGATAAGCATCTACAGAAATAGATAAGCATCTACAGAATTAGATAAGCATCTACAGAATTAGATGGGCATCTACAGAATTAGATGGGCATCTACAGAATTAGATGGGCATCTACAGAATTAGATAAGCATCTACAGAGTTAGATAAGCATCTACAGAGTTAGATAAGCATCTACAGAATAAGATAAGCATCTACAGAATAAGATAAGCATCTACAGAATTAGATAAGCATCTACAGAATTAGATGGGCATCTACAGAATTAGATGGGCATCTACAGAATTAGATAAGCATCTACAGAATAAGATAAGCATCTACAAAATTAGATAAGCATCTACAGAATTGGAATTACCAGGAAAGCACTTGCATATCCCAGCTCCAACCCTTCACCCCAGGCTCCGAGGACCTCAGCAAGGGCTTCAGGCAGGACACGAAGCTCGGCTTGGTGGTCAATGCTGCTTGGACGGTGGCGCACGCGCTGCACGACCTTCACCTGAATATCTGCTCGGGAGCGCCCGGGCCGTGTCAGGGTTTCCTGCCGGTCAACGGCACCCTGCTGCTTGAGAAGCTGATGCGGACTAACTTCCTCACGTACACCAATGAGAGGCTGGCCTTCGATGAGAAAGGCGACCCACCCGGCAGGTGAACACGGCTTTGCTTAATGACCTGCGGTGCATGTTGAAGATCAAGCTCGAAACTTCACAGACTCGAAAGTTCACAAGCTCGAAACTTCACAAACTCGAACCTTCACAAACTCGAACCTTCACAAACTCGAACGTTCACAAACTCGAAAGTTCACAAACTCGAAAGTCCATAAACTCAAAACTTCACAAACTCGAACCTTCACAAACTCGAACCTTCACAAACTCGAACCTTCACAAACTCGAACCTTCACAAACTCGAACGTTCACAAACTCAAACCTTCACAAAATCGAACCTCAACAAACTCGAATCTTCACAGGTTAAAAAATTCACAAACTCGAAACTTCACAAGCTGGAAAGTTCACAAGCTCGAATCTTCACAGGTTAAAAACTTCACAAACTCGAAACTTTACAAGCTTGAAAGTCCACAAGCTCGAATAAATTTTTACGTTACGCTGCGCACTAACCGCGACCAACTCTGCTTTTATTTTTTTTTATTACTAACTGATTAACTCAATAAACTTGGCGCCACCGCGAGTCCCTGCTTCCCAGCAACCTCATCACCGACCCAGCCGCAGATTCTGGCAACCGAGTCTGCCATAAAATCCGCCACCCCACAGATACGAGATCCTCAACTACCAGAAGGTGAAGAAGGGCAACAGCTCCGGCTACTACTACGAGTACATGCAGGTCGGCAACTGGGCGGGCCAGACGGCCAACAGCAGCCAAATTCAAATAGACCAGTCCCTCATCAGGTGGCCAAAGGGCCGGCCCAGCATCCAGTCCTACTGCGGGCGCCGTGCAAAGTCGGAGAGATCAGGGTGAGTTCGACCGACTGGGATTCGGGATCGAATGGTATTCGGGATCTGACTGGGATTCGGGATCCGACTGGGATTCGGGATCTGACTGGGATTTTGGATTTCGATTATGGAATTTGAATATTGGAATTTTGAGCGTAAGGCCTTGTCTTGAGGATTTAGAGCAGGGATTTAACTGCTAGGAATTGAAAGATGGGGATCTGAGTGCAGGGGATTTAGATTGGGATCTGAGTGTGGAGGATTTTGATTTGGATCTTAGTGTGTGAGATTTACGATATTTACGAATCTCGTAGAATGGTATCTGAGTGTGTGAGGATTTAGAATGGGATCTGAGTGTGTGGGATTTAGAATGGGATCTGAGTGCGTGGGGATTTAGAATGGGATCTTAGTGTATGGATTTAGATTGGGATCTGAGTGTGAGGGGGTTTGGCGCATGAGATCCTATTGGGATTTGAATATTTCGGTTCAGACCAGCTGAGCACCTACAGATGGCTCTCGGAAGCCGCCTCAGTCCCTGGCGCTGGGATCAAGTGGCTGAGAGTTGGGTGGGGGAGTTCTCTCCGGCGGCTCCCGATCCCGGAGAAATGCGAAAGAGCAGCCAGTCGGACAGCCGGCCGGGAGAGTCCGAGAAAATGGGATCCCGCCAATGGGCGCCCCCGACTTTTGGCACATTGGAGCTGACAGGGATACCCGGTGAGTGAATTAGCAGCCACGAGTGCCCCAGCCATCATCATGGGAGGGATATTTCTCCCATTTTCCCATTTCTCCTCTCCCTGCCCCCGGCCGCGGCTATTCGGGCTCTTATCGCTTCTTAGGGGATTTCGTGGAGTGGGAGAATTTCGGCATCTGCAAGACTGACCCGCCGCAGTGCACCTTTTTATCCCCTGCTAATTAAAGTCTTCCCGCTTCGGCGGGATCCGCCTCCTTCTGTTCCCCGGCGGTAATATAAACATTATTTTGCCTCCATCCGTTCTCGCCTCAGATCAAATGCATTTTTATCTAACGGATTCCTGTGTAGTTTGGCTCGCCCTCAACATGTCTGTTGCTTCGCTTCTGCAGCGTATAAAGTTATTTCGATAATCGAAGGCTTAGGAACTTAGGATTTTGAAGCCCTAATTATTATAGTGGTGACAGCTAGGGCATGAGAGAAATCAATCTCTTATTGAACCAGCAATAAATCAATCTGTTGATCAAACTCAACCAATCAGTCAATCAATCAATCAATCAACCAATCAATCAATCAATCAATCAATCAATCAATCAATCAATCAATCAATCAATCAATCAATCAATCAATCAATCAACCGACCAATCAATCAATCAATCAATCAATCACCCAATTACTCAATCAATCACCCAATTACTCAATTAATCAATCAATCAATCAATCAATCAATCAATCAATCAATCACTCAGTCAATCAATCAATCAATCAATCAGTCAATCAATCAATCAATCAACCAATCAATCAATCAATCAATCAATCACTCAGTCAATCAATCAATCAATCAATCAATCAATCAATCAATCAATCAATCAATCAATCAATCAATCAATCAATCACCCAATTACTTAATTAATCAATCAATCAATCAATCAATCAATCAATCAATCACTCAGTCAATCAATCAATCAATCAATCAATCAGTCAATCAATCAATGAATCAACCAATTAATCAATCAATCAATCAATCACTCAATCAATCAATCAATCAATCACTCAGTCAATCAATCAATTAATCAATCAATCAATCAATCAATCAATCAATCAGTCAATCAATAAATCAAACTAATGATCGCTGATATTTTTTCGTCTTTTTCAAGGACTTGCAAATCAAGACATCTCAATCCTCTCTTTCATACGCTGGTTTCGAAAACTTCCCATGAAACGATGTCAGTTAAGCGAGCAATAGCTTGAACTAACAAGGAAAAATCAACCCTTTAATTCCCCGCGTGTCTCGGCTTTGTCTAATACCGGTATGCTTTCATTCTCTCTTTGTGCCCCCTCCCTGCCAGGTGGGTAAGTACAGACTGAGCCGCAGGTAATCTGACATCCGATACGGATTGAGTTGCTTAGCCTTAATTGCCGCTCTGCTCCCAGACATGTCCAGAGAGCTAAATGTATTATATTGAGCTAATTTTAGTTCAAGCAGCGGTTCGGCACGGATAGGGCTTCTTCTTCTTCTTCTTAGATGGCACTATAGTGCTTACGAGCAAGAGCAGTTCGATACAAATCGGCGAAAAAATACATCAACCCGGCACTAGAATATATTTCGATACATATCGGCACTAGAATATATTTCGATACATATTGGCATTAGAATATATTTCGATACATATCGGCACTAGAATATATTTCGATACATATCGGCATTAGAATATATTTCGATACATATCGGCCATATCCCGCGTGAAAATGTAGCCTCTAATCCTAACCATCCACCAGGTTGTGGCCACCAAACGAAAAAAGTGCTGCTGGAGGTGCAAATCCTGCGACGACATGTCGGTGGTGACGAAGGAGTTCGGCGAGGAGCAGTGCACGAAGTGTGAGAACGGGACCCGGCCCAACTGGAACCAGACAGGTGAGCAGCCATGTTTGTAAATGTCCCATCTCCCAGTCATATTTATCCCATCTCCCAGTCATACTTATCCCATCTCCCAGTCATATTTATCCCATCTCCCAGTCATTTCTATCCCATCACCCAGTCATTTCTATCCCATCACCCAGTCATTTCTATCCCATCTCCCAGTCATATTTATCCCATCTCCCACCGCATCTCCAGCCTGTGAGCAGATCCCAATTGACTATCTACGCTGGCGCGACACCGAGGCAATTGTGGCGGTGGCCTTCAGCTGCCTGGGCTCGCTGGTCACCCTGTGGGTGGTGTTCATCATCTTCAAGTACTACAACACCCCGGTGGTGAAGGCGTCCACCCGAGAGCTCATGCTGTTCATCCTGTTCGGCATTCTACTGTCGTACCTCACCACCTTCGGCCTGGTGCACCGGCCCACTGTAGTCTCCTGCTACCTGTCCCGCGCCCTGCCCGGCCTCAGCCTCTCCTTCATCTACGGTGCCCTAGTCACCAAGACCAACCGCATCGCCAGGATTCTGGCTGGCAGCAAGAAGAAGATCATGACCAGGAAGCCGCGCTTCCTCAACACCGGCTCCCAGATCGTGATCACCTGCTTCCTCATCAGCGTCGAGCTCGGCATCATCGTCGGGATGCTCGTCTGGGAGAGGCCGGACGCCGTTCTGGACTATCGGCAGAAATTCCGTGTCCGGCTGGTCTGCAACACCACCCCGACCGGCGTCATGGCCCCCCTGGGCTTCGACGGCTTCCTGATCGTGCTGTGCACCCTCTACGCCATCCGCACCAGGAACCTGCCGGAGAACTTCAACGAGGCCAAGTTCATCGGGTTCACAATGTACACCACGTGCGTCATCTGGCTGAGCTTCGTGCCAATCTACTTCGGCAGCGAGAACAAGGTGACGGCCACCTGCCTGTCCGTGAGCCTCAGCGCCACCGTGGCTCTGGTGCTGCTGTTCACCCCGAAGCTGTACATCATCCTGGTGAAACCGGAGAAGAACAGCAGAAGCGCGTTCTCCACCACCAAGGAGGTCCGCTGCCACATCGGCCACTCCAACAACTACAACAGTTCCAAGAGCTCGCACAAGCACAATGCCCTGCACGAGTGAGTAGCGGCTGTGACAATGGGATTCTGGGAGAAGGGAGCTCAGGGGGTGTTTTACAAGCACGAGGCCCTGGGGTTTGTCGCCATTCATGGCCAACCAACTCCTCAAAGTGCAGAGAGTGCACATGCCTGACGCTGAGAAAGTCAGTGCCGCTGTACACCCCGTGTGAGCGAGTACCTGCGTAGGCACCCAAGGCCCCCCAAACAAACAAAATAAGTCTTAATTCCCCAACTAAAACCCAACCAGCTCGCATCGCGACGACTCCGAGGTGGCGCTGTGCCGTCGCGCTGGCGGCGGCTGCCACGGGTCTGCTACCCCAGTCGATCACCGCGATTGCGTCGGTGACGACCCCGACGTTGCGTCGGTTCGCCGATCGTACAGCTCAAAGTTCGTCCAGACAGGCGACAGCGGCGGCGGCGGCAGCCTTCGTTGGCGCGGCGGCGGTGGCCGCTGTCCCGCCTGCGGACGGCAGCTCGCGGGCTCCGGCGACCTCGTAGGAGCCTCCGATGCCACCGCGGAGGACGACGACGGAGACAACGATGACGAATCGGCGGCGCCCAACCACGTGGAGCCGGGTCGCCGGGCCGGGGGGCGCGCCGCCGCTGCCGTGGTGTCGGCGGCCATCGCCTCGGCCACTAGCGCGGCCGTCTGCGTGCACGCCGAGGTTTTGCCGCCTTCGCCACCGCTGCCACCGACGCAGCAGCCGCAGCCGTCAGGGGCTGTCGCTCGCTGCAGCCTGACATCCAGCGAGAGCAGCGATTGCCTCGACGAGGGCGGAAACCTCGGCGTTTCCGGCGGCGTCGATGGTCGTCGCTCGCTGGTGTCGCTGGAGAGCATGTCTGTCGGCGGCATGAAGTCGCTGGAGGACGAAGAGCACAAGATGCGCACATTCCACCAGTTCATGGAGCGACACGGCCTGCAGTTCGACATGGACAGCGTGGACACCAGCGACCTCTAGCTGAGGGGTCCGCCTGGTGCACAGCCTGCTCGCTACCTCAGTCCATTCCCGGCCTGTCCGCTCGTCTTGCCCTTACCTGTCCATTGTATTACCTGTCCGTGTGATTTTCCTTATGCTATCCATTGAAGCGTCCTACCTGTCAACCTGATTGTCCTACCTGTCCACCTGATTGTCCTACCTGTCCGCCTGATTGTCCTACCTGTCCACATGATTTTTCTATCTGTCCACCTTAATTGTTTTACCTGTTCACCTGATTGTCCTACCTGTCCACTTAATTGTCCTACCTGTCGACCTGTTTGTCCTACCTGTCCACTTAATTGTCCTACCTGTCGACCTGTTTGTCCTACCTGTCCACTTGATTGTCCTACCTGTCCACCTGTTTGTCCTACCTGTCCACATGATTTTCCTATCTGTCCACCTTAATTGTTTTACCTGTTCACCTGATTGTCCTACCTGTCCACTTAATTGTCCTACCTGTCGACCTGTTAGTCCTATCTGTCCACTTGATTGTCTTACCTGTCCACTTGATTGTTCTACCTGTCCACCTGATTGTCTTACCTGTCTAATTGATTGTCCTACTGTCCACCTGATTGTCTTACCTGTCCACTTGATTGTCCTACCTGTCCACTTGATTGTCTTACCTGTCCACTTGATTGTTCTACCTGTCCACCTGATTGTCTTACCTGTCCGCTTGATATTGCTTTTACCTGTCCTCGTGATGATTGTCCTAAATTTCTACTGGAGTGTCCCAGCTACCTGTCCAAATGATTGTTGAACCTGTCCGCTTTGAGTAACCAACCTGTCCCCTCCCTTTCCCAGACATGTCCGCTGCATCTATTTTTCAGTGAGAAGAAATTCCAGCATCTCGGAACTTATTTTTTGTAGTCAAAAATTAATTTTCAAGTCTCTTTCGTGATCTCTAAATCCGATAAAGAGTCGTTTTCTACGAAAACTTTAGAAGATAAATAAATTTTCTATTGAAGATTTCCAACGCTCGCTAATTCCATCTCAGAGCTTTTGTTGCGACGAAAATTTTGCCGATGACTTCTGGTTGCAGTAGCCGATGCCTCTGGCTACTGCAACCGCAACTTTACACGGACTGATTCTTGGAATGCCCTTCTTCTGCTGTACATTGGATTGTCCTGCCTCTCCATTGGACTGCAATACCTGTTCACCAGATTCCCCTACCTGTTCACCAGATTCCCCTACCTGTTCACTAGATTCCCCTACCTGTTCACTACATTCCCCTACCTGTTCACTACATTCCCCTACCTGTTCACTAGATTCCCCTACCTGTTCACTACATTCTCCTATCTGTTCACTACATTCCCCTACCTGTTCACTAGATTCCCCGACCTGTTCACTACATTCTCCTATCTGTTCACTACATTCCCCTTCCTGTTCACCAGATTCGCCTACCTGTTCACCAGATTCCCTTACCTGTTCACCAGATTCCCCTACCTGTTCACTAGATTCCCTTACCTGTTCACCAGATTCCCCTACCTGTTCACTAGATTCCCCTACCTGTTCACTAGATTCCCCGACCTGTTCACCAGATTCGCCTACCTGTTCACCAGATTCCCCTACCTGTTCACCAGATTCCCCTACCTGTTCACCAGATTCCCCTACCTGTTCACCAGATTCCCCTACCTGTTCACTAGATTCCCCTACCTGTTCACTACATTCCCCTACCTGTTCACTACATTCCCCGACCTGTTCACTACATTCTCCTATCTGTTCACTACATTCCCCTTCCTGTTCACCAGATTCGCCTACCTGTTCACCAGATTCCCCTACCTGTTCACCAGATTCCCCTACCTGTTCACTAGATTCCCTTACCTGTTCACCAGATTCCCCTACCTGTTCACTAGATTCCCCGACCTGTTCACCAGATTCCCCTACCTGTTCACTAGATTCCCCGACCTGTTCACTACATTCCCCTTCCTGTTCACCAGATTCTCCTACCTGTTCACCAGATTCGCCTACCTGTTCACCAGATTCCCCTACCTGTTCACTAGGTTCCCCTACCTGTTCACTACATTCCCCTACCTGTTCACTAGGTTCCCCTACCTGTTCACTAGATTCCCCTATCTGTTCACTAGATTCCCCTACCTGTTCACTAGGTTCCCCTACCTGTTCACTACATTCCCCTACCTGTTCACCAGATTCCCCTACCTGTTCACCAGATTCCCCTACCTGTTCACCAGATTCCCTTACCTGTTCACCAGATTCCCCTACCTGTTCACTAGATTCACCTACCTGTTCACCAGATTTCCCTATCTGTTCACTAGATTCCCCTACCTGTTCACTAGATTCCCCTACCTGTTCACTAGGTTCCCCTACCTGTTCACTACATTCCCCTACCTGTTCACCAGATTCCCCTATCTGTTCACCAGATTCCCCTACCTGTTCACTAGATTTCCCTACCTGTTCACCAGATTCCCCTATCTGTTCACCAGATTCCCCTACCTGTTCACTTGATTCCCCTACCTCTTCACCAGATTCCCCTACCTGTTCACTAGGTTCCCCTACCTGTCCATTGGGATTCCAATTCCCATCCCCTGTACTGGTGAATATTTAAAATCCTTATGGATTCGATTCAACACAGCTAACTGTCAAACTTCTACCAAAATTTGCGCCTTAGTGAGCTGGGGTGTTGAGCATGAGCCAAAGCCGGGCCCAGGATACAGACTGTACTATGTACTTGTATATGAAGATGAACATGGGTTGCACATACATATGGGTTCTACATGGGTTGCAGCCTAGTGGTTAGACCGGAAAGTCGGGGGTTCGATTCTCGACCCACTCGGAACAATTAGTGTCCTTGAGCAAGACACTATACTCTGAATTGCTTCAGTTCACCCAGCTGTAAAATGGGTGCCAGCATTAGCTGGGGCAATTGAGGCTGTGTGTAGCGACCCCCCGTCCTTGGACTGAACAGCCGTAGGCAGCTTTCAGATGCGCCGCGCAATAGCTGCGGCTGAGCTGTCGGTTGCACATCTGGCCCAATTAGGGCAGGTGCAATCAACTATTGCTGTTATTATTACGAAGATGAGAAAGCCAGGACTGCTTGTACACCCGGTGTGAGCGCGTGTCTGTGTGCTCAGGGGGTCGGCGGAGCCAGCAACACACAGCCTCTCCATCCTTGTTCATGAGCCCCGCACAGGCGGCTGGGAAACCAGCTAGCCAGCCAGTCAGCCCCGGCCGGGGAGGTGAACTCTAGATGGGGTATCTAAAACCGCAGCCTCCAAGCCTCATCAACTCAGCAAGCTTCAAATGTTTAGTTGGCTGTTTGTTTTAAATTTCCCCAAATAAAATCAGGTGAACAATGTCCGGGACCCATCAATCAGAGACTCTACGAAGCCGGATATTCCTGCCTCCCTATCTCGTCTCATCTCAAAACGCCTAATTAAAAGGCCGCTGCCGCCAGCCTCTGGGGAGCCGAGGCCAGTCCTGTGAAACTACTTGAGGCGCAGTCGAGTGCCGGAGAGAAAGTGTGTGAAGTGTGAAGGAGAGCGAAGATTGATTGAAATGAATAGGAGGGCCCTGGAGGATGGGAAAGGCAGGTGGCGCAGCGGCTGTTTTAAAACTTTGCCGACTCGATTGCGGGACTTGGGATAAATTATTAATTAACACGGGGACTTTTCATGCGGCACCAAAATAAATGCATTTTGGCTGGCAGCTTTCCGCAGGGAAGCATAATCCCGCGCTGCCGGAAAATCCCCACTCTGCTCAGCCCCTCCCAGAGTTGTCAATAGAGACCAGGATTTTGTGGGATTAAAAGTTAAAGATTTTTTCCAAGCAAAAGACTTGTACGCTTGAATTATCATTTTTATTCGGCTAATGCAAAACTCTATAAAACTTTTTTTAACATTAGAAATGTAAAAGAGCAGCCGGGAGGAACGGCCTGGGAGTTTTATGGATTTCTGATAAAGTAGACAATGTACTTTTTCAGAAGTACAATGTACTTTACAATGTACTTTCAATGGCGCCGAGGTGACACTATAATGATGTACAGTGTAAGAGTGGCACCGAAATGGAAAAAAATGGCGCTAAAATGGAGTAGAAATGGCACCAAAATGGATTAGAAATGGCGCCGAAATGGAATAAGAGTGGCGCCGAAATGGAGTAAGAATGGCGCCGAAACTGAGCAGGAATGGCGCCGAAACAGAGTAGGTATGGTGCCGAACCGGGGTAGAAATGGCGCCGAAATGCAGTAGGAATGGCGCCGAAATGCAGTAAGAATGGCGCCGAAATACAGTAAGAACGGCGCTGAAATACAGTAAAAGCGACACCCCAGAGGCCTACTAGAACTCATTTATACACAGGATCGTCGGTCAAAGTGTGTCGAACTGCACTTTCCCTCTGCGAAGGAATGCTCGAACTTTCACGGCAACAATGTTAGCAACTTTGCTGCCAAAAGATTGCAGTCAACAGAAGGCCAAGGACAGCAAGCGCGGGCCCCCAAGGCTCCCAGGCAGTTGCATCCAATTATCTTTCAATCACATCCAATAATGGCCACGAAGGTCCGGGCTGCAGATTGCCCCCAGGGTCAGGGGGGTGTGTTGCCGAGGCCAATATTGACCCGATGATGTGGGTGAGCAGCGCGGGTGGCTCAGCGACTCAAAAATTGTTTCCCAGGCCCGCACGAGATCAACCTCGGCGGCAAGGCGTCTATGATCCAGCATGTACAGTGTCAGTATGGTCATGCATCAGCATGTACAGTGTCAGTATGGTCATGCATCAGCATGTACAGTGTCAGTATGGTCATGCATCAGCATGTACTGTGTCAGTATGGTCATGCATCAGCATGTACAGTGTCAGTATGGTCATGCATCAGCATGTACAGTGTCAGTATGGTCATGCATCAGCATGTACAGTGTCAGTATGGTCATGCATCAGCATGTACAGTGTCAGTATGGTCATGCATCAGCTTGTACAGTGTCAGTATGGTCATGCATCAGCATGTACACTGTCAGTATGGTCACGCATCAGCATGTACAGTGTCAGTATGGTCATGCATCAGCATGTACACTGTCAGTATGGTCATGCATCAGCATGTACAGAGTGAGTCCATCACCTGGTCCTGATTTATTGTGATGGAGTGTAGCGAAATGAAGAATGAAGGACACTGCCAATAAGGGACATTGACAGTGCATTTAAAGTCGGTAAATGTTAATCCCAAATCCTAAACTTTTTCTGGTCTCATTTTCTATTCAATTCGAGTTTCGAATGCGAGTTCTCATAAAGCTCGACCGCTCGAACTTCCCCAGACTAATGAGCTCGATGATTCAAAGAACTCAAAATGCTGGAATGGAAAATGAGTCAATTTCCTGACTTGGAAATTTGAAGGCATTCGCTATGCAAATGCACGAGGCTCTTGTCCTTTGTGCACGGACTGATGGCCATAGACAAATTTGAGCAACTGGAATATGCGAGCTGGGATTCGAAGTTTGCTCAGACACGGATTTTCACAAATTCCTGGCCAATTTGCTTTGACTTAGAAATGCTTCTACAAAGCAGAGAACTCCTACTTCTGAGTCTGCAAGCAAAGTGACGCTCCGAGCTCTGGAGTCCCTGGCAAAAGGATAAAAGGTACACAAGCATCCCGGAGTGAAATTCTGCACTACAGGAATCTTCCATCTGACCTATTGTATCTGACCCATCAATCTACACACCTGACCTATTAATCTGCACACCCGACCCATCAATCTACACACCTGACCCATCAATCTACACACCCGACCCATCAATCTACACACCTGACCTATTAATCTGCACACCCGACCCATCAATCTACACACCTGACCTATTAATCTGCACACCTGACCAATCAATCTACACACCTGACCTATTAATCTGCACACCTGACCCATCAATCTACACACCTGACCCATCAATCTACACACCTGACCCATCAATCTACACACCTGACCCATAAATCTTTACACCTGACCCAATAATGCATAAAATTAGCCAAAGTAACCGAAGTACTCACACAGGCTTATAAACTTGGGCCAGTAAATCAGTGGTTTCCAACAGAAGGAGAAGATCCAGAGCAGTTAATGATTAATATATATTCAATAGTTACAAACATGAATCTATGTATACATGCAATTATAAGTGCGGCAAACAGATCAAAGCATAGTAAGAGTGTAGTGGACAGAGAACGGGCTAATTTAATTAATTGCACACACTGGTTCTACATTTGTACTGACTTCTAACACACAACTCATCTCGTGACCTGGTAAGCCTACTCATGCGTGCTGTTGAGATCCAGTTGAGGCTTAAAAAGTGTATTTTTCATAATTTAATTTTACTTTTTCATTTGCAATCAAGCTCAACTTAGGGAAGGGTATAAAAGATCATAAAGACTGAAATGGATTCCTGCAGAATGGACACGCGACAAACGGAGTGGAAAATGACAAAATTTGACTTCACAAAACATCAGTGGCTCGTATACGGCATGCGTCCATTCTATGCTAAAACTGGAATATGTAATACTGTAATCTGGTTAAGCTGATCGAGTCTCCATAATACATTTCTTGCGGCTCTGGGAGGGGAGACACTGCATTGAAATAGATTTAGTCTGAGGATCTGGGAGTCTGGCGGTGGCCCACAACTGAGGATTTGGGAGGCTGGCCCAGCAGCTGAGGATTTGGGAGGCTGGCCCAGCAACTGAGGATCTGAGAGGCTGGCCCAGCAACTGAGGATCTTGGAGGCTGGCGCAGCAACTGAGGATCTGGGAGGCTGGCCCAGCAACTGAGGATTTGGGAGGCTGGCCCAGCAACTGAGGATCTGAGAGGCTGGCCCAGCAACTGAGGATCTTGGAGGCTGGCCCAGCAACTGAGGATCTGGGAGGCTGGCCCAGCAACTGAGGATCTGGGAGGCTGGCCCAGCAACTGAGGATCTGGGAGGCTGGCCTAGCAACTGAGGATCTGGGAGTCTGGCGGTGGCCCACAACTGAGGATCTGAGAAGCTGGCCCAGCAACTGAGGATCTGGGAGGCTGGCCCAGCAACTGAGGATCTGGGAGGCTGGCCCAGCAACTGAGGATCTGGGAGGCCAGCCCAGCAACTGATGAAGTCAACTTGATGGGGACAACTCCTAGCAGTTGCTAACAAGCGCTTCAATTTGAAAAATACGACAAAATCATGCAGCACTGCAGAGGGAAATAAAAAACGAAAAGGTAGAAAAAAGTGCTTAACACTTGTTCATCATGCAAAGGTTGGGCTCTGCTAGACTTTCAGTTTGACAACTGAGACAATTGATCAGTTATTGGTCACAGAAACTATGACAGGTAAATATCTGTTGCAGTCTGTACGCGAGGAGGGTACATAAAATATATATACACAAGACAATTCAATGAAGCTACTGAATAACAATCACTATTAATTACTGATAATTAATGAAGTTTGAACTCTCTATTGAATATTCTATTGCCAATTAGTGCTGGGCTTCGGTACCTGGGTTGCCAGGTGCTTCAGATGAAGATTGCTGCTGCTGCTGTTGTTGCTGGCTGGCTCGGTGCCTGAGAATCGCCTGCCAGAGTCTGACAACTGCGCCGCCTCTGCGTAATAGGAATAAAACAGGGACCTGTATAATTTGCTGCAGAATAGTAGAATAGAAATCTAAGTATAGAATCTAGGGATTTTGCCTAAGGGGCTTCTCTAGAGTTAGAGATCTAGATTAGAGAATGAGGTTTATGGATCTAGAGGTGGAAGTTAGGGATCTAGAAGACGAGTTTCAGTGATCTGGGAAAGGTGGGACTTAAGGATCTACGAAGGGTGAGATTTAGGGATCTAGAGTGAGAGTTGGGAATTTATGGCGGGATTTAGGAATCTATGGTGAGATTTAGGGATCTAGAGTGAGATTTAGGGATCAATGGTGAAAGTTAAGAATCTAAAGTGAGATTTAGGGATCTAGGGTAAGATGTAGGGATCTAAGATGAGATTTAGAAACCTATGGTGGGATTTATGGATCTAGGGTGACATTTAAAGATCTATGGTGAGATTTGGGGAGCTAGGGTGAGATTTAGGGATCTAGGGTGAGATTTAGGGATCTAGGGTGAGATTTAGGGATCTAGGGTGAGATTTAGGGATCTAGGGTGAGATTTAGGGATCTAGGGTGAGATTTAGGGATCTAGGGTGAGATTTAGGGATCTAGGGTGAGATCTAGTAGAATAAGATTAAGGGATCTACGAAGTTCGAAACTGATGGATCTGAGGTTGAGATTTGAGTTAACCATTGAGCCACCTCATGTTGATCGGCACTGGAAGGCTGTAGGGATCGGGGAGACAAGATTTGAATGACCCCAGACCGGTCCCGCACTCACCGGATCGGCGCCCGGCTCAGATCCTCTTTGTCGCACAGCAGCAGCGTCTCCAAATCGAAATCCTGCAGGGCCAGCACGGCGACATCGACGCTGGACACTCGGGCCTCGCGCTCCGCCCAGGCCGCCATGTCCGGGTCGATCCTCACCGTGTCCGCGTCCGAGGCGTCGGCGGCAGCGGCGGCCGCCGCAGTTTCTGACTCGGCCGACGACGATTGCAGCCGAAGGCGGAGCTGCTGGCACTCGGCCAGCCGGCCGGCGCAGGCCCGCTCCAGCAGGCGGGCGTACTCGGACGTCGCTTCACTGTAGCGTCGGCGAAGCCTGTCGAGGTGTTCTGACGAGGCTTCGGAGTTGACAGCGGCGGAGATCGCCATGGAAGGCGCCGGAGGCGACTGCTGCTGCTGTTGCGACTGCCGACGCTGCAGCTGCGGCTGCTGCTGCGGTCTGGCCCCCGCTGTGCCGCTGGCGTCGCGGCTGTCGTAAGTCGACACACCGGACGTCAGCGCGTCCTCGTCCTCGGCGCCGTTGTCAGCAGCTGCTGCGCCATCGCCGGCGGCAGCATCGGCAGCGGCGGCCGGATTGGAGGCTGGCAGGCAGCGGGCGGCCGCTTCGATGGCATCCCTGAGGATGCTGTCCAGGGCGAACACCCAGTGCGGCTGGATGTGCCGGCGGCGCAGGGTGGCGGTGACGGCCTCGCCGAGCGAGTAGACGGCCAGGCTGGCGGTCCGGTAGCCCGAGGCGGACACCAGGCGGCGCATGGCGTCCTCCAGTTCGGCGAATCGAGCCTGGCGCTCTTTGATGTAGGCGGCGAACGCGCGCAGCACCTGGGCGAGCAGGTCGGAGTCGGGCACGTTGATGGTCGCGGAGGCTGAGGCTGCGGCAGCAGCAGCGGCACCAGCTTCGTCGGCAGTGGCGGCGGAGGAAGAGGCGGCGCTGCAGTCGCAGTGCTGATCGCCGAGAAGCTGGATCCAGCGCTGCACAATCTCGGTCCAATCCTGCAGCATGATGCCGTGCAGAGTCTCCCGACGCTCGGAGTCTTTGCGGAGCAAGAAGAACTTGTTGCTGGTGTTGCTGCTGCCGCTGCTGCTGGGCACGTCGCTGATGAACGGGCTGAGCAGATGGTCGGCGGCGCTGGACGACGGCGGGCTCGGCGTGTTCGCCGCCGATGCGCTGCCAGCTACGGCGGCGGCTGCCACAGCGGCGTTGTGAGCGCAGGCGGAAGTCGGGGTCACCGTTGCTGAGGCCGACGTGACAGTCGCTGCGTGGGCGGCAGCAACATCGATGGAGGCCAGGTGGTGCGGGTGCCGCCTGCCTCCGCCACCGGCACCGCCGCTGCCGCCGCCGCCACTGGCGGCCTGGTCGGTGCGGCTGATGCCTCGGTTGGTGCCCCGCTTCCGGTGCAGCAGGCGGGCGGCCTCGGCCAGGAAATCGTGAGCCAAAAGCTGGGCGCAGGTGGCCCGCTGGTTGGGGTCGATGGCGAAGGACTGCAGGCAGAAGTCTGAGCAGGTCTTGCTGCTGGCCTCCGGGATGTCTGGGTGCACCTACGCAAATGGGGAATAATAATGACTAGCTGAAGCTGTGACCTGAGGTAGCTGAAACTTTGACCTGGGGTAGCTGAAGCTTTGACATGAGGTAGCTGAAGCTATGACATGAGGTAGCTGAAGCTTTGACCTGAGGTAGCTGAAGCTATGACATGAGGTAGCTGAAGCTATGACCTGAGGTAGCTGAAGCTATGACATGAGGTAGCTGAAGCTATGACATGAGGTAGCTGAAGCTTTGACATGAGGTAGCTGAAGCTATGACATGAGGTAGCTGAAGCTATGACATGAGGTAGCTGAAGCTATGACATGAGGTAGCTGAAGCTATGACATGAGGTAGCTGAAGCTATGACATGAGATATCTGAAGCTATGACCTGAGGTAGCTGAAGTTTGACCTGAGGTAGCTGAAGCTATGACATGAGGTAGCTGAAGTTTGACCTGAGGTAGCTGAAGCTATGACATGAGGTAGCTGAAGCTATGACCTGAGGTAGCTGAAGTTTGACCTGAGGTAGCTGAAGCTATGACATGAGGTAGCTGAAGTTTGACCTGAGGTAGCTGAAGCTATGACATGAGGTAGCTGAAGCTATGACCTGAGGTAGCTGAAGCTATGACCTGAGGTAGCTGAAGCTTTGACCTGAGGTAGCTGAAGCTGTGACCTGAGGAATTTGAACCTTTGACCTGAGGTATCCCAAATGCTCACCTTATAGAACCCCACTTTGAACATGGTGGCCTGCACGGAGCCCAGCTCAATGAAGGGCGGCTGGCCAGTCAGCATCTCGATCACTGTGCAGCCGAAGGACCAGACGTCAGCCGGCAGGCCGTAGCCTTTGATGCCGAGGTCGATGACTTCAGGGCTCATGTACTGGATTGTGCCGGTGAAAGTGGCAGCCGGGCCATGCCAACCAGGCGGCGGCTGGTGCCGAAGTCCGAGATCTTCAACACGCCGCTGTACGTGTTCACCAGAATGTTGTCGCCTTTGATGTCGCGGTGGACAATTTTATTGTCGTGCAGATACTGCAGGCCTTCCAGAATCTGGTAGGAATAATAGGCAGTGATCTGCTCCGACAGGGGGCCGTTCTTCTTGAGCAGGGAGCTCAGAGAGCCGCCGGGCACCTGCGGGCATGTGGCGGGGTAAAGTTATAGCATCTAGAGGCTATTAGCTTCCATGTCTAGAGGCTTTTAGCTGCAGTATCTAGAGACTACATATTGCTCCAATATCTAGAGGCTGTTCGCTTCAAGGTCTAGAGGCTACGATCTATTAGCCCTAATGTCTAGAGGCTATTATCTCTAATGTCTCGAGGCTATTAGCTCTAATCTCTAGAGGCTATTAGCTTTAATGTCTAGAGGCTATTATCTCTAATCTCTAGAGGCTATTAGCTCTAATCTCTAGAGGCTATTAGCTTTAATGTCTAGAGGCTATTATCTCTAATGTCCCGAGGCTATTAGCTCCAATGTCTAGAGGCTATTAGCTTTAATGTCTAGAGGCTATTATCTCTAATCTCTAGAGGCTATTAGCTCTAATCTCTAGAGGCTATTAGCTTTAATGTCTAGAGGCTATTATCTCTAATGTCCCGAGGCTATTAGCTCCAATGTCTAGAGGCTACTAGCTCTAATGTCTAGAGGCTCTTAGCTCCAACGTATAGAGACTATTAGCTCCAATGTTTGAGGCTATTAGACAATTAGCCCCAGATACACTCATGCAGCCAAACCGGTCGCACCTGCTCCATGAAGATCTTGATAATCCCGGCCTCGGACATGGACCCCAAGTAGCGCACAATATTCCGATGGTTCAGCCGGGAGTGCAGACGGATCTCTTCGTGCAGCGCCTGAACCTCTTTCACCTGATCCTCATTGATCTCCTTAATTGCGATCTTCATCTGGCGCCGCTTCTCAATGCCGGCGTACACCGTGCCGAAGGTGCCCCGGCCCAGCAGCTTGCGACCGCCGCCGCCTCGGTCGTCCAGTTCGTAGTCGAATTCTACGACCTGGGGGGGGGGAGACCGAGCGTTACTCAGGTGTCAGATGTTGCTATGCGGATGTTCCTAGAATACAAAATCACATTTTCATATTTTAGGGACACATCACAGATTGCACACAGTGACACATCACAGATTGCACACAGTGACACATCACAGATTGCACACAGTGACATATCACAGATTGCACACAGTGACACATCACAGATTGCACACAGTGACACATCACAGATTGCACACAGTGACACATCACAGATTGCACACAGTGACACATCATTGATTGCACACAGTGACACATCACAGATTGCATACAGTGACACATCACAGATTGCACACAGTGACACATCACAGATTGCACACAGTGACACATCACAGATTGCACTCTGTGACACATCACAGATTGCACACAGTGACACATCACAGATTGCAGTGACACATCACAGATTGCAGTGACACATCACAGATTGCAGTGACATATCACATATTGCACACAGTGACACATCACAGATTGCACACAGTGACACATCACATATTGCACACAGTAACACATCACAGATTGCACACAGTGACACATCACAGATTGCACACAGTGACACATCATAGATTGCACAGTGACACATCACAGATTGCACACAGTGACACATCATAGATTGCACAGTGACACATCACAGATTGCACACAGTGACACATCACAGATTGCACACAGTGACACATCATTGATTGCACACAGTGACACATCACAGATTGCACACAGTGACACATCACAGATTGCACACAGTGACACATCACAGATTGCACACAGTGACACATCACAGATTGCACACAGTGACACATCACAGATTGCAGTGACACATCACAGATTGCAGTGACACATCACAGATTGCACACAGTGACACATCACAGATTGCACACAGTGACACATCACAGATTGCACACAGTGACACATCACAGATTGCAGTGACACATCACAGATTGCACTCAGTGACACATCACAGATTGCACACAGTGACACATCATTGATTGCACACAGTGACACATCACAGATTGCACACAGTGACACATCACAGATTGCACACAGTGACACATCACAGATTGCACACAGTGACACATCACAGATTGCACACAGTGACACATCACAGATTGCAGTGACACATCACAGATTGCAGTGACACATCACAGATTGCACACAGTGACACATCACAGATTGCACACAGTGACACATCACAGATTGCACACAGTGACACATCACAGATTGCAGTGACACATCACAGATTGCACTCAGTGACACATCACAGATTGCAGTGACACATCCCCAAATTACAGACACGCCGCAAACCCACCTGATCAAAGGCCTCCTCGAGATCTTCGTCTCCCTGCGCCACAGACAGCAGTGTGGTGGTGGCTGAGTTGTAGAACAATTTCCGCATGTGCTCCGAGGGGAACAGCAGGTGGAAGTCGTCCGCGGCGGACAGCACAAACAGGTAGACTCCGCGGGGATCTTTCTTAGCCAGACTAATCCGGCGAATCTGGTGCTCGGGAAAGAACCAATCGCCGCTGCCCGAGCTGGCGACGCCGCCGCCGCCGACGCCGACGCCGCTTTTGGAATCTTCAGCGTGCTCGCCGACGCCACTGCCGGCAGCGCTGGTGACATACCACAGGGCCAGCGAGCGGGGCTCAGCGTCCAGGTTTAGCTGCAGGTAGCTCGGTTGGAACACCTGGTCGGACTCCTGCACCAGCACGTGGTAGAGGGCCGGGCCCGCTGGAGGGCTGCTGTCGCCTCCGCCTTCGGCCGACACCGACGCCCCTGCAGCGTCTTTGCTGCCGGCGGCCGGCCCGCCCGGCTGGCTGGTGGTTGCCGCGTTGAAAAAGTCCACCCAGAAGTGAAACGCCTCCTTGTGCCGGTCCTCCGTTACGGCCGGCTGCGGCTCCCTGCGCTCGATCTCCTTCTTCTGCCGGAACCGATTGATGAGCTGGATGTTGTTGATGGTGGACTTGATGTGCCAGGCGGGCGGGTCCAGCTTGAACATGCACTCGGCCGCTACACAGGCTTTGTTATAGTTCTCAGCCAGCACGCTGATCTCGAAGAACGTGGCCACGTCCCAGTAGTCTTTGAGGTCGCGGAGGGAGCCCTTCTTGCCAATCAGGTTGTTGAGCACCAGAGCCACGCGTTGGAGCTCCGAGTTCGAGCTCAGCTCCTGGCCCGAGACTACTAGCAGGGTGGCCAGGTTTATGCCCGAGTATTCGTTCGGTTGCACCTGTTTGTGGAGAGAGCGGCGATTGTGGTTAATCCATGTAGCTAGCAACTAGCTCAGTCGGTGAGAGAAAGATATAAGAGGGGAGGAAGAAGAAAAGGGCAGAAAGGAGGGGAAAGGGGAAGAAAGGAAGAGAAAGGGGAAGAAAGGAGGGGAAAGGGGAAGAAAGGAAGAGAAAGGGGAAGAAAGAAGGAGAAAGGGGAAGAAAAGAGGGGAAGGGGAAGAAAGGAAGAGAATGGGGAAGAAATCAAAGGAAAGGGAAAGAAATAAGAAAGGGAAGAAAGGATGAGCAAGGGGAACAAAAGATTAGAAGGGAAGAAAGGAGTGGAAAGGGGAAGAAATGAAGAAAAGGGGAATAAAGAAGGGCAAGGGGGAAGAAGGAAGAGAAAGGGGAAGACAGAAGGGGAAGGGGGAAGAAGGAAGAGAAAGGGGAAGAAAGAAGGGGAAGGGGGAAGAAGGAAGAGAAAGGGGAAGACAGAAGGGGAAGGGGGAAGAAGGAAGAGAAAGGGGAAGAAAGAAGGGCAAGGGGGAAGAAGGAAGAGAAAGGGGAAGAAAGAAGGGGAAGGGGAAAGAAGGAAGAGAAAGGGGAAGAAAGAAGGGGAAGGGGAAAGAAGGAAGAGAAAGGGGAAGACAGAAGGGGAAGGGGGAAGAAGGAAGAGAAAGGGGAAGACAGAAGGGGAAGGGGAAAGAAGGAAGAGAAAGGGGAAGAAAGAAGGGGAAGGGGGAAGAAGGAAGAGAAAGGGGAAGAAAGAAGGGGAAGGGGGAAGAAGGAAGAGAAAGGGGAAGACAGAAGGGGAAGGGGAAAGAAGGAAGAGAAAGGGGAAGAAAGAAGGGGAAGGGGGAAGAAGGAAGAGAAAGGGGAAGACAGAAGGGGAAGGGGAAAGAAGGAAGAGAAAGGGGAAGAAAGAAGGGGAAGGGGAAAGAAGGAAGAGAAAGGGGAAGAAAGAAGGGGAAGGGGAAAGAAGGAAGAGAAAGGGGAAGAAAGAAGGGGAAGGGGAAAGAAGGAAGAGAAAGGGGAAGAAAGAAGGGGAAGGGGAAAGAAGGAAGAGAAAGGGGAAGGAAGGAGGGGAAAGGGGAAGAAGGAAGAGAAAGAGGAAGGAAGGAGGGGAAAGGAGAAGAAAGGAGGGAAAGGGAAGAAGGAAGAGAAAGGGGAAGGAAGGAGGGGAAAGGGGAAGAAGGAAGAGAAAGAGGAAGGAAGGAGGGGAAAGGGGAAGAAAGGAGGGGAAGGGGAAGCGAGAAAATGAGAGAACTTCAAATATTAATGCGAGCAAAACTTAATTCAATTCAAGGATGCTCACTTCGAATCCCTTGCGGTACCATTCAGTGGCGTGCGCCAGGCTCTCAGTATCGGTGTAGTCGGAGTCGGTGAACATGTCCTTATAGATGCGGCCAACAAGGCTGAGCATATCCGGCACCGGCTTGTCGCAGCGCTGTACAGCCCGCAGGATCACCTCGAGAGCTTCCTTGCGATCGCCTGGCCGGTTCCGCCGATTAAGCGCGAAGGCGTACAGGTTCTGGATGCTGACGATGTCGACAAGGTGCTTGGCGTGCGGCAGAGTCTTGAGCTCCTCAACTAGGCCAACCATGGCCGAGTAGTCCTGGGCCTTGCGGTAGCTGAGCAGCATGTTGAGTATGATGTCCGGCGAGATGAGGTCCGGATCGTCCAGTCTAGATCGCATTCTGCGCAGGAACTCTTTCAAGCAGTCGCCCTTGTACTCCAGTCGGGCCTTCTGAAGATCGTCTAGAAATTTCTCCTTCAGCTGCGCCTTCGAGGTGGACTCAACTTCCCGAAGTGCTCGCTTGAGCTTGGTGAGCAGCAGCGAGTCTGTGCCGTGGTCGTGGCCGGTGTGGCAGTTGGTCAGCAGCAGCTTGTGGCAGGCCGAGTCGGGCACCACGCATCGGCCCGTGCTGTCGTCCACCAGGTAGGGGAACAGCCGGTAGGAGGCGGACAGCGAGTTCTGCGGGGTAGGGGCAGCGGCTGCGGCTGCGGCTGACTGCTGGGTTGCTGCTTTTAGAAGACTGCTCACAGACCCTCAGTTGCTGGGCCAGCCTCCCAGACCCTCAGTTGCTGGGCCAGCCTCCCAGACCCTCAGTTGCTGGGCCAGCCTCCCAGACCCTCAGTTGCTGGGCCAGCCTCCCAGACCCTCAGTTGCTGGGCCAGCCTCCCAGACCCTCAGTTGCTGGGCCAGCCTCCCAGATCCTCAGTTGCTGGGCCAGCCTCTCAGATCCTCAGTTGCTGGGCCAGCCTCCCAGATCCTAAGTTGCTGGGCCAGTCTCCCAGATCCTCAGTTTCTGGGCCAGCCTCCCAGATCCTCAGTTGCTGGGCCAGCTTCCCAGATCCTCAGTTGCTGGGCCAGCCTCCCAGATCCCCAGTTGCTGGGCCAGCCTCCCAGATCCTCAGTTGCTGGGCCAGCCTCCCAAATCCTCAGGCCAAAAGCCGCACTCACCCGCAGCGAGTCGGTCTCATCCTTATTCAGGTCGTGCACCAGAATAATGTTGTCCCGCATGCCCAGACTCTCCCTAACGCCCAGGTGATACAGGATTGAGTACTGCTGGACCTGCGGACGCGTTGATAAAAATTAGGAACAATTAAACAGGAAAAACAAATAAAGCCAGCTCAAGCAGCAACAGGTTTAACTGAGGCCTAAAAAAAGATGACAAGAAAAACAGGACAAAAGCAGCGGATTTCTTCTAAAAGTAAAAAAATTATCAGATAATTTAGAATGAAAAAAATTAGCGAATGACAAGTGCATCAGTCAGAACTGTCAGTGTATAGTTGCCATTGAATAGAAGTATTCGTAGGCAGGCTGTGTAAGTAACAGCATATATTTACTAAAACTAATATTGGCCTTGGGGGGGGGGAGCTTTGAGCAGGACAGGGGGAAGCAAGAGAGAGAGAGAAATGGGAAAAAGCAACGATGCAGCCAATTTCGCCCATTAGGACGGGCGATGCGGCCCAGACTCCCATAACTCGGCAGGGATAAGAATGCGCTATAGGCCCGCTGTCTATATTATCGCTGCTAAGCCAACTGAGAGTGTCAGACGCCAAACCCCTCATCATCTGGGCTGGTAGGCGCACACACAGCCTCGCATTGCTCAGGAACGGAGCGAAGGAGGAAGTGGAGAATGGCGATGGCGATGGGGTGGGGGTTGGTAAGGCAAGTCCTCGGTCTGAGATTTGCATGAATTTGCATGGCGCTACACTCGCTGTTATATAGCGGCAATCCCTCTCGTTCATCTTCATCTCCAGGCCCTGCTGCTTCCGCAACACAAAAAACACACACCACACACACAGCACAAAGCATAGAGACAGCAAGCCGAGGCCTCAACCTTATCCTGTTGTGCCCGATGAAAACGGTACCAAAGGCCAAGAAACGTCCCAAGAGTCACTTGCGTCGCCCCAGACTCTAGACGACTCAAAAACGACAAGACTTCGCGGTACAATTTCACATTTATCACGACTCTATATAGTCTACTTGAGTTAGTAGAAAGTTAAGCGCCAACACAACGACTCTTGGAGGATTTTTTTCGTTTGACTTTTTTAACGGTTCTACAACTCGCTTGAGTCACCAGTGAGTTGTTTGCAATGACTCTTTAAAAACGATCCTTGTCACGGGTAGCGTTTTCAACGGGCCATCCGCGTGCGCCAGTTGGCCCAGAAAGCAAAAGACGAACGAACCAGTTCACAGGTTGTCTCAAGAGCAGATAAAAAAGGGGGGGCAGCGCGCGGACTGCTCACAGCTGTCGCCAGTAAGACAAACCTTGGTGGACATTTCCGTTATGGCCACCTCTGAATTGTAAAACTCGTGCAGAGCGGTAGTGGTGCCATAGTCCAGGTGGGTGAACTGGACCTTATGCAGCTCAACATCTAACCTGTATTGTTGTTAGCAAATTTAGTGCAATAAATAAAAAATCAAAATTCCAATTAAATTGCTAGCAGAGATAATCTAGGCCTCACTACTGATAAGTAGCAATTGGTAAAAGCCAAGGCATAGAGCAAGTTGCAAGCTTGAGAACTAGTCAGTAGCAACAGATACCAATGGAATTAGCCGTGCAAATAAAATATCAATTAATAATTTTTTATGATTCCGAGTTTCCGCAAAATTTGGCTGCTAATGAAGTGTCAATTTTGAGCGATATCGTATTGAAATTCTGATAAATAGAGCTGTGCAAAAATATGGATTGCATAATTAATATTTATAATTTACTGACGCCAGGATTGCACTAGTACAGCACTTGTACCAGCCTCATAAAACTGCTGCTGAGGGATTAACAACACCAAACAGAAAATCATTGATTCACAACAAACAAATAAAATAACTGCAGGCACCAGAGCCGCACTAACCACCTCATATTGTTCTAATGTGTGTAGATATGTAACTACGAGCGTATTCTAGCAGTGGATTAGGGACCATTCTAGCAGTGGATTAGGGACCATTCTAGCAGTGGATTAGGGACCATTCTAGCAGTGGATTAGGGACCATTCTAGCAGTGGATTAGGGACCATTCTAGCAGTGGATTAGGGACCATTCTAGCAGTGGATTAGGGACCATTTTAGCAGTGGATTAGGGACCATTCAAGCAGTGGATTAGGGACTATTAGAGGGGGATTAGGGACTATTAGAGGTGGATTAAGGACGATTCTGCAGTGGATTATGGACTATTCTAGCAGTGGATTAGGGACCATTCTAGCAGTGGATTAGGGACTATTAGATGTGGGTTAGAGTGGATTAGAAGTGAGTTAGGATTTCAAAAAGCTATCAAAAACGCCAGCTCCCTCGCAGATCATAGCGAGTAATAGCTAACCAGATTAGTAGGAATAAAACTGACACAAACTGCCAAGACTTGGAAGAGTTAGTGTGAGACAAGCGAGTACTTTAACTGGACTAATACTTAATATTTATTTTACACAAACCCGTAAAAAACTAAAAGTACTCGTCTGGCCATAACGGTTGAAACGCAATAACAAAAAATTCTATTTATCATTTGCGCTGCGCCTTCAACAAAAAATTAAAACAACAAAAAAGCTGGAAACAAACACATAAGCCTCTATTCTCACAAGAAACTTTAATAATAAACACATTTTGTATTAGACTTCAAGACATGCAGCAGTGCGATCAGCCTTGCTCATTATCTAGACCCAATTAGAATCTCATCATCTAGACCCAATTAGAATCTCATCATCTAGACCCAATTAGAATCTCATCATCTAGACCCAATTAGAATCTCATCATCTAGACCCAATTAGAATATCATCATCTAGACCCAATTAGAATCTCATCATCTAGACCCAATTAGAATCTCATCATCTAGACCCAATTAGAATCTCATCATCTAGACCCAATTAGAATCTCATCATCTAGACCCAATTAGAATCTCATCATCTAGACCCAATTAGAATCTCATCATCTAGACCCAATTAGAATCTCATCATCTAGACCCAATTAGAGTATCATCATCTAGACCCAATTAGAATCTCATCATCTAGACCCAATTAGAATATCATCATCTAGACCCAATTAGAATATCATCATCTAGACCCAATAAGAATCTCATCATCTAGACCCAATAAGAATCTCATCATCTAGACCCAATTAGAATCTCATCATCTAGACCCAATTAGAATCTCATGATCTAGACCCAATTAGAATCTCATCATCTAGACCCAATTAGAATCTCATGATCTAGACCCAATTAGAATCTCATGATCTAGACCCAATTAGAATCTCATCATCTAGACCCAATTAGAATCTCATCATCGACATGTAGACTAACACGCTAGCAGAGGTCCCGCAAGGACAAATGAAGGTCAAAGCTCCCAAGTTCCCATGAGCGCAGGGTCGCACACCACAGCAGACACCAAAGCCTATCCCTAAGCTGCATTACCAAGTCGGTGAGCATGACGATAACGGCATGAGCACTGTAGAACAGCTCAGCTGCAGTGTCCACATCGTTGATGATGTGGCCAAAGCTGATGCAGGTTAAGCCAACACTGGAAACAAAGCGGATTATGATTAATAATTTGCATATATTTTGCTCCTGTGCAACGGTTAGATGCGCAATGTAACAACTATAAGCCATATGATTGCGCTTAGTACAATCGGATGTTAGGACTGAGCAAATTTGCTAAGCCGTAGTTAAATAAACGACAATTATTAGGTAATCGGCATGTACTGACAAAACCAACGATAAACAACCCAGCTGTTCAACTAGCATTTACTCATATTAGGACTCAAATTTGCGTTGGACAAGCGAAAACAAACAAAACAATGCGTAAATGGCGATTGAAAAAAACAACAACAGATGTCTATAATTTAGAACACTAAAACCAGCTGTGACTACTGAATACGACTGTACAACAGTAGTGTCATGAGTCCAGTGCAATCCTTGGCTTTAAAGTGTATTTTTTTTTATTTATAGTTCATTGCAGCCAAATGTTAACTAACTATAATATCAGACCTCAAAGCGCTGGCCTGAAACCTTATCTTGTAGGAGTAAAAGTTGAAATTTCTGGGAATTCATTAGTAGGCCTGCTTGCGCCGCAAAACTCTAAAGTAGGATACCTCTAGGATGCTACATTGGAGCTAAACTCTTGTCTAGGACACTAAATTGGTGCTAAACTCTTGTCTAGGACACTAAATTGGTGCTAAACTCTTGTCTAGGACACTAAATTGGTGCCAAACTCTTGTCTAGGACACTAAATTGGTGCTAAACTCTTGTCTAGGACACTAAATTGGTGCCAAACTCTTGTCTAGGACACTAAATTGGAGCTAAACTCTTGTCTAGGACACTAAATTGGTGCTAAACTCTTGTCTAGGACACTAAATTGGAGCTAAACTCTTGTCTAGGACACTAAATTGGTGCCAAACTCTTGTCTAGGACACTAAATTGGTGCTAAAATCTTGTCTAGGACACTTAATTGGAGCCAAACTCTTGTCTAGGACACTAAATTGGTGCTAAACTCTTGTCTAGGACACTAAATTGGTGCCAAACTCTTGTCTAGGACACTAAATTGGTGCCAAACTCTTGTCTAGGACACTAAATTGGTGCTAAAATCTTGTCTAGGACACTAAATTGGTGCTAAGGTTTTTATTTTTGCTACAAACAATTTTCAGACAAAAAAGCGTTTTAAAAGCGAAACAGGCCTTTTATTACAGAATTAAAAATCGAGCTACATTTTTAACAGATTTCACCAGCTATTATTGTCTATGCCTTGTTTATTTCATAAATAGAAATGCTTTCTTAGTGCTAAATATTATTCTATACAGTTTAAAATGCACAATTCAAATTTTAAAACTTTCAATTCGACAAATTTGGCTTGAAATTTGACCAGCTGGGCAAATTAAAATAGGCTCTAATTGAAATGGCTGCGATAATTATTACCATTGACAAAGTATAGCATAAAATAAGCATAGAACTATTAAATTATGCGGTTCCATCGTTTATTTTAGCAGTGCTTTTTTATCCATGACTGCAGAATTTAGCTGTCAGCAGCTGTCGAATCAAAAGTTTAAACAAAATGAACCTTACACCTCTAAGAATTCTTTTAGATCACAGGGGTAGGCGAACTTTTTATCCTCAGAGGCAGATAAATAATTTAGCTCGCGTCTGCGGGCCAGATTAGAGAGGAAGGGAGAAGAAATAGAGGAGAGAGATGAAAAAGAAAGGAGAGGAGAGGCGAGAATGGAGAATAGATGAGAGATAAATGCTAGGAGAAAAGAGGAGAAAGAGAGGAGAGGAGAGGAGAGGAGGGGAGAGCTGAGAAAAGACCCTGAGCGGGCCGAGTAGCTATTGTGGAGTTTCAAAGAACCCGAGAGCCGGACAGAGAGGCTTTGTGGGCTAGAGTTCGCCCTCCTCTGTCAAGACTCGCACACACTAAGCCTATAGTCCAAGACAATTTTTTCAGTTGTCTCACCGCTTGCAGGCTCGCTCAACATCGGCGAACGCCTTCTGACGGGGAGCCGTTGACGTCAATGACGGCGACGCCGGGGCGGCGGTTCCCAGAGGCGCGGTCTGGTCGACAACACAAACAACGCGGAGTCGCGACGCGGAGCCGCAGCCGCCAGATGTTGAACCGGCAGCTGAGGCGGCGGCTGCAGCAGCGCCACCGCTCGAGGCAGCCTGCTGGCTGTGCAAGCTTGCGGCCTGCAATTTTGCAATAAGTTTAGCTTGTCAAAATCGTTTCTAGCCTACTTGCAGTAGAGTAGTGGGACATTTCTGGATAATTTTTTGTAAGGGGGCGGCGGCGCTGACGTAAATCGAGGCCAGGCCGCACGCACGCGGACCAAGGACTACTCAAGCAGAAGGAAGACCTAAGAAGGAAGGCAGACCTGATGTTAATCTTTTGACCAAGGACTACTCAAGCAGAAGGCAGACCTAATGTTAATCTTTCGATCAAGGACTACTCAAGCAGAAGGAAAACCTAAGAAAGAAGGCAGACCTGATGTTAATCTTTCGATCAAGGACTACTCAAGCAGAAGGAAAACCTAAGAAAGAAGGCAGACCTGATGTTAATCTTTCGATCAAGGACTACTCAAGCAGAAGGAAGACCTAATGTTAATCTTTTGATCAAGGACTACTCAAGCAGAAGGAAGACCCAATGTTAATCTTTTGATCAAGGACTACTCAAGCAGAAGGAAGACCCAATGTTAATCTTTTGATCAAGGACTACTCAAGCAGAAGGAAGACCCAATATTAATCTTTTGACCAAGGACTACTCAAGCAGAAGGAAGGCAGACCTAATGTTAATCTTTTGATCAAGGACTACTCAAGCAGAAGGAAGACCTAATGTTAATCTTTTGACCAAGGACTACTCAAGCAGAAGGAAGACCTAATGTTAATCTTTTGACCAAGGACTACTCAAGCAGAAGGAAGACCTAAGAAGGAAGGCAGACTTAATGTTAATCTTTTGACCAAGGACTACTCAAGCAGAAGGAAGACCTAAGAAGGAAGGCAGACTTAATGTTAATCTTTTGACCAAGGACTACTCAAGCAGAAGGAAGACCTAAGAAGGAAGGCAGACTTAATGTTAATCTTTTGATCAAGGACTACTCAAGCAGAAGGAAGACCCAATGTTAATCTTTTGAACAAGGACTACTCAAGCAGAAGGAAGACCTAATTTTAATCTTTTGAACAAGGACTACTCAAGCAGAAGGACAGGGAATGTTTGAGGCTGGTTTTCGCCGAAAAATACACTACGGAGATGGAAATTTTCAGCACAAAAAATGTTATTGCTTTGGATAGGAGGCAGACCCAATGCTCATATTTTAATACGTTGTGTCGTTCTTATAGCTCTATTGATATTCAAAAAAGCTTTTCGTTTAAAACTAGATTCATAAAACCGATGAGCTGAGCTGTGCCATTTTAATGGTGTTTTTAGGCAAGACATATGCAATTGTACAGTACATAGAATAAAAAAATTAACACAAAATCCTAATTTTCTAAACAAAAAGCTTTATGAATATCAATAATTCCCGTCTCCTCTGATGCTACAGAGCTACAGAGTCCCCATCTGGACAATCATATATGTATGATGACACTTAACTATTGCAAATTAGCAAAACAGAGACCCTCAAGATGGCAACAGAGCAGGATATTATTATTGTTCAAATGTTTATTGATAACATTGATAACAAGCCACGTGTTAATGAAACACGCCAAAATGCAATTAGTTTAAACTAGTAAGTCATAATAATTGTGGTTAGAAGAGAAAACATGGGCATTTATACTACTAGGATAAGTAAGTAGTTGAGAGGGACATGATTTCTCAGTCTTGCAAGTTTCGCTGTTTGCCTCAAAACCAAAGACAGCTAGCTGCTAGACGCCGAAGGCTTATTCAGCATTACAACATCTTTATCTTCATCATTCGCTGCAGCCTCCTCGGGTTCGACTGACGCGTCCGGCGGCTCGACTTCCAAATCGGTCGCGTCGCCGGATTCGCCGCCTTCGTCTTCTTCAAACGCGGCGGCTGACGAGAAATCGCGCAGAGCAGCTGCCAACAGGCGGCACTGGCGCCGGCGCGCTTCCAGCCTGGCGCCGAGGCGCCGGTCAGTCTGGCGCAAACTGGCTAGTCTGGCGCCCATTTCGGCTAGGCGAGCTTCACTTGAGGCGCGGTCGGGGTGGCCGAGAATCACGCCGGCCTGGGTGTCGTATTCCTGACGGTTGCGGCGGCACTGCATGGCCGTCTCGAGCTCCGACTGAGAGTTAAGAATTTTAGTGCGAGGTAAACGGCGTGAGTAGCTGTTCACAGATTCAAATGTGTGGAGCCTCGGCAGCTAATTACTACTCAGTGAGATTGAGGACAGGGTCTATGGATGGTGTTTAAGGACAGGGTCTATGGATGGTGTTTAAGGACAGGGTCTATGGATGGTGTTTAAGGACAGGGTCTGTGGATGGTGTTTAAGGACAGGGTCTGTGGATGGTGTTTAAGGACAGGGTCTGTGGATGGTGTTTAAGGACAGGGTCTGTGGATGGTGTTTAAGGACAGGGTCTGTGGATGGTGTTTAAGGACAGGGTCTATGGATGGTGTTTAAGGACAGGGTCTATGGATGGTGTTTAAGGACAGGGTCTATGGATGGTGTTTAAGGACAGGGTCTATTGATGGTGTTTAAGGACAGGGTCTATGGATGGTGTTTAAGGACAGGGTCTATGGATGGTGTTTAAGGACAGGGTCTGTGGATGGTGTTTAAGGACAGGGTCTGTGGATGGTGTTTAAGGACAGGGTCTGTGGATGGTGTTTAAGGACAGGGTCTATGGATGGTGTTTAAGGACAGGGTCTATGGATGGTGTGTAAGGACAGGGTCTGTGGATGGTGTTTAAGGACAGGGTCTGTGGATGGTGTTTAAGGACAGGGTCTATGGATGGTGTTTAAGGACAGGGTCTATGGATGGTGTTTAAGGACAGGGTCTATGGATGGTGTTTAAGGACAGGGTCTGTGGATGGTGTTTAAGGACAGGGTCTGTGGATGGTGTTTAAGGACAGGGTCTGTGGATGGTGTTTAAGGACAGGGTCTGTGGATGGTGTTTAAGGACAGGGTCTATTGAGGGTGTTTAAGGACAGGGTCTATTGAGGGTGTTTAAAGACAGGGTCTATTAAGGGTGTTTAAAGACAGGGTCTATTGAGGGTGTTTAAAGACAGGGTCTATGGATGGTGTTTAAGGACAGGGTCTGTGGATGGTGTTTAAGGACAGGGTCTATGGATGGTGTTTAAGGACAGGGTCTATGGATGGTGTTTAAGGACAGGGTCTATGGATGGTGCTTAAGGACAGGGTCTATGGATGGTGTTTAAGGACAGGGTCTGTGGATGGTGTTTAAGGACAGGGTCTGTGGATGGTGTTTAAGGACAGGGTCTGTGGATGGTGCTTAAGGACAGGGTCTGTGGATGGTGTTTAAGGACAGGGTCTATGGATGGTGTTTAAGGACAGGGTCTATGGATGGTGTTTAAGGACAGGGTCTGTGGATGGTGTTTAAGGACAGGGTCTATTGAGGGTGTTTAAGGACAGGGTCTATTGAGGGTGTTTAAGGACAGGGTCAACTGGGGGTGTTTAAGGGCAGTCTTCCGAGAGTGGTAAAAATAAAGGAAAGACACGAATAAAGATCTCTCCGACGAGACCCAAGCTCACCTGCAACTGCACAATCCGTGCTTCCGCAGCCTGAATCTCCTCGGCAACCTGGTCGCCCAGAGCCCGATAGTGCTGCTGCTCGGTCCTGTTCACTTCCTCTGCTCTGGCTGCGCGGCCCATCGCAGCCTCCAGTTGGGCCACGTGAACCAGCAGCTGCTGCAGGGTCTGGCCGTCTTTGGCCGGGGCGGGGGCGGCCTCCAGCCAGGCTGCCAGCTGCCGCGTAGCGTACTGCAGCTTCTTGTCCTCGCGGCCGGAGTCGCCTTCCACCAATAGCCGGCGCTTGATCACCTCTTCCTCTGTGACAGCCAGCAGTGGCATGGTGCATCGTTGCAGGCTGGGGTGACTGCATCACTGGAGGCTGGGGGTGACTGCATCACTGGAGGCTGGGGGTGACTGCATCACTGGAGGCTGGGGGTGGCTGCATCACTGGAGGCTGGGGTGACTGCATCACTGGAGGCTGGGGTGACTGCATCACTGGAGGCTGGGGTGGCTGCATCACTGGAGACTAGATGTGACTGCATCTCTGGAGGCTGGGGTGACTGCATCACTGGAGGCTGAGTGTGACTGCATCTCTGGAGGCTGGGGTGACTGCACCACTGGAGGCTGGGGGTGACTGCATCTCTGGAGGCTGGGGTGACTGCATCTCTGGAGGCTGGGGGTGACTGCATCTCTGGAGGCTGGGGGTGACTGCATCTCTGGAGGCTAGGTGTGACTGCATCTCTGGAGGCTGGGTGTGACTGCATCTCTGGAGGCTGGGATGACTGCATCACTGGAGGCTGAGTGTGACTGCATCTCTGGAGGCTGGGGTGACTGCATCACTGGAGGCTGGGTCTGACTGTATCTCTGGAGGCTAGGTGTGACTGCATCTCTGGAGGCTGGGTGTGACTGCATCACTAAATGGTAACAAGAACAAGTCAGCTATCGAGTGTATGCGAAGTGTGACAACAATCAAAACAGAAAAAAAGTAAATGCAAAATCAAGTAACTTATCAAAAGTTTTATTAATATATAGAGAATCTATTATTACTGAAAATGAAAGACAATACCGTAGAAGTGCCGCTTACAGGAATAACAAACTTCTTCAAGGCTAAGCAAAAACACCCAAGCTGCTAAAATTACGCGCAAAACGCAAACGAAATTGTCGCCTGTTGTTCTTACAAAGAGTAATCAGCTTAGCGAAGCAAGATATAAAGTAAATAAATAAATTTACTTGTATAGTATAAATAAAAACACACTGCAGCTCCCCCCTCAGGACCCTCAGCACACTGCCGCTACTCCCCCCTCAGGACCCTCAGCACACTGCCGCTACCCCCCTCTCAGGACCCTCAGCACACTGCCGCTACTCCCTCAGGACCCTCAGCACACTGCCGCTACTTCCTCAGCACACTGCCGCTACTCCCTCAGGACCCTCAGCACACTGCCGCTACTCCCTCAGGACCCTCAGCACACTGCCGCTACTCCCTCAGGACCCTCAGCACACTGCCGCTACCCCCTCAGGACCCTCAGCACACTGCCGCTACTCCCCAAGGACCCTCAGCACACTGCCGCTACTCCCTCCTCAGGACCCTCAGCACACTGCCGCTACTCACCCTCAGGACCCTCAGCACACTGCCGCTACTCCTCCTCAGGACCCTCGGCAACCCGCAAACTGCCGCTACCCCTCCTCAGGACCCTCAGCACACTGCCGCTACTCACCCTCAGGACCCTCGGCAAACTGCCGCTACCCCTCCTCAGGACCCTCGGCAAACTGCCGCTACTCACCCTCAGGACCCTCAGCACACTGCCGCTACTCCTCCTCAGGACCCTCGGCAACCCGCAAACTGCCGCTACCCCTCCTCAGGACCCTCAGCACACTGCCGCTACTCACCCTCAGGACCCTCGGCAAACTGCCGCTACCCCTCCTCAGGACCCTCGGCAAACTGCCGCTACCCCTCCTCAGGACCCTCAGCACACTGCCGCTACTCCCCATCAGGACCCTCAGCACACAGCTGCTACTCCCCCCCTCAGGACCCTCAGCACACTGTCGCTACTCCCCATCAGGACCCTCAGCACACTGCCGCTACCCCCCCTCCCCTCAGGACCCTCAGCACACTTCCGCTACTCCCTCAGCACACTGCCGCTACCCCCCCTCAGGACCCTCAGCACACTGCCGCTACCCCCCTCCCCTCAGGAACCTCAGAACACTGCCGCTACCCCCCCTCCCCTCAGGACCCTCAGCACACTGCCGCTACCCCCCCCTCCCCTCAGGACCCTCAGCACACTGCCGCTACTCCCCCTCAGGACCCTCAGCACAGACGGTCGGCAGTCCTGGATCATGCAGTCTTCAAGTCGGACTCCGCAGCCCCAGCTCCGTGCTGCCACAGGCCGCCAGGCAGCGGCCGTTCAACAATGTCTCCCAGATGAAACACCTGCCGAGCCGGCCGCTTGTTAGCTCGGCCGAATCGCAGCGCCTGGCGCAGGTTGGCAACAAAGTGTGGCGGCTCTTGACGCGGCGAAGTTGACAATTTAGCCAAGGCCGAATCAGGCGCGTCCGCATAAGCGTCGAATATCTGGCTGCCGCTGTAGTCAAAGGGTCGCAGCACCAGGCAGTGACTGTCTGGATCGTACACCTGAGGCATTGTGCAATAAGTTAGCAATTGGGCTTCTCAGCACATTCACTGGCAGTTAAAAGTTAGAAGCGAATTTCAGATGAATTCTGAGGCGAATCTCAGATGAATTCTGAGGCAAATTTCAGATGAATTCTGAGGCAAATCTCAGATGAATTCTGAGGCAAATTTCAGATGAATTCTGAGGCAAATTTCAGATGAATTCTGAGGCAAATTTCAGATGAATTCTGAGGCAAATCTCAGATGAATTCTGAGGCAAATCTCAGATGAATTCTGAGGCGAATCTCAGATGAATTCTGAGGCAAATTTCAGATGAATTCTGAGGCGAATCTCAGATGAATTCTGAGGCGAATCTCAGATGAATTGAGGCGAATTTCAGAAGAATTCCGAGGTGAATTTCAGAAGAATTCCGAGGTGAATTTCAGAAGAATTCCGAGGTGAATTTCTAAAGAATTCTGAGGTGAATTTCAGAAGAATTCCGAGGTGAATTTCAGAAGAATTTCGAGGTGAATTTCTAAAGAATTCTGAGGTGAATTTCAGATGAATTCTGAGGCGAATTTCAGAAGAATTCCGAGGCGAATTTCAGAAGAATCCCGAGGTGAATTTCAGAAGAATTCTGAGGCGAATTTCAGAAGAATTCCGAGGCGAATTTCAGAAGAATTCTGAGGCGAATTTCAGAAGAATTCTGAGGCGAATTTCAGAAGAATTCCGAGGCGAATTTCAGAAGAATTCTGAGGCGAATTTCAGAAGAATTCCGAGGTGAATTTCAAAAGAATTCCGAGGTGAATTTCAGAAGAATTCCGAGGTGAATTTCAGAAGAATTCCGAGGTGAATTTCAGAAGAATTCCGAGGTGAATTTCAGAAGAATTCCGAGGTGAATTTCAGAAGAATTCCGAGGTGAATTTCAGAAGAATTCCGAGGTGAATTTCAGAAGAATTCCGAGGTGAATTTCAGAAGAATTCCGAGGTGAATTTCAGAAGAATTCCGAGGTGAATTTCAGAAGAATTCCGAGGTGAATTTCAGAAGAATTCCGAGGTGAATTTCAGAGGAATTCTGAGACGATTTTTTAAACGAACTGAAAATGGATATCCTCACATTCAAGTAGCAACTATTCAAGGATTTCAGAATAGCTGCTCTCACGACAAACTCTAACAAACAGACGACGCCAAGCCCCAACCAGAGTTCCACTCTGCCGACAGACCTCAAACACGACTTCCTCGCGGCTCAGAAACCGCAGTCCGCGCAACGCCTGCCAGGGCCCTCGGACAGGCAGCGGCACCTTGGCGGGCGTCAGCGAGCCATCGGCAACGGACATCACCAGCCCAGTGATCACCGGATACACGAGGTTGTCCGCGCCGCGCCTGGCGCCATTACTCGGCGCCAAGCAGGCGGTGCGCAACCGGAAGCGAAGCCGGGAGCGACGAAAAGCCTGCAGCAGTTCTTGGGTGAGCGAAGCGGACTCGCCACGGGAGTCGGGGAAGCCGCCGACCAGGTGCAGGTCCAGTTCGACCGAGCCGCTGCTGCCGGAGCCGCAGAAGCGCTCATCGACAATGAAGACAAGACTGCTGGCGCCGGCGCCATCAAAGTGGCACAGCAGGGTGTCGCCCGTGGCCGGATTTCGCACGGCAACCAAATGACAGGTGGTGGCATCGTCCGAGGCCAGCAGCTGGACGGCCGGATCTGTCCGGCGGACGAAGGCGCACTCGCGCTGGTGCAGGTAGAGCAGGCCGGCCGGCCCAGCCTGAATCGGCGGCGTCGACACCAAGCGGAGCGCCGATTGGGCAAGCGCCGGACAGGACAGGACGGTGGACAGGGCCGACTTAGGACTGGACAGATCCGTGCTGGACAGTGGACGGCTGTTCGAGTCCAGGTAGACAACCATTTAGCTGCTGCTGCTGCTGAAGATTTTGAAGATGTTTTTGAAAGATTAGGGATTCTGTTATTGCAATATTTGGGATTCTATTTTTATTTTTCATTTTTGCGCCACGTGTTTATGAAGTTTATCAAGCATTGTAACACAGAAAAAATTGACCGTCTTTCTCTCGGAGACGCCAAGAAGGCCAAGGGGCGCCAAATGAGTGCCAAAGGGGCGCCAAATGAGTGCCAGGGGCGCCAAATGAGTGCCAAGGGGGCGCCAAATGAGTGCCAAAGGGGCGCCAAATGAGTGCCAAGGGGCGCCAAATGAGTGCCAAGGGGCGCCAAATGAGTGCCAAAGGGGCGCCAAATGAGTGCCAGGGGCGCCAAATGAGTGCCAAGGGGGCGCCAAATGAGTGCCAAGGGGGCGCCAAATGAGTGCCAAGGGGCGCCAAATGAGTGCCGATGGGGCGCCAAATGAGTGCCAAGGGGGCGCCAAAATGAGTGCCAAGGGGCGCCAAATGAGTGCCGATAGGGCGCCAAATGAGTGCCAAGGGAGCGCCAAAATGAGTGCCGATGGGGCGCCAAATGAGTGCCGATAGGGCGCCAAATAAGTGCCAAAGGGGCGCCAAAATGAGTGCCAAGGGGCGCCAAAATGAGTGCCGATGGGGCGCCAAATGAGTGCCGATGGGGCGCCAAAATGAGTTCCAAGGAGGCGCAAAAACGGAGTGCCAAGGGGGCGCCAAAATGAGTGCCAAAGGGGCGCCAAAACGGAGTGCCAAGGGGGCGCCAAAATGAGTGCCAAAGGGGCGCCAAAACGGAATGCCAGGGGTTTCAAATGAGTGCCATGGGGGCGCCAAAACGGAATGCCAGGGGTTTCAAATGAGTGCCAAGGGGCGTCAAAAAGAGGGCCAGAGCAAGAGCTAAAAGGGTTGCTGTTCGCGCTAAAACTTGTGTAACTTTTCAGCCTCCCTCTCCTGCCATAACATGTGGCAATGCCTCTGCATCAGGTGTGTCCGGAGCCCCCTATACAGACTAGGCGCCTCTGTCCCTGCTATTATTCTTTCTAGGCATATATCTAGGTGTATAAGAAATAAGCAGAGTCCAATGGCAAAGGGTTATTTGATCTCTAAATCATTTTTTACACACACCGAAATGCAAATGCAACATTAGAAGCAAATATGAGTACAGAATGAAATCACTTTACAACAGTTTTTTCATCAATAACAAAGTCATTCATTCATAAACACTCGATGGAGTGTAAGAAATCCGGTCCATCTCGGACGCCAGCTTCTCTTTGATCTTATCAACCATAGCCGTCTCAACAAACAGGTGCTCCTCATCCAGGTCGGCAACAACAAAGGCTTTGCCAAGCGCGTGAGACTCAGACAAGTGCAACAGGAGTTGCTTCATTGCTGGGTCACTAAAACAGTGAGAAATTTGACAGTGACTGGTCAAATTTGGTATAGGAAATTACCATACTTTTACTTGCTACATAGCATAAATTTAAAAAAGTACTGACTGTCTAATTAGGATCAATTTTTTCATCTATAAGACAATAATTTTATTATATAATAACAATTGGACAAACAAGTTCTTAAATGACAGGCCTAATCTTAGTCAACAAAACATGCTATGATTTTTGTATTATAACAATGGTATTTAAGCTATTTCTGACATTCTGATTTTGTGCACTTAGTTTTTTCTAAGCTAAATGCCATTTACTTAATTTCCATATTTTATTTTATTTTATATTTCATATAAAGTATAAAAAATAGATAATTATTTGGATTCTTGCAACTTTAGGACTTCTATATAAATTGTTATTTTTGAGCACTCTATAAATATGAAGTCTATAGTTGATGATTTATATGGGTAAGAGAGACTTAACAAAGTAAATTCAAGGGTAGAAATGTTGCCATTTTATTGTATTTTTGCATTTTTTAACCTATGTGGTCAATAATTAACATTTTTATTTATAATACTATTATATATAAATATAGAAAATTAATACAATATAATAACATAACTTTAATTTTATTTATACTCTTCAATAATTAGATATACTTGCTAAATCTAAACCTGAGCAGCAAAATTAGTATCCAAATAGAAAGTTGGATGTCTCCAATATGTAACTTTTTGGTTGAGGAACCTTGATACATATACAATTTTTATGATCCTTTAAAGAAGCTCATTTCTACAAAAATGGTAGAATAAAAAATAATAAAAAAGTGCAAACATTTATCTGTTCACCATTTTTATAGTATTATTTTTGTATATCATTATGTATATAAAATGATACTTTCATTTTTTACATATTTAGGCCAGTGTGAGGATCATGTATCCGTGTATGCCAGACCAAATTTAGGTGTCAAGGACTTTGTATACCAATGTATGCCAAAAACAAAATGTTGCACTAAAATGTACGCCAAAAATTCCTAAAAAGGTAATACAGTTTTCAGTGTTCATGACTAGAGTTTTCTAAGAAAGGCTTTTGTATGAAAAGTGTTTTTAAAATATTATAAATATTTTAAATTTAAACAAACTTAAATTATACCTACAAAAATATGATGCAAAATTGATACTCTTAGCAAAAATTCACACTAATTTTATTTATTGTTAATTTCAAAAGAAGCAAAATTTTATCAATAATGATATGAATCTGTTACTTTACATAAAAATGTAATTTACATTACAATTTTCATGCATAGCATGAATTTATTCATCAAAATTTGTACGCCGAAAAAGTATGTGTGGCTATGTTACTTGTGTACGCCAATAGTGTATGCCAACAAAGTTTGCCAGGGGTTGTGTACACCAATTGTGGCCATTTTGTATGCCAGAAAAGTTCCGGCGTATATGCATACCATCCGCAACTTGGTATTTAGGTTAGCTATTAGTCACTTGGATAAAAGGCATTAGCAATAAACAAGAAAAGATTGATCATTTCAACAAATTGCTAAATAAATAGAATTAACAAAATAAGGATATAGCTTCAACTTGATTGTCTTAGAATACCTTTCCATGCTTTAAATGGAAAAAACTATGGTAATTTTTATATAAAAATATTAAATACAATATATATTTCTATCTCAATAATATCCCTAGAGTTTATAGCTAATTTTGGCCATAGACACATTTTTTGCCAGTGACATCAGCACACAAAATTCAAAATTGCATAATAGTGGTTGAAATTTGAAAAAAAACTGGGAAAAACCTAGAAATTACAATAAAAGTTAAATTGTAACCCTCCACAAATGGAATTTTAATGCCAAAACACTTCTAAAATGTTGGCATAATGAAAATATTTATTTTTGGAAAGTTTCATGTCAATAGCTAAAAAAAATATTTGTACAGTAAATATAATGAACCATTCTGCAGGATAGCCAAAAAGTTCCCAATTAGTAAATATAATATTTTCAAGTTACTAATGCTAATAACTAGTAGCACTATATTTTTTTCAGATTTGCAATATTTTAATAAGACTATATACCATATATTATAATGTGACTCAATTCATTCCAGTGTAGCTCAAATTTACATTAAAATTTACAGCTTATAAATAGCATATTTTTTAATCATTGTTAATTGATATTTATTGACATTTGGCTTACTGTCAGGAATCTATCTTGCTTACCATTTTACTAGAGTTCCTTTAACATAGTTGACCATTATTTTGCTGATAATATTGTTTATAAAAGGGGAACAAAATCAAATGTCAAGCAAAAAATATTATTTACAGGAAAAACTTTGATACTTTTATGAATTAGTTGTTTTCGGTGGAAATAAAAGCGACACTATTAATTATATTTACTGTATACCTGAATACTGCAACTTCGATAAACACATTGATTCTAGTACTAATAATGAATAGGCTACTTAATTTTTATTCAAGCAGCTAATCCTCCAACCGACTGGACCAACGACGAACGGTTTTTAGAGCTATATTTATAACTTTCGACGAAGACGCATATTTAAAAATTTATAGCTAGAAAAAACAAAACAGCTACAGTAATTCTTGACAAAACTATTTGTATCTTAAAAGATAAAGAGATTTAATTTTAAATGTTTTTTAAAATTGTTTTCTTTTCAATATTTAGCGTTTTGTAATTTGCCATGGCAATCCATCGCTCCCTATATTCGAATTAGTTCAAATTTTTGCTTCGTTTTTGTTCATTTTTCTTTCGTTTTTACTTTTATTAACTGCAATACTTTTTTTAACTCCTTGCTTTTTCTTTCGCTTCGTTAGTCGTCCAAGTATCGTTAATAACTTTTCCGCGTTCTTTCAAATACCATTTTGCAAAACTCGTACTAATCATAATTAAATAACTAGTGCTAAAATATTGTCTCCTATTCCTGAAGCAATCTTAAATACATAGAAATATATTGGCCAAACAGGCTTCTTGCCTGAGCCAACTTACTACTACTACTACTACTACTACTACTACTACTACTTGTAAATTAGTTGCTTCGCTCAAGATAAGTACTAAGGTAATCCTATGCTTGCAGTCATTTAAAACGTTCAAATAATAAGTTTTAAGAAGAGATAAATTTAGTTCGCTTAAAGCAAAATTTCTCCAAGTAGTCTATGTTTTCGGTTGTTTCGCTTTTTTCAATAAAAACAATGGAATAATGGATTCCACGTATTTTTGAATATTTTTTACCAAAATATTTTACATGACTAGGTCACTAGGATCGTCTCGTCTCTTCTAACTTTTTGCTGTTATGTAGGAATTATTTTCAACAGCTTACAATTAAGAAACTTGAAAAAGAAAAACATTGCCGTTGTGACAAAAACAAGAGATTTTGTTAGGGCCTGGAGGAGCACGGGTTTCGAGGTCTATAAGGAGTTAGGCGGCTAGCCTTTTTGTGAAAATTCACTGTCATACTTTTTAAAATTATTTATGCATCTTTATATATCAGGATTTTTTAGTTCTGATAGCGCCTTAGAAAGCAAAACAATGCTTGACAGTAAAGCTGCACTTGCATCTGTGAAGTAATTTACGAATAGTAATATTTTAATCTTAAGAATTCGAAAAATCCCTTTAATTTAAAAAATGTGATGAAATGTCACTAGATCACCAATCTGCACTCAAAGCAATGTTGGCTTTCTATTCTACAGGGGCAAAATACGTCAGTAAAACTAGTTAAATATCTAGTTGCTAGTTGCTCTATACAGACAATTTGATAACATGAATAATTATGCTTTTTGACCAAGTCGTCTTCTGGAATTCATGTTTCTGTGCATCAGCCTGTGATTATAAAAAAATTACAAAGAAATTTTATGGCATTTTGTGTAAAGTTCTTCTATCTTTAATAAACTGATTGCATGACCTAATTTTAGCTGTCAAGGCCCCAGAATTGAACAGAAGCTGGGGCTGAACTTTAACCCTGTCTGTTAGTCTGCTTATTAAATTCTCGAGAGCAAGTGTGCATACGCTCGTGCTGTTATTTTACCAGTCGTATGCTTGACCTAATTGGCATTTAAACATGATTAATCAATCGGAAACTTGATTGCGATTCCAGACTGACTTGTTCGATTGCTGATGGCTCAGTCACAGACTCAGACAATACAGCGCAGTCATGCTGTGAACGAGGCTCGACCATTTGACTATCTTTATGGTAAGGCTGCCAGTCATAAGACCTCAAGCTCAATGTGATGTGGCTTCTTCCTCACTCACTGCAACCATCCTCCCTGCAGATCCCGTGCACACTACATCCAGCGTTCGGGACCATGCCAGGGCCACCTTCCAGGCGTACACGAGCAGCCAGCGACTAGTAAGATCCCGGAGAATTTTCTAAGCTGTTTATTAGCCTGCCTAAGAGTTTCAGACCACTGAGATTTATTTAAGATTCATGTAGAATCAGCTCAGTGGTACCACGCTACATATTAAGATGCGGGTTTGTAGCCTAGCGGTTAGAGCAGGGGTCGGAGAGGAGAGGAGACGCCTCGAGATGAAGGAGGGGAGATGAGAGGAGAGGGGGAAGGACTGGAGAGAGGAGGGGATAGAGAAGAGAGGGAGATAAGAAGAGAGAGGAGAAGGAAGATCAGGGGAGAGAGGAGAGGAGAGGAGAAAAATGAAAGACAGCTGAGACGAGACACAAACCTGAAGTTCGCGGGCCGGCATTTTCCGGCCCCTGGTTTAGAGCATCGGACTCACGACTGAAATGTCGGGGTTTCGATTCTCGAGCTCGACCCATTCGGAACAATTTGTGTTCTTGAGCAAGACAACTGCACTACTTCAGTTCACCCAGCTGTAAATTAGGTACCAGGGTTACCAGTAAAAAGAGAAAGTCCCTGTGCGTCTTTGTGCTCACCAAACCTTTCTCCATCGCCACTCACTCTCCTTTCTCCTCAGCAACGCGTGCCGGTGCAGGGGAGCATGTTCAGCGACCTGCGCCACTATCCGCGCCTGCAGCTGCGCATCTCCCAGCACGACCCGGTGCCGAAATTCGTCAACCGGCAGTGGAAGGGCTACGCCGACCAGGCCCGCGACGCTCTGATTCGCTACAAAAAGTTCGTAGCCAGAGTTCTGTGCACCAAATAGCATAATCATCATACTCGCTAGGGGTGGGGCTCAGTGGCTGAGCGGTAACGCGTCTGACTCTCGCGTGGGATTTCCTGGGTTCGATTCCGCGTCGCGGTTGAAAACTATTTGGGGCCTCTCTTAACATTCAAGCATTGGCATTATATAGTCTAATGCCAAGGGCGTGCTACTTTTAAGGAAAACACATTTCGCCTCCCTAACAACAGGTTCAACTATGACCCGTCCGTGGAGATTCCGGCCCGCCACTATCAGGACGCTCATGTGACCGGCAAGAATCGGGCGCTGTTCTTCCGCCGGCCAATCATCCCGTTCATGCAGGGCGTGCCGCCGGATGTGGTGCTGGCGACCACTCGGTGAGTTGAAGTTAACAGCCATTGATGAAGAATAAGAGTGGCTCCAGCTGCATTAAAAGATGATCATAGCCGATATGTATCGAAAATTTATTATTGGGCTATGCGCAAAAAGCTTTATTGGATTCATGCTTTCTGTTGCCGATATGTATCGAAAATCGGGTATTAATATCGATTAACTGCATGCTGCAAAAGTAACATTGTGGTGTTTATTTTACCGCCAGTTTTCTTACCATTGGGATGGAGTAGATTTCCCGGATCAAACTTGATTCGACAATTGTTTTTAATTGCCGATATGTATCGAAAACAATTCAACGCACCCAGCCCGGAGGCATACATGGACGGCGGCGTGTTCTTCGAGGACGATCCCCAGCGCCGGCCGGAGACGCCGGCTGTGCGCAGCGTCGCCTGCCAGACGGTGTTCCGCGACGGCGAGACCCAGACGGAGCCGTACACGCCGGAGTACGTGGTGCGTCCTGGCGAGCAGCCGGAGGTTCTGACGCTGGCGACGCTGTCTTGGCGGCGCGGCCTGCCAGCCGGCCTGGCCGAGGTGGAGATGATCGAGCGCGCCCGGTTCAAGCGCCAGTGGGAGGCGTCACTGCCGCCGCTGAGCGACGTGAGCCAGCTGGAGCGCCGGCAGCGCATGATGGAGGAGATGGAGCGCTACGAGTGGGCGCAGCGCGAGGAGGAGATCGAGAAGCTGCAGGCCGCCCGCCTCGAGGTGCTCAAGCGGCTGCTCAGGCAGCGCCAGGAGAACCAGGAGGACGTCACCAACAGGCGACTTGACCGGCTGTGGTCGCGCCGCCAGAAGGAGAAGGAGGAGAAGTTCAAGCGGATCCGATATGAGCACATCAAGAGTGAGCAAATGCAATTATTTATTAGGCTGTTGCTTAAAGTTTCTTCCCGAAGCACTCCCTGGCATCACAGAACTCACTTCTGTTTGGCACCTCAGCACTCCACTTCAAACCTTGGGATCTCAGCACTCCACTTCAAACCTTGGCATCTCAGCACTCCACTTCAAACCTTGGCATCTCAGCACTCCACTTCAAACCTTGGCATCTCAGCACTCCACTTCAAATCTTGGCATCTCAGCACTCCATTTCAAACCTTGGCGTCTCAGCACTCCACTTCGAACCTTGGCATCTCAGCACTCCACTTCAAACCTTGGCATCTCAGCACTCCACTTCAAACCTTGGCACCTCAGCAGTCCACTTCGAACCTTGGCATCTCAGCACTCCACTTCAAACCTTGGCATCTCAGCACTCCACTTCAAACCTTGGCACCTCAGCAGTCCACTTCAAACCTTGGCATCTCGGCACTCTTAAAAACTTCGTATTTGACCAAAAATTAACCCAAGTGTTCCCGCCTTCTCCAGTAATCCGAAAGCTGCTCAAGAAGCGCAAAGCCGTCGAAGGCCGACTGGAACGTCGCGACATCGTCCGGGACTATGCCGATCCCGGCTCGCAGTCCTTCGCCCCGCTGACCCGAGTCGGCGTATTCCTGGACCGCGGCTCCGAGCAGTACGTGGTCCGCAACCGCTACCTGACGACCTACGACGGCCTGTGCGAGCTGGAGAACTCCCTGCCGGCGTTCGTCACTCAGCCGCGCATCAAAGCGCCCAAGCCGGCCAAAGTGACCTCGGATGGGTTCGTTAAACGGCAGTACAGGCGCGAGAACGAGCTGGCCGAGTTTCACGATGTGAGTCTACTTACAGTAGTGCTAGTGCTTATAATTCAACAATAAACTGGCCCAGAGGTTAGAGCATCCGCTTTCCATTCGGGCCGACGTGAGTTCGAATCCTGCCAGTTCCGGGATTATTTTGTTAAATATGTTTTTGTTTCTGGCGCCAATTCAACAATCAAAACAGCTGCGGGTTGATACTGGAATTTTCAGGAGCAGCTCAAACGAAAGAAGCAGCCAGCTGAGTTGACACCGGCGTTGCCAAAGCCCAGTGTGCTCGCCAAAGTCAGTTTTTTTTCCTCCAAATTTAGTCGCGTAAAAATTTCCCAAACCTTTCTCTTAAATTAAGCTACCCTCTGGTGTTTGTGGTGGCATACATGCAAAGTTATGAGTAAGTTTACACGGACTGCTCAAGTAGATGCTGCCATGGACAACCAAAGTAGAAGAACGCCCCACTCGTTGTTAGTTTCATTGGAGGCGTCTTCAGTATCCAACTCTCGCGCCTCAACCATTCTAGAAAATCATTCAGGAAAACTTACACTGTGGAGATTTGAGATTATGGTTGTAGCATTTTTAAAAATTAACTTCATTTGTAAGTGCAGCGGCCCAGGCTCGATTCCCAGTGTAGTCACATTAATTGCGAGAGCTCCGCTGGGGAACAACAGCTGCACACTCCTGTGTTAGTGTGTACCTGTGCGTATGACTGCGTACGTATCCGCGCGCTTGTGTGCCTGCTCAGGGGAGTCGGCGGAATGGGCAGTAATGCCTCTCGCCGGTTGTGCGACAATGTCGCTTAAAGTGCGTCAAATTTCACTTTAGCAGTCCATGGCTGCTCCCGGTACTCCATTTTCCTTCTTAAAAATCCTGTACTTTAACCTCGTATTTCTCGGAAAGAACCTCGCTTTTTGGTAGTCGACCGGATTAGACAGGTATTTATAAGTAAAAATTTCTGCTCCATTGAATACCTAAATTTTAAATTTTATTTTCTCAATGTAGTGAGTGATGTTTTCTAATTTACTTTGCAACTAATACTACTAAGGTTGAAGTAGTAGTGTTTTGTGGCTTGAACTGTTAAAAATCGGAGAGAGTTCCGCAATCACCGCCGCCCCGTCTCCCGTCCGCAGTACACCAAGCAGGTCAAGGCTGGCAAGGACGCCGAGGCCAAGAAGCCGCTGCGATTCCTGCAGAAGATCGAGAAGCCGGTGCCGCGCCCGCCAACTCCTACGGTGCCTGAGCCTGCCGAGGTCAGACAAATTCAATAATGATTTTGAATCCTGATCCTCAGTCCCTAAATCCCCAGTCCCTATAAATCCCGAATTCTGATCCCCAGTCCCTAAATCCCGCATCCTGATCCCCAGTCTCTCAATACCGAATCCTGATCCCCAGTCTTTCAATCCCGAATCCTGATCCCCAGTCTTTCAATCCCGAATCCTGTTCCCCAGTCCCAGAAATCCCGAATCCTGATCCCCAGTTCCAGAAATCCCGAATTCTGATCCCCAGTCCCAGAAATCCCGAATCCTGATCCCCAGTCCCTTAATCCCGAATCCTGATCCCCAGTCCCATAAATCCCGAATCCTGATCCCCAGTCCCTCAATTCCGAATCCTGATCCCCAGTCCCATAAATCCCGAATCCTGATCCCCAGTCCCTTAATCCCGAATCCTGTTCCCCAGTCTTAGAAATCCCGAATCCTGATCCCCAGTCCCTAAGTCCCGAATCCTGATCCCCAGTCCCAGAAATCCTGAATCCTGATCCCCAGTCCCAAAGTCCTGAATCACGATTCCATAAATCTGAAACTCTTAAATCCCAAAATCCATATTCCCCCACCCCAAAATCGCCGCCAACAGGAGGAGGAGGAGCGCGAGCTATCCGTGATCTTCCTGCAGCAGCTCATCCGCGGCCGCGCCGTCCAGTCGATGATGTTCGAAGGCAAGGAGAAGCGTCGCGAGCTCATCAAGGAGCTGCGCAGCACCCACGCGCTGCAGCGCCAGGAGCAGCTGGCCAAGAAGGAGGAGCGCCTGGCGACCCTCGCTCTGCAGCGGCAGCGTCGGCTGCATCAGCACCGCGAATGGACCGTCGAAGAGGTTCTCGGCGATGTCGAGGGCCAATCATTGGGCAACGTGGCCGACTTCCTCACCAAGGAGCTCGTCCGCCTGCAGGAGGAGCGCCGGGTGCACGCCTTCGCCATGCTGGCCGAGCGGCAGCGCCGGATCCGGGAGGCGGAGGAGAGCGGCCGGCGGCAGGTGGAGGAGCGGCGCCGCCGAGAGGAAGACGAAATCTTCAAGCAGTTGGTCAAGGTGCAGCAGGAGACTGTGGACACCTATTTGCAGGTGAGAGTAAGGCGGTGACAGACTGTGGACACCTGTCTGTAGGTGAGAGTAAGGCGGTGACAGACTGTGGTCACCTGATATATTTTAACCTTGACAGACCAATGCCCTTCTAGGCCCTTTTAAGCATTTTAACAAGTATTATAATTTTTTAAATCACTGCTAAAAAATATTTTAAAACGCAAAAAACTACTAATAGCCATTTAATCAGTAGTGCAAACAGTGCAAGCCAGCAATAATCAATCGCGCCTCCTACCCGCCTGCATGCAGGACGTCATTCTGTCGTCGAACGAGCGAGCCGCCGACGACCTCGCCAGGCGGGAGGTGACCCAACTGGCCGCCACCCTCAACGACATCGCCTACGAGACGGAGTCGCGCCGCGGACAGCTGGAGAGCGAGGAGATGACGGCCGAGCTCGTGCACCAGTTCCTCATCCCGGAGGTGAACCGGCAGGCCGTCCGGGAGCGGCTGCAGCAGCAGCAGCGCCGGTTCCTTCTGGCCGCCCACCGGGAGATCCACGAGTCCAGCGACGCCGTCATCGCGTCGGCGTCGGAGGCGTCCGCGGCCGCGCCCACCGACAGCGACTCGCTGCCGCCTCCGCAGACCTCCGCCGAGGCGGCCCTTCAGACCGAGGCCGCCAACGAGACGGCGGCGGAAGCTGCGGCAGACGAGTGATGGACGGCCTTTCTCTGCTCTGATGACTGAAGACATGCTTTGTCGGCGAGATTTTTTTATAATGTCCAAATAGTGAATAGTGAGTATCTTTATTTTAAAAGCTTCAAAATCAGTGCTTTGGTCGATAATGAACTCAACTTATTTGTTAATAATGCCACTAATATACTACTCATTGATCTACGCAAAGTTATTTCACTGTCGTGTGAATTTAAGTTAGATTAAAAAGGCCTGTCAATATGATTATTCTCTTTAAGCTCTGCTGATAACTCAAAATTACCAAAATCAGAACCTCGGAGAGCTCTGTTCATAACAAGATTTCAGTTAGAAAATTGTCTTAAATTTTGTGAATTACAGCAAATATAATATAAAGAAGCTCGCTTTCTTTCCTCTCTTTGTAGTGCGTAAATTTATGAGTGCCAGAAAGCTATTATTTCCTTTTAATGGCTTTCAAGCGATTTATTTTTTCTTCAAAAAATTCAAGAAATTTTTTAAAAGATTTGTCCGAAATAATGAGACTTTTCTAAGAAACGTTTCTTTGGCGTTTCCTAGAAATAAGCCTGAAACATTTTTAAACAACTTCTTGGCATTTCTCTGAGAATTCTGTGACGGTTCTAAGAAATTTCCACTTTTAAGACACTTTTTAGAAGCTTCCTGGAAGTTGTCCAGAAATATGTCCACCATGTCACCATTCTATTGTGTTCTTGATATCTTCACAAATGTCTTCAAACTGTCACAGAACTGTTCTGTTCTGTTCTGTCGCAGAAATGTGCCTGTATCATTTCTAAGAAATTCGCCTGTGACATTTCCAAGAAATGTGCCTGTAAACTATTCTGAGAAACGTGTCAAATATTTCCTAGAAATGTGCCTGTACCATTTAGAGAAATGTGCCTGTAATATTTCCAAGAAACGTGTCAGCAACATTTCCAAGAAATGCGTCCACCATTTCACCAGTCTATTGAATGTCCTTGAATCCTGATACCGTCAAGTCAGGGGTCCATGATAAAAGCAACCATCTTCATGGCGGTGGCAACTGGACAAAGAAAACCAATGAAGGAATTCGAACAGAAATCAAAAAGCAATCTCGAACCCGGGACAGATATTCCTGTCTGTTGCGCTTCTGCAAAAATCTTGCGTCAGATCCCATTTTGCTGGCCAATAAAATCCCAAGCTGAGCAGTTGGCCATCGGCCTCATAAATCTCAGTTGCGCCGGAGGCAGACAAACCGGCAAAAATTGTCCACAGAGGCTGCAACAGCGGACCGCCACACAATATCTCACCGCCCCATCATTCACCCGCCGACACGCGCGCCCGGGGAACACCGGGGGGGGGGAATCTTCAAATATCAGATTTTGCATCGACATTCGGTGGCACGCCAAAGGGGCCGCTGCCTCTTCTTCTGGGCGCCTGTCTTCTTTGCGTCTTCATTTTTTTCAAAATTCTGTTGTTGGCGGCTGGCGGCGGGCCAGGGGCGAAGGCCGATCGCATTTCTTTCGGCAAAAAAAGGTGAGATTGCAATCTCTGTCTCGCCAGGGCCCTTCAAACCGAATGCTTTGCCTGCAGCTTCTTTTTGCTTTTGAATTCGTCCGCTGCCCCCAAAGCCCTTAAATCACTGATTATAACAAAACAAAAGCTATTCGTCGTCCGGCGCTTGCAGTTTTGGCGAATTCCTTTGACAAAATCTTTTGATGCTTCGCGAAGAACGGCTCAACCTTTTTGAGTTCGAGTCCGCCTCTCGATACGAGCACCGGGCACACGCTCACGCAGGGTGTACAGCGGCGGCCCTTTGACTGTCTAATGGTCAAGCATGTACACTCTCTGTGTCTTGGGGGTCGGTGCTCATTAGCGCACGGAATCGAACCCGGGACCTCCACCTGAACCCTACCATGCGACCCGAGACTTGCATCGCCCCAGCATTGGCAATAAAGGAGTTTTTTAAGAGAAATTCCAAAATCCAGAGCTTCGGGTCTTTCACAGCTAATCTGGCGCTTCAATCAACTTTCTGGCCAAGAGAGAAATCTGCTTTTAAAAGGAGAAAAATAAATGTCGTAGCAGAGGCGAATTTTTTGGAAACTGCCGCTGCTGCTGCTGCTGCTGCTGGGGGATATTTTTGACAGACATGAGCAGGCAGCGGGCTCGGATGCCTCCTCTGCAGGGTGGCGCATCGCAATGAGGGGGGGGGGGATATTTTCCCCTTGCAATGCCAGGCTGGCCTTATCTTGATGGTGAGTGGGGATGCTGGCATCGGGGATGCTTGCAGGATCCCTGCAAGCTTTGGGCCAGCGGAGCCCCCGGCCGCGGAGAACTCGAGCTCAGAATACCGCTGAGATTTCTGATCTGAGCAGCTGATCTCCGCTCTTCATCAGGCTGAGGGAGAGAGGGAAGGCAGTGCGCATTGTTATTATTCCCACATCGTATTGGGAGATTAGCCCGGGGAGATTATTGCTGAGTAAACATCTGGATTGGCAAATCTTTCCTAGAGAAGAAGGCTTATTTAGAGAGTCTGCAAGAGTCGGCCGCATCGCATCAGCTGCATTCGGTCAGAAAACAATGGGGAATTCTCGGGTGAAATCGCTCATCCAGATCCTTAGCTCGAGACCTCCTTGGCTGAGCCGATGCGGGCAGTATAAGACCTGGTTGGAGCCACCCGGGTGAACCGAGTAGTGGAGACTGGCTGGTTGAAAAGGCCAAATAAAATTGTAAAAAAAACAACCAACAAAAGCTCTGTTGCTCCATTGGATTAGCCATGGATTGCTGACATTTATCTGCTAGTGAAATGGAGCTATTGTTGAGGCCAAGGTACCAGCAGATGAAGGCGCAGCTGCGCTACCGCCAGCCATTTCACCGGCTGGATGGCGTCTTGGGACTTGATGAGGGGCTGGCTTGGATTCTGGAGATTTTTTCAATAGAGAACGAAAACACGACACACAGCGCTTGAATGATTTTTTGAAGATTTAGAGTCAAATTTAGCAAGATTTTGTTGTGGTCCTGCTAACTAACTAACTAACTAACTAACTAACTAACTAACTAACTAACTAACTAACTAACTAACTAACTAACTAACTAACTAACTAACTAACTAACTAACTAACTAACTAACTAACTAACTAACTAACTAACTAACTAACTAACTAACTAACTAACTAACTAACTAACTAACTAACTAACTAACTGAATAACTAACTAACTAACTAACTAACTAACTAACTAACTAACTAACTAACTAACTAACTAACTAACTAACTAACTAACTAACTAACTAACTAACTAACTAGCTAACTAACTAACTAACTAACTAACTAACTAACTAACTAACTAACTAACTAACTAACTAACTAACTAAACTAAACTAAACTAAACCATAGATCTCAAGATGGAATGTAAAAAAGTAATCATTTAAAAAGTTATAATAACGATCAATAAAGTTTGCAAATAGCAACTTTCCCTCAGACTATATTGCCACTCATTACATCAGACCAAGAGCTGAAGTGCGGTGGGAACAGAGGTGTCAAGCTGTTAGCAAGTACCTGCAATCGACTTTACCAAACAGCCGTAAACTGGTTTAATGCACCGGGCAGTTTGCGCTGACCATGCCAGGCAGTGCAGGAGATAAGCGATCTGTTGCTGCCGCCAAGCCCTTCTCTATCGCTGACGGATGAATCTGAGCTGGCGAACACGGGGGGCGGGTGGGTCTGCGCGATGGTGAAATATGGTCAATGTGGGATCACGGCTGCGGCTTGGGGTTCCTGCTGTGTGGCACCGCTGCCCGCCAGACAATGCGGCGCGTGTATAGTAAAATAAATGCAATTGCTGTGCGCCATAAACACTAACGAATGCGCGGCCAGCCATGCAGAGCCGCCCGCGGCTGCCTGCTAACTGCGGTGGCGGCTGCGATTCCGATCTGTGCTATCAAGCTATCTATCAAGCTATCTATCTATCTATCTATCTATCTATCTATCTATCTATCTATCTATCTATCTATCTATCTATCTATCTATCTATCTATCTATCTATCTATCTATATATCTATCTATCTATCTATCTATCTATCTATCTATCTATCTATCTATCTATCTATCTATCTATCTATCTATCTATCTATCTATCTATCTATCTATCTATCTATCTATCTATCTATCTATCTATCTATCTATCTATCTATCTATCTATCTATCTATCTATCTATCTATCTATCTATCTATCTATCTATCTATCTATCTATCTATCTATCTATCTATCTATCTATCTATCTATCTATCTATCTATCTATCTATCTATCTATCTATCTATCTATCTATCTATCTATCTATCTATCTATCTATCTATCTATCTATCTATCTATCTATCTATCTATCTATCTATCTATCTATCTATCTATCTATCTATCTATCTATCTATCTATCTATCTATCTATCTATCTATCTATCTATCTATCTATCTATCTATCTATCTATCTATCTATCTATCTATCTATCTATCTATCTATCTATCTATCTATCTATCTATCTATCTATCTATCTATCTATCTATCTATCTATCTATCTATCTATCTATCTATCTATCTATCTATCTATCTATCTATCTATCTGTCTATCTATCTACCTATCTATCTATCTATCTATCTATCTGTCTATCTATCTATCTATCTATCTATCTACCTATCTATCTATCTATCTATCTATCTGTCTATCTATCTATCTATCTATCTATCTATCTATCTATCTATCTATCTATCTATCTATCTATCTATCTATCTATCTATCTATCTATCTATCTATCTATCTATCTATCTATCTATCTATCTATCTATCTATCTATCTATCTATCTATCTATCTATCTATCTATCTTTCTATCTATCTATCTATCTATCTATCTATCTATCTATCTATCTATCTATCTATCTATCTATCTATCTATCTATCTATCTATCTATCTTGCCTACAATATTGACTTTGATAGGCAGGCAGTCCGCAGGGGGTTCAGTACAGTTTCATGGTGTTGCCACCCCAGCTTCATACTGGCTAATTAGTCTGGGGCTGGAGGCCGAGGCCAAGGCAGGCTCGCACCCTCCCAGACCTTTAGCAGCACCAGAAGCGGCCAGCACAAGCAGTCAGGAGAGTCTGCAACAAAAACTTGTCGAAAGTGGCGGGGGTTCAGTGGGAAGCGGGAGGGAGGCGCTACGGGGGCTTCCAAAACAGGTCGGGCTGAACACAAGCGCAGGGGAGAGAAGGAAAGAAAGAAATAACGAAGAAAGAAAGACAAGAGGCAAAAGAATAATCTTTGCTTTTGCACCTTGCAATTGCGGCCTCTCCAGCGTGGCACCCCTTCTTCTTCCGTGCTGTCTGGGCTGCTGAGGGGGGGGGGTTAACAACCACACCGGATTTCAGGGCTTATTTAGGATCCCGAAATTCAACGGGCTGGCCGGTTGGGTTCCCGTGGCAACCTGCTCGGGGAGGCTGCATTCATCATCATCAGTAGCAGCATCATCTGACTGCCCGCTGTGCAGAGGACTGCGTGGGCTGGTTGTGTCTTGGTGGCAGACTCGGTGCATTGTTTTACCGGGGGGGGGTTGTTGGTTCTTCAAACTACCGCAGGATTAATCATTAATTAAACTATAAAAACTGCTTGCTTCTTCAAAAATTTGAACTCGTGAAAGTTGCTCAGCAGAAATGGAGCAGCGATCAGTGAGCAGACGCTCATTTTACTTGAATTTCAATTTCATATTGAGTGCCTCATTCGGTCAAACAATTCACAGATCACCCAGATTCCGGGCGCCTCATCATTAACTGGGAGCGGAGCCAATCGCAGCCGGCCTCTCGAGCCGCAAGCCGCACTCTCCCTCTGCCCCCTCCCGAGTGTCCCCCCTCAGCCTCTCCGCCCCATCACCCAGGCTCCCGACCCGACCGACCGCCGCCCGCCACCCCACAAGGTTTTTCGCTTCGGCCGTCAAGATTTATCAAGCGATGATCTGGCGGAGCCCGGGGGGAGAGAGAGAGAGAGAGATAGCGGAGACCCGGCTGAATTATCGCTTTCTCTAACAAGCACTGCCCGGCTTATCAAAATTTGCAGACGGACAGACTGAAGGGCATCTGCCGCCAGCTGCTAATCCGCGTGAAGCAAATCGCTCACAGGATCTATCGACTGTTGCCTTCCTGCTAATCCATTCCTACCTTAAGCTCCAGTTTCTAAGAAAGGCAACGCGTGCTTATCACCTGTAACCACCTCTGCCGCAGGTAAGATCTTGATGCCTTTATCAGCTGGGGCACTGGGGCACTTTGGCCCGGCTAGTGAAAGGGGAGAGAACTTCTTATCCTGCGGGGAAATTTCTCCCAAATTCAATTAAGTAGGCCTTGTTGCTGTTTTTCCAATTACTAACTAACTTATCAGAGGTACTAGTACTCGAAGCAAAACTCGTGACCCACCGATGCTCCTTCCTGACCCACCGATGCTCCCTTCTGACCCACCGATGCTCCCTCCTGACCCACCGATGCTCCCTCCTGACCCACCGATGCTCCCCCCTGACCCACCGATGCTCCCTCCGGACCCACCGATGCTCCCTTCTGACCCACCGATGCTCCCCCCTGACCCACCGATGCTCCCTCCGGACCCACCGATGCTCCCTCCGGACCCACCGATGCTCCCTCCTGACCCACAAATGCTCCTTCATGACCCACCGATGCTCCCTCCTGACTCACTGATGCTCCCTCCTGACCCACCGATGCTCCCTCCTGACCCACCGATGCTCTTTCCTGACCCACCGATGCTCCAGTCTTTCTGACTCACCGATGCTCCAGTCTTCCTGACCCACCGATGCTCCAGTCTTTCTGACCCACCGATGCTCCAGCCTTCCTGACCCACCGATGCTCCAGTCTTCCTGACCCACCGATGCTCCAATCTTCCTGACCCACCGATGCTCCAGCCTTCCTGACCCACCGATGCTCCAGTCTTCCTGACCCACCGATGCTCCAGTCTTTCTGACCCACCGATGCTCCAGTCTTTCTGACCCACCGATGCTCCAATCTTCCTGACCCACCGATGCTCCAGTCTTCCTGACCCACCGATGCTCCAGTCTTTCTGACCCACCGATGCTCCAGTCTTTCTGACCCACCGATGCTCCAGTCTTTCTGACCCACCGATGCTCCAATCTTCCTGACCCACCGATGCTCCAGCCTTCCTGACCCACCGATGCTCCAGCCTTCCTGACCCATCCAACTCCGTAGAGTCATACTGAGCAATCGATGCTCGCGGACATCCGAACGATGACACCGGAGGGCGCCTCCGTACCGTGGCGTCAGGACCCTGCAGCCTCGGCAACGGCCGTCGCCTACGAAACAGCGGCTGGCGGCCTCAGCGACGGGGCTGGTCAGCATCAGCTTGTGCCTCATCATCCGTACGGTGAGTTGCTGGGGATAGAGTGAGAGAGAGGGAGAGTAGGAGAGAAGAGATATCTCTGTCTGTCCTTCAGGCCGTCTGTCTCTGCATCAACTGGGTAGCCTAAAAGCCAGACCAAGATATGAGCATTCACTGTGAGCTTCGGCTTGGCCTACCAACAACTTCCAATTAACCCTTGGCCTCTCAACAACAACCATGAGCCACAGAATTTCAGCAACTCCCCCGAGCCATGACATCCCAGCAATGCTACCATGAGGAGAGATAAAAGAGGGACAGATTTAGGGCAGGGGAGAGAGCGGAGGCTGACTCAGGGGTAGGGAAGAGAGCGGAGAGGCAGATTCAGGGGAGAGAGTGGAAAGGGAAACTCAGGGGAGAGGGCGGAGAGGCAGATTCAGGGGAGAGAGTGGAAAGGGAAACTCAGGGGAGAGAGCGGAGAGGGAAACTCAGGGGAGAGAGCGGAGAGGGAAACTCAGGGGAGAGAGCGGAGAGGGAAACTCAGGGGAGAGAGCGGAGAGGGAAACTCAGGGAAGAGAGCGGAGAGGCAGATTCAGGGGAGAGAGTGGAAAGGGAAACTCAGGGGAGAGAGCGGAGAGGGAAACTCAGGGGAGAGGGCGGAGAGGCAGATTCAGGGGAGAGAGTGGAAAGGGAAACTCAGGGGAGAGAGCGGAGAGACAGATTCAGGGGAGAGAGCGGAGAGGCAGACTCAGGGGAGAGAGCGGAGAGGCAGATTCAGGGGAGAGAGTGGAAAGGGAAACTCAGGGGAGAGGGCGGAGAGGCAGATTCAGGGGAGAGAGTGGAAAGGGAAACTCAGGGGAGAGAGCGGAGAGGGAAACTCAGGGGAGATAGCGGAGAGGGAAACTCAGGGGAGAGAGCGGAGAGGGAAACTCAGGGGAGAGAGCGGAGAGGGAAACTCAGGGAAGAGAGCGGAGAGGCAGATTCAGGGGAGAGAGTGGAAAGGGAAACTCAGGGGAGAGAGCGGAGAGGGAAACTCAGGGGAGAGGGCGGAGAGGCAGATTCAGGGGAGAGAGTGGAAAGGGAAACTCAGGGGAGAGAGCGGAGAGACAGATTCAGGGGAGAGAGCGGAGAGGCAGACTCAGGGGAGAGAGCGGAGAGGCAGATTCAGGGGAGAGAGTGGAAAGGGAAACTCAGGGGAGAGAGCGGAGAGGCAGACTCAGGGGAGAGAGCGGAGAGGTAGATGCAGGGGAGAGAGTGGAAAGGGAAACTCAGGGGAGAGGGCGGAGAGGGAAACTCAGGGGAGAGAGCGGAGAGGCAGACTCAGGGGAGAGAGCGGAGAGGCAGATTTAGGGGAGAGAGTGGAAAGGGAAACTCAGGGGAGAGAGCGGAGAGGCAGACTCAGGGGAGAGAGCGGAGAGGTAGATGCAGGGGAGAGAGTGGAAAGGGAAACTCAGGGGAGAGGGCGGAGAGGGAAACTCAGGGGAGAGAGCGGAGAGGCAGATTCAGGGGAGAGAGCGGAGAGGTAGATGCAGGGGAGAGAGCGGAGAGGCAGACTCAGGGAGAGAGCGGAGAGGCAGATGCAGGGGAGAGAGCGGAGAGGCAGATTCAGGGGAGAGAGCGGAGAGATAGATGCAGGGGAGAGAGCGGAGAGGCAGACTCAGGGAGAGAGCGGAGAGGCAGATTCAGGGAAGAGAGCGGAGAGGCAGATGCAGGGGAGAGAGCGGAGAGGCAGATTCAGGGGAGAGAGCGGAGAGGCAGATGCAGGGGAGAGAGCGGAGAGGCAGATGCAGGGGAGAGAGCGGAGAGGCAGATGCAGGGGAGAGAGCGGAGAGGCAGATGCAGGGGAGAGAGCGGAGAGGCAGATGCAGGGGAGAGAGCGGAGAGGCAGATGCAGGGGAGAGAGCGGAGAGGCAGATGCAGGGGAGAGAGCGGAGAGGCAGATGCAGGGGAGAGAGCGGAGAGATAGATGCAGGGGAGAGAGCGGAGAGGCAGGGTCAAGGAGAGCAGCCATAATCTGTCCTGGAAGAGTGCAAAACTGTCTCAGTCGCTGACCTGACAAAAACTACCCAAGACCGCTCAGATCAGCAGAGCCACGCGGTGCGCGAAGGCTATATTAAGCTCAACAGGCTAAATTATCACTGTCTGTACAAATTGGCAGAGTCCGAGTGCGCACAGACGCGGATTGATTTGTCTCCGTTGGTGCTGCAGTGTTCGGGGGTTTTGCGGAAGCCATGCATGGCCTGGGTGGCACTCGGCTGCAGCTTGAAGTCTACACAAGTTAACTTTGTAGGCCGTGCAAGGGGCGCAGTGATCAGTGATTTTGTTGTTATTGTTGGCTCTGAGAGCCTGCGGACTGGATATGGAGAATTTATGTATATGTATATTAACAGAAATATATGTTAATGAGGAAGACAGGCATTAGAGATAGAGAGTGGATAGAGATAGAGATAGAGAGAGAGAGATAAAGATAAATATAGAGACAGAGATAGAGAGAGGTAGAGAGATAGGCAGAGAGAGATAGATATAGATATAGAGATAGATAAGATAAGATAGATATACAGATAGATAAGATAAGATGGATATATCGATAGAGATAAAGATGGAGATAGAGATAGAGATAGGGATAGAGATAGAGATAGGGATAGATATAGATATAAAGATACAGATAGAGAGAGTTAGAGATAGGTATAGAGATAGAGATAGAGATAGAGATAGAGATAGAGATAGAGATAGAGATAGAGATAGAGATAGAGATAGAGATAGAGATAGAGATAGAGATAGAGATAGAGATAGAGATAGAGATAGAGATAGAGATAGGGATAGAGATAGAGATAGGGATAGAGATAGAGATAGATATAGAGATAGAGATAGAGATAGAGATAGAGATAGAGATAGAGATAGGGATAGAGATAGAGATAGAGATAGAGATAGAGATAGAGATAGATATAGAGATAGAGATAGGGATAGAGATAGAGATAGATATAGATATAGAGGTAGAGGTAGAGATAGAGATAGAGATAGAGATGGGATAGATATAGATATAGAGGTAGAGGTAGAGATAGAGATAGAGGTAGAGGTAGAAATGGAAATAGAAATAAGCATTGGAATAGGAGTAAATGGACATAGAAATAACAGAAGAGGCAAGCAGAGACAGGTAAGGTAATAAGGATTCCGTAATATCAATATCAGTGCGCCTGCACTGGATGCGTTGAATAGTGTTGGCCCCATCAGCTCGCGTTTTGGCCATGTTTTTCAGTGCGCCCACCGCCTCGCTGACTGATATAAATTTAGATTTGGCTGATTCTGGACTCAAGTACTCGTACACAAATTATCACGAATTGCACAGAATGAGACTGTACTCAAAGATCAAAGATGTCTGAGCAAAATCGCAGATCCAGTCTAGACAGACAGTCCAGCATGAGTAATGCGATCCGGGTGCCACCGTCGCCCAGAGTAGTACAGAGTATAGTACAGAGTACAGAGTAGAAAAACAATGATTTCAATCCTGGAGATGCAGCCATTGAGCCACAGTATCTGGAAATGGCCTCTCATTTTACAACGCATTATGAATTTCAATGAGTAAAAATAAAAATTTATTTTTTTAATTAAAAGAAACTGCTAAACAAATTTGTATTCAAAGCTCAAAGTTGATAAGAAGTTAAGCCCCAGAAACTGCCTCTATCTGAGTGGACTCAACAGAGTTGGCAGCTCCAAGCTCTGGCTAAAGGCCTCCATGGTCCTGAAGGGGAAAAAAACCTGGAGAGGATAAGAGAGGAAGGGAGAGAGGCTGAAGGACCGGAGGTGATAAATGATGGAGGGGATCAGCCAGAGGGGGAGTATCAGGCAGACAGCGGTCTGAGCAACATTGGCGGCGTGTTGCGCCACCCCCCTCCGGCTTCCTCTGGCGGCTGCCCAGTTGTTGGGGCGGGGTGGGCGGGCAACCAGCGTCGGCGGCGCGTCGGCGCGGCGGCGGCTGCGGCGGTGGCGGCGGCGGCGGCGGCGGCTTCGGAGCCAGCGATTTCGCCCAGAGCTTAAGCGCCAGCTAACCCCCATGAGTCGCCACTGCGTCCGCTTACCATTGATCTCCCCGCCAAAAACTCCCTCTTTTAAGCAAACTCCCCCCACCCACACCGACTCTGGGAGCAGCCATTGCCATCTTCCGCTGGTAGGGATGCCGGCAGGAGCCTCCTGCCGCAGTCCGTCCGTCCGTTCAAAGCGCCGCCGGCAGATAAAAAGGAGCGCATTTGGCTCGGCAGAGGAGTGGCAGGAGGGGCCTAAGAGGCAGACAGATAAGTGAAGCGAAAGATCACATTTCTAGCGCTGTACCTGCGAGTGGATTCCAATGCTCACCGACAGGTCTGATCTCATCGATAGCGGACCCAGAAAAGGCCTCCAATACGTAGAAGGGTGACTTTTTAACGCGTCAGGTTATGACGCAAGGCAAGTGACTGACTGACTGACTGACTGACTGACTGACTGACTGACTGACTGACTGACTGACTGACTGACTGACTGACTGACTGACTGACTGACTGACTGACTGACTGACTGACTGACTGACTGACTGACTGACTGACTGACTGACTGACTGACTGACTGACTGACTGACTGACTGACTGACTGACTGACTGACTGACTGACTGACTGACTGACTTCCCCACCCGCAGCAGCCCAGTACAACCCGGCGATGTTCCCCAGCTGGGTGCCGCCGCAAACGCCCAGACAATCAGCAGCCGCAGCAGCCGCCGCAGCCGCCGCAGGCTGCTGGCTCGGCGGTGGAAGGTCCAGCGAGGCCGCACTGCCACAGGCTCAGCATCATCACCTGCAGCAACATCAATCACAGCATCATCATCAGCAGCAGCACCAGCTGGCCGTACAACGCAAGTCACCATCCCAGGCTTCGACCATCGACAGGACGACGGGATGTGCATCGGCCTATGACGCCAGGGCGGCGGCGGTGGCGGCGGCGGTGGAGGCGGCGGTGGCTGCAGCGGCGCCCAGATGAAGCCGTCTCCAGGAGCTTCCTCGGCTTCGGCTGGCACCTCCTCGCCGGCCACCAGCGTGGCGGCCTCAGCGGCAGCGGTGGCCTGCGCTGCGGCGGCCGCAGCCTGCGCCGCGAATTTCGAGAGCCGGCTCCGCGGCTCCATCTCCTCTTCCTACCTGGGCGATTATCACGGGCTGCTGGGCACCAGCGTCGGTGATTCGGTAAAGCCGGAGCCTCCACAGTTGCCGACATCCGACGCTGCCAGCTGTTGCTTCCAGTTACATTTTCAGCAGCAGCAGCAGCAGCCTCAGTCTTCATCGCCCAGCAGTATGGAGCAGGAAGCCGGGCAGTTGCATTTTCAGCAGCAGCAGCAACAGCAGCAGCGATACCATCAGCAGCACCATTTCCACTATCCGCAGCAGCCAATCCAGCATCACCATCTCCATCACCTTCAGCAGCAGCAGCACGAGTCGCAGCTGCTTCCGCCTCCGATTCATCCGCCGCCGCCGCCGCCGCCGATGCCGCAGCAGCGAGCTGGCGGAGCCCGGAAGGCGGCCGCCGAAGGCCGCGAGTGCGTGAACTGCGGCGCCACCAGCACGCCGCTGTGGCGCCGAGATGGCGCCGGCCACTACCTGTGCAATGCGTGCGGCCTCTACCAGAAAATGAACGGCAGCTCGCGACCGCTGATTAAACCGAAGCGAAGGATGGTGAGTCCCAGCTGCCTTGGGATCTCAACTGAAATTTATTGGAAATCTTAACTGAAACTCCCCATCTTTACTCGATTCCCAACTTCAGCAGTCCTCCAGTCGCCGCGTTGGCACCCAGTGCGCGAACTGCGAGACCACCTCAACAACACTGTGGAGGCGGAACACCTGCGGCGAGCCCGTGTGCAACGCCTGCGGACTGTACTTTAAGCTGCACAATGTGAGTTTATCTTAGTTCTGTCTGTCTGTCTGTCTGTCTGTCTGTCTGTCTGTCTTAGTGTCTGTCTGTCTGTCTGTCTGTCTGTCTGTCTGTCTGTCTGTCTGTCTGTCTGTCTGTCTGTCTGTCTGTCTGTCTGTCTGTCTTAGTGTCTGTCTGTCTGTCTGTCTGTCTGTCTGTCTGTCTGTCTGTCTGTCTGTCTGTCTGTCTGTCTGTCTGTCTGTCTGTCTGTCTGTCTGTCTGTCTGTCTGTCTGTCTGTCTGTCTGTCTGTCTGTCTGTCTGTCTGTCTGTCTGTCTGTCTGTCTGTCTGTTTGTCTGTCTGTCTGTCTCAGTTCCCAAATGCCTAGCAACCATGCAATCCTCCGCAGTCAAATCTGGCCTTGTGCGCGTAGGCGGGGGAGGGGCGCGAAATCTTGCCTGAAGATCAGCTTATTAATCGGCAGCCGGGGCTCCCAAGGCCGACGCTGCTGCCGCAGTTTCCAAGGAGAAAAAAATAAGTGGCAGGAGCTGCTGCAGCGGTGGCGGCGGCAGCGGCGGCTTCGGCGGCTTTGGTGGCATCAGCGGCAGCCAGCGGAGCTCCCGCGGCGATGCCGCAGCGCGATTGACACCCCGGGGGCTCGCGATGGCCGAGCCTGATTAACCCCAGAGCCGCCAGCTGTGCCGTCCTTCCGCCCAGAGTGAAACGGGAAAATATTCGCATCTGCCTGGCGCTGCCCTTGAGAATTCCATGGCAAAAAAGTGACACAGATTTTGGGGATCTTCAGGGGTGGGCGGGGCGGGAATTCTTGGGGAGAGAAAGCCGGGCAGAGAAGTGGCACCGCCCGCTGGGACCACTAGAAGAAAAACAATTGCGATGTCTCCGCGGGGCGCGCCGGCTGCCGCTTTTGGTGACGCATTCTGACCCGTTAGCAGCTTCTGGGGGAGGACTGCTAGCTGCAGATTCTTTTAATGCTACTTGCAGTAGGACACTTGAATTAAAGTATCACTTTGCTTGAAACCAACTGCTGGCTTTGCTGATGAATGAAGAGTTATTTCACACTTCTCTAGATCTCACCCTGCTCTAGATCTCACCCTGCTCTAGATCTCATCCTGCTATAGATCTCTTCCTGCTCTAGATCTCACCCTGCTCTAGATCTCACCCTGCTCTAGATCTCACCCTGCTCTAGATCTCATCCTGCTATAGATCTCTTCCTGCTCTAGATCTCACCCTGCTCTAGATCTCACCCTGCTCTAAATCTCTCCCTGCTCTAGATCCCACCCTGCGCTAGATCTCACCCTGCTCTAGATCTCATCCTGCGCTAGATTTCACCCTGCTCTAAATCTCACCCTGCTCTAGATCTCACCCTGCTCTGGATCTCTTCCTGCTTTTGATCTCTCCCTGCTCTAGATCTCACCCTGCTCTAGATCTCACCCTGCTCTAGATCTCATCCTGCTATAGATCTCTTCCTGCTCTAGATCTCACCCTGCTCTAGATCTCACCCTGCTCTAAATCTCTCCCTGCTCTAGATCCCACCCTGCGCTAGATCTCACCCTGCTCTAGATCTCATCCTGCGCTAGATTTCACCCTGCTCTAAATCTCACCCTGCTCTAGATCTCACCCTGCTCTGGATCTCTTCCTGCTTTAGATCTCTCCCTGCTCTAGATCTCACCCTGCTCTAGATCTCACCCTGCTCTAGATCTCACCCTGCTCTAAATCTCTCCCTGCTCTAAATCTCTCCCTGCTCTAAATCTCTCCCTGCTCTAGATCTCACCCTGCTCTAGATCTCACCCTGCTCTAAATCTCTCCCTGCTCTAGATCTCACCCTGCTCAAGATGCAATCTCAGTTGCCCAACCTCCGCCAGGTGAACCGGCCAGTCTCCATGAAGAAGGACGGCATCCAGACGCGCAACAGGAAAATCTCGCCAAAGTCCAAGCGCCGGAAGTCCGCGGCGGCCGGGCCGCACCAGTTCCACCAGCAGTTCCCAGGTCACGCGGCCTCTGCGGCGGCGGCCGCGGTAGCAGCTGCAGCAGCGGAGGATTACCTGGTTAAGTACGGCGGATTTCCCGCCAGCTTGGGGGGCGCGCCAGTGATGCAGGCGTCTTCGTACTATCATCACATCTCTACCGGGGCCTACAGAACTCATCACAGCCCCATCGGCGCCTACCAGCAGCATCAGCACCAGTACCAGTACCTGCAGCACCAGCAGGCGCATTCTCAGTCGCACGAACAACAGCATCCGCAGCTGCTCTCTCAGCAGGGCCACTTGGCCCCGAGTCAGCCGTTGGCGCAGCACCAGACCACCGGAGCGATGTACGGCTCTTCCTACGAGCGTCACGTGATTCCGCCGTACATGTCCACCCCGATCTGAGGCCGCACGATTTATTGATAGTCAATTCTTAATCACGTGACTAGCAGTCGCGGGTTATTTAGTCACGTGACTGTATGCCGCGGGGTTAGAGGGTTATTAAGTCACGTGACTGATAGTGGCAGAATATTGAGTCACGTGACTGCATGCCGTGGGTTAGAGAGTTATTAAGTCACGTGACTGATAATGGCAGAATATTGAGTCACGTGATCCGACGCCTAGAGTTATTGTTTGCTAGTTATGTTTTGTTGTCCAAACTGTTTACTATACAAGTAATTAATGATGATGCATATGAACTAAACTTGCTCTAAGCTATCTTTATCTTAAATTATACATCTGAATTCGGCACAAGTTTATTACTTAATTGCTTGAATTAAAAATACACATGCAATTGCTGGTTCCAATATTTAGTAATACTAAATTGATAATCAGTTCCAAAGTTTTGAATCTATGTGTGAGATAAGAAATTGCAATGGTTAAATATTGTTATTTTCTGTTTCGATAAGGAAAAATGCATGTTGTTAATAAAATAATTTAGTTGCTTATCTTTGCCAATCGAGATTCGATGCACTTTAATAATGAAATTATATGTTAATAGCAAGATATTTATAACACGTACTACAGCTTTTGATTCACCCTTTATGACATTTAAAATTTGTTGCTTTTGTTTTATTAATTAATGTATTCCTTTTTGAATTCGCCATTCATTCTCTGTAGCGAACCCCCCACTGTTGTATACACACAGCATGAAAATAAAATTGGTAAATTTCGGTTTGTTAATTAACTGTTTTGCGAGTTCTGTCTTCGCAAAAACAAATGGCTTTCTTCGCTATGCAACAAATTTGGTGACTTTTAAAGTTATATTAGTCTACAGAGTCTATACACATAGACTTTCAGATCGAAGTCTATACAGACTCTGTCACTCCAAATTTGCAGTCTATACAGACTCGTCACTCGAAATCTGCAATCTACACAGACTCTGTTACTCCAAGTCTGCAGTCTATACAGACTCTGTCACTCCAAATCTGCAGTCTATACAGACTCTGTCACTCCAAATTTTCAGTCTATACAGACTCGTCACTCGAAATCTGCAATCTACACAGACTCTGTTACTCCAAGTCTGCAGTCTATACAGACTCTGTCACTCCAAATCTGCAGTCTATACAGACTCTGTCACTCCAAATCTGAAGTCTATACAGACTCTGTCACTCCAAATCTGAAGTCTATACAGCCTGTCGCTCCAAACTTACAGTCAATAGAGAATCTGTCACTCCAAATCTACAGTCTATACGGCCATTTTGAAATTCCGAATTTCTAAAGAGGAATAGCGCACGCAAAAATATGAAAATGAACACAATTTGTCGCAAATTTTGCAAGAAAACAGAAAAATATTTTATGGTAGCATAGAGCAACTCTATTAAGTCTCAGGTGCAGTGAAATACAGTTCAAACAGCAGGTGAAAAACACAAAAAATAACAAAAACATCAATATTTCAGATCGAAGTCTCAGCCAAAACTCATACCCAATACACTGGTTGCTATTCAGTAGTATTTTTAGCAAAATACCGTAGATTTAAAATTTAACTGAAAGAATCTTGATTTTATATTAGGAGAAAAATTGTTTTAAAAAAATCTGCAGATGAAAAAGTAAAGAAAGAGAAATGAAAAAAAGGTGCAGAATGGCAGGCAGATAAAATAGAGGAAAATGAGCTGTTCAAGTTCTCCCCATCAGCTGTAAAGCAGTCCTTGCCGAGCTCAGATACCGGTGACGCTGCTCACCAGCGGGTAGCCGGGGTACCGCGGCAGCGTCTTCATGCGGCCGCCGTCGTGCAGGTCCAGCGCCTCGTGATAGTAACCATAGTAACCGGAGCCTTGCCAGCGGGGAAATCGCTCGTAAGTGGAGAACTGGCTGTGCTCGGGCACCACGGAGTCCTCGCGACGGTAGCCAGTGAGCTTGAGGTCGGCCGGCTTCTCTCCAGGAATATAGGAGGTCAGCATGGGGGCTGCGGGCGGGGCGGGGACGGCTGTGTTGTCAATACATTCTGGTAATTTAGAGAAGGCTAGATCTAAAATTCGCGAAAAAAATACCAAAAGTTTCTTGCACGCTACTCAATCGCAAGTAGTGCAGACGCATGTACCTCTCGGCCTGTCGCGGGCCTGGCGGAACTGAACAAAATCGTCTTCGCTCTGAAAGTCGATGGCGTCGCGACGGGAGGAGCTCGGCAGCGCCGTGTACTCGTGGTAGCGCTGCCAGCGCCTCTCGGAGGGCACGTACCAACCGGCGCCCTGGTACACCTCGGACTTGCCATTGCCAGACAGGTAGTTGTTGGGCGGAGTGACAATCTTGGGCCCGGTGAAGGCTGGGTCGGTGCTGTACTTGCTGTAGCAGTTTCTGGCTGCCATTTAATGCTTTCGCATGAAACAGTATAGTTTTTTGAGTTTTCAGAAATAGATACATACGAGTGATATGGTATATTAACAGAAATGAGACTTTAAATTTACTTTTAAAGATTAAAATTAAATATAAAGCTACAATTAAAACAACGTTTTTCGTTTTCTCTACACGAATTAATTTGTTAGGATCAATTGTGCCTTGGTACAAATAAATGGTTTATTATTGATATATACTTAAAACTAACAGCTTTTGTATAATGTATTGTTTTTAATATAACTTTTTATAGCTTTTCTTTGAAAAATTGAAGGACATAGGAGCTGTAACTGTTTTTTTACATTATAATTTAACAATTAGATGCACTCAACTCAATGGTGAGAGTTTTCTATGTTTTCATTATGAACAAAATTTCAGTAACAAGCAACCAGAGCATCATGAAACATAGAAAAATATTATTGCCCATAAAACCCAAAGTGACAGGGTTTAGCAAGTAGCAATATACTAAAATGGCTATTTTTCTCTTACTTAAAAATCTCAATAAAAAGAAAAAAGAAAAGTTAGCTATTAGACAGAGTTACTAATTATAAAGTAATGTGACAATTCTTTGATAACGTATTTTTGCGGATTTATTACTTGAGTGTCGTGCTAACATATTATCGACTATTTAACGTATTGAAGGTCAAGTAACTAATCAGTAAAAGCATAAGGAAGAAGTAATTTTTATAAATGCTATCTAGATATTTTACAACGAAATAATATTTCGGTACTGCTGTTTGAAATACCTGAAAAACATTTTTTAAATGAACGTAGAAGGTTTGGTATCGTAGAACACAATTAAAAAGTTCATGTATGATTAAGCTCTAACAAATGTTAACATCTAATTTAACCATTAAACTTGACTGGCAAACTAAAACTCTAGTTTTGATATTAAAGAGCATGTTTTTTAATTCTTTTCATGTCTAAAGCTGTTATAAATATTGAATATACAGGAAGCAAAATACATGTAGCAGAGAAAAATGTAGTTTTATTAGCCTACGGTGCATAAAGGCTGTATATTAAGGTTTTTTATGATTAGTCCATGTATCTGCACGGCAGCATCATGTATTGAAAAACCATTCCTACGGAAATTGTTTAATTTCCGATTTACGCATTCTATATCGAAACGGGACCTCATTCTTTATGTTGCACTTTCGCAATCGCTCATGTCAGTACATATACCAGAAATCCAGAAGGGAAAACGTTTCGGCTTAGAAAACATTAAATTTTCATTCGGTGCTTTTAGCCAATTTACATGCTATTCTATTTTAAGCAACACATCCATGCATCCTCTGGTCGCCTTTGATTTCATTTCACTCAGATAATTGGAAGGAACACAGTTGTGAAAGTGTGCATGCTTATAACTGTTTGGAAGGCGATGAATGAAGAGAATGTGAATGTCCACTCGAGTCAAGAAGCGATCGACTAATTGACAACTCTGTCTAGAAGAAGCTAGAAATTTAGGCTTCTGCGCGTCGCGAGCAGACCACAAGGCTCTCTGCAAATGCAAAGGCCTCTAATTTGTTTAGAAGCAAGCAATTTAGCGGCCCTACACAATGCGTTGAAATTCGATCTAGAATTCTAGACTCAGACTGTGCGATTATAAGCTGCTGAGCATCACTTCCCGCACCCGTGAATTTTGCATAGAACTTGCGACTAAAGCATTTGTAACAATTAACAGCTGTGGAATGAGACAGGAGAGCGAGATCAGAGGACTAAAGGACAGGAGAGGGTAGAGACAGCCCATCAAGGACAGGAGAGAGCAGGGACAACCCATCAAGGACAGGAGAGTATAGGGACAACCTACCAAAGACAGGAGAGAGCAGGGACAGCCCACCAAGGACAGGAGAGAGCAGGGACAGCCCACCAAGGACAGGAGAGAGCAAGGACAGCCCACCAAGGACAGGAGGGAGCAAGGATAGCCCACCAAGGACAGGAGAGAGCAGGGACAGCCTACCAAGGACAGGAGAGAGCAGGGACAGCCTACCAAGGACAGGAGAGAGCAGGGACAGCCCACCAAGGACAGGAGAGAGCAGGGACAGCCCACCAAGGACAGGAGAGAGCAAGGACAGCCCACCAAGGACAGGAGAGAGCAGGGATAGTATACCAGGAACATGACAGCGGGAAAAAGGCTCAATGGAGCAAAAAGGTAATATTTTAATGCAAAAACATGACAAATGAAACAGCAGTCAAAGAAAGTACTTGAAATAGGAGCAGCCGGTTTCTGCTCAAGCCAATGGGAGTGAATCCAATGGCAGTCCAGTTTTTATCATTGTCACAAGGTGGCAGAATTGGTATAATGACTTTAATTTTTTTATTCCAGATTAAGTTCATATTTTGAGTGAATCCTCCAAATCAGAGCTCCAGATGAAACAGAAAAAAGCAAAATACGAGCTAACCAGACAGCCGACTTGGGGCACTGGAAATTTTGTGGCAGTCTGACACCGACAGTTTTTTTATGGCAGAAGTTGACGGGATCAGATGATCACTGACACCAGCCTTCAATGCGGTCTTTCATCCCGGATGGTGGCAGTCGAGTCTTCGGTAGCGACCGGCGAGAGGCTCGCTTGCCGAATCTGAGTGAGTGCGAGGGCGACACAGGTAATAGCGATTGTGTCAGTAGATTGTGTCAGTAGGTTGTGTCAGTAGATTGTGTCAGTGATTGTGTCAGTAGATTGTGTCAGTAGATTGTGCCAGTAGATTGTGTCAGTAGGTTGTGTCAGTAGATTGTGTCAGTAGATTGTGCCAGTAGATTGTGTCAGTAGATTGTGTCAGTGATTGTGTCAGTAGGTTGTGTCAGTGATTGTGTCAGTGATTGTGTCAGTAGATTGTGTCAGTGATTGTGTCAGTAGATTGTGTCAGTAGATTGTGTCAGTGATTGTGTCAGTAGATTGTGTCAGTAGATTGTGTCAGTAGATTGTGTCAGTAGATTGTGCCAGTAGATTGTGTCAGTAGATTGTGTCAGTAGATTGTGTCAGTAGATTGTGTCAGTAGATTGTGTCAGTAGATTGTGTCAGTGATTGTGCTAGTAGATTGTGTCAGTAGATTGTGTCAGTAGATTGTGTCAGTAGATTGTGTCAGTAGATTGTGTCAGTGATTGTGTCAGTAAATTGTGTCAGTAGATTGTGTCAGTAGGTTGTGTCAGTAGATTGTGTCAGTAGATTGTGCCAGTAGATTGTGTCAGTAGATTGTGTCAGTAGATTGAGTAAGTGATTGTGTCAGTGATTGTGTCAGTGATTGTGTCAGTAGATTGTGTCAGTAGATTGTGTCAGTAGCTTGTGTCAGTAGATTGTGTCGCCAAGCTTTTAGGCTGTCAAAAAATCGATATTTTGGCTGGGAACTGGGATTCTCGCCAGATTTTCCCAGCAGAAGATGAAGCTATCTGTTGTTCCAGATCATTTCCTCCCAGTCAAGTGGATCCTGTGAGCACTGAGCTCGATTTATTTGTACCTGTCCAGCAAGGTAGATCTCTCATATCCCGAATCCCCTGAACTGCGGTTTCCCCAAATCTCATCCTCTCTGCACAAATATTCTTATCCTAAAACCAAGTCAAGGTTGAGTCAGACTGGGTTGGGGGAAGAGTGACAGATTGCCGGCTGAAGGCTCGGGGTGAGGCTCCAAGGAATATGCCAATGGCGTGGCATCCCGGATGCGACCCGAAAATCGAGTTGATATTGCATTCAGCAAGAATAAAATACGTAAATTTGGCGTTCCGAGCAAACAGTTGGCGATCGGGGAAGCACCTGTGAGCTCATGCTCGCATAACTAGGCGATGCACTTATTGGTTGATAAAAAGGTAATTTGCAGTGCCTGCTGGGTCACAAAAACGCAAAGTCATTGGGAAGGGGATTCCTTCTATAGCCATCACTTGCCGGACACGCTCCAGCGCTCCGTTAGTCTGGTGCCGCTTCTTGGCTGGAAGCCGGTCTATAAATAGCGGGTTAATTTGCTGATAATGATATTCCCCAACTTCGTGCAGAGCGCGCGGATTACTTAGTATGCCAGCGTTGAGGGCGAAGGGTAACTAAATGAGGCAGCTTACTGACACAAATTAAATTACTGAGACAACCCACTGACACAACTTTCTGACACTAAAGACTAACTAGTGTCTAACTGGACTAATGCCCCGTATTAAATTACTGACATGAGCTATTGACAGTTACATGTAACTAATAATGACACAAGCTGCTGACACAATTAACTAAATAATGACACAAGCTGCAGACACAATTAACTAAATAATGACACAAGCTGCTGACACAATTAACTAATACTGACACAAGGTACTGCCAAAATTAATTAAACAATGACACAAGCTACTGACAAAAGCTGCTGACACAAGCTGCTGACACAAGCTACTGACAAAAGCTGCTGACACAAGCTGCTGACACAAGCTACTGACACAAGCTGCTGACACAAGCTACTGACACAAGCTGCACAGCTGCTCACCTGGGCAGGCTGACCAGCGCATAGTACAGCCGCAGCTTGTCCAGGTAGTTCTTCAGATCCTCCGGCGTCCGGAAGTGGCTCGGATCCGGCGGCGGTGGGACGCCAAAATCCGCGACTTCGCCGCCGCCTCCCAGCTGACTGGCAGCGCTCAGCGCCTCCAGCAGCTTGGGCGGCACTCCGCCGTAGTCCGCCGCGGGCATCGCTGCTGCCAGAGCGACACCCGACAGCAGCAGCAGCAGCAGCAGCGGTCTCATGACTGGCTAATGTACAGCGCCGAGACCGGTGGAGTTTACAACCTGAGCTGGTAAACAGCTGCGCCTGAAGCCCGGATTTGTACGCAAAGCATCGCGCAGTTCCCAACCCGTTGCGTTAAATATAAAACTCGGGCGCTCACCCGTCACGTGACCTCCCAATCAGGGGATCTCCCAATCAGAATTGGGCAGAGTGAGCTTTGAGCTGAGCAACAAGTTAGATTCACTCTGCATGCAGTTCCTTTTGTTAGACTTTCATCATTTGTAGGCCTGGCACGTCTCGGCTTAGTCCCGATGAAGAGCCCCAGTTTCCCAAGTAATGTCACGTGTACCCTTAATGTATCTAATTCTGTTTTAGGACAAAACAGCCTGGTCGTTAATGCAAAAAGCTGGGAAATCTACATACAATTGTCTCTATAAATGATGCACGTGTGCTGCTGGGATCTGGGAGGCCGACCCAGCAACTGAGGATCTGGGAGGCTGGCCCAGCGACTGAGGATCTGGGAGGCTGGCCCAGCAACTGAGGATCTGGGAGGCTGGCCCAGCAACTGAGCATCTGGGAGGCTGGCCCAGCAACTGGGGATCCGGGAGGCTGGCCCAGCAACTGAGGATCTGGGAGGCTGGCCCAGCAACTGAGGATCTGAGAGGCTGGCCCAGCAACTGGGGATCCGGGAGGCTGGCCCAGCAACTGAGGATCTGGGAGGCAGGCTGGCCCAGCAACTGAGGATCTGGGAGGCTGGTCCAGCAACTGGGGATCTGGGAGGCTGGCCCAGCAACTGAGGATCTGGGAGGTTGGCCCAGCAACTGGGGATCTGAGAGGCTGGCCCAGCAACTGGGGATCTGGGAGGCTTGCTTAGCAACTGAGGATCTGGGAGGCTGGCCCAGCAACTGAGGATCTAGGAGGTGGCCCAGAAAGTGGGGATCTGGGAGGCTGGCCCAGAAACTGAGGATCTGGGAGGCAGGCAAAGAAAGCAGGGCATTAGAATCACACAAGAGTTGCAAACTGTTCTCAGCTCCAAGTGGCTACAGTACAAAAGCAACCGTACAAAGCAATTGTATTTAAAGTATATGAACTCGCCGCTCCGAGGTTATGCAGCAATAATTTGAGTAATTTGCACGGACTGCAAATGAACAATAATCTACCCGTAATTGCACTAACCATACCAGTAGTGTTACTTTAATTTATTAATAATTGTTAGCGGGAGACAAAAAAGCAAAACAGTAAAGCGACGGGTGGCAGTAGAAGATAACGAAGAGGGCAGAGCGGAGAGTGGCAGAGAAAAATTCTGTGTAAAAACTTTTCGAATAGCCTAGATTTGCATTGAAGCAATTGCATTTGGTTCTTCGGTAAATTCCTGTTGCTTTTTCTTAGCTTTTGAATTTAATAAGCAAACAATAAAAGTGCACAAAATACTACGAAATATTCCAACTAAAAAAAGAACGCCAGATGAGAAATTTGAAATTTCTTCTTCTGGATCAACGGATTGGGGAGTCAAATCGATTTTTGGTCGGCGGGTCAAGGGGCCAAGGCTTTTCTGGGTCAGAGGGTCAAGGCTAGTCTGGGTCAAGGGGCCAAGGCTATTCTGGGTCAGCGGGTCAAGGCTGGTCTGGGTCAAGGACTCAAGGCTATTCTGGGTCAGAGGGTCAAGGCTATTCTGGGTCAGCGGGTCAAGGGGTCAAGGCTATTCTGGGTCAGCGGGTCAAGGGGTCAAGGCTATTCTGGGTCAGCGGGTCAAGGGGTCAAGGCTATTCTGGGTCAGCGGGTCAAGGGGTCAAGGCTATTCTGGGTCAGCGGGTCAAGGGCTCAAGGCTAGTCTGGGTCAGAGGGTCAAGGCTATTCTGGGTCAGAGGGTCAAGGCTATTCTGAGTCAGCGGTTCAAGGGGTCAAGGCTCTTCTGGGTCAAGGGATCAAGGCTAGTCTGGGTCAGCGGGTCTCAGGGTCAAATCGATTCTAGATCAACACGTCAGTGGGTCAACTCGCACCTGGTCAGGGACAGGTGCGCCGGGTCAGAAATGGCATTGAGCAGACAGGAGACGCAAGGCTCCACGGTTGAATTTTTCAGCAATCTGTTCGTGAAACCGGCGCAATAAAAAACAACGGAAGAGTTCATCAAAACAAAACAAAATAATTCCAGACCGCCAGCGATCTCTGTGACCCGAAATAAAGGCTAAAAGTACATTTCAGCAGGGAATCGGACAGCTCGAGACCTGGCTATGTACAGACAGACACCTGTGCCAGGGTAGGATAAGAACAAAAATATTACGCAAACAAAAACACGGAGGTAAAATAACTCAACTATCACTGACTCGCCACCTGATTAAATTGGGTAACTGTTACTACTTATATAAGTAGCTGATTAAAATGGCGGGATATACGCATATATTACTTACTAATTGAATACTAGTAACATGAAATAATACTATAGATGAAAGCATCGTTACAGAATTAAGACAAAGAGCACAATTAAAAGCTTAAATTGCGCTACAATTAAAATACGAGTATAATGGCACACAACACAACACACTCTTGACAAGCTGAAATGATTTCCTAGAAATCAATATTATTTTAATAAAGTAATCTCATCTCGACTTTGTCTAAAAATCGGTCAGTTTCCCGGGAATGCAAATGATTTCATAGAAAAGCAACAGGACAAAAAGAAATAACCAGACGGAAAAGAAACATATAGCTAGAATTGTGTTTCTTAGAAATGCTGATTTTTGTTATAATTTAATCGGATTTTCCCAGAAATCAATAGGATTTCTTAGAAATTAAACAGGCTTTTCTAGGAATTAATAGCATTTCCTATAAAGGGTTTCCCAGTTTGTTCTTAAACAGACTCAGCGCAATTTCTAGAATCAATTGATTTCCTAGAAACCATATGGATTTATTAGTTACAGCTTGATTTAGAAGAGGAAGCTCAGATTTCTAAGAAATCAGTCTGACTCATCGCTTCTTACAAAATGGAATAAATTTAGTCAGTTAAAAATGAGCCCCCCAGACAAGCAACTGGTGAACATGTCCAGCTAGACTAAAGAGCTGGGCAGACAAAAGGAAAGTTAAAAATCGCACAGACAGAAGAGAACGGGAAAGCCAGTCAGACAGAGAAACAGAATCAGGAGCGACAATTGCAGCCCGACAACTCATCAGACGGGCAGCTGCCTCTGCTCAGCTTTGCCGGCCACACCGTCTGTAGTCGACGAATTCTCGGGCGCCGAAGCTGGCGCGCCAGGAGCAGTCGCCGGCGCCCCCGTGGCGCAGCAGTTGGCGCGGGCCTCGCACTGATTGCCGCAGTCGATGATGCACTGCGAGTCCGAGACCTCGTTGTCGGTGCAGTCGGCATGCTGCGGGGAGTTGGCCAAGCGAGATGGTTGCCATGACTACGGATTCTAAGGCCTGGATTAGTATCCTTAGTGATCCAATCAGGATTTTAATTGACGAATTGGGATTTTAATTGACGAATTGGGATTCTAAGGGGTGAATTCGGATTCTAAGCGAAAGCGACGAATTGGGATTCTAAGGGACGAATTGGGATTCTAATTGATGAATTGGGATTCTAATTGACGAATTGGGATTCTAATTGACGAATTGGGATTCTAATTGATCAATTGGGATTCTAATTGACGAATTGGGATTCTAATTGATCAATTGGGATTCTAACTGATCAATTGGGATTCTAAGGGATGAATTGGGATTCTAATTGATGAATTGGGATTCTAATTGACGAATTGGGATTCTAATTGATCAATTGGGATTCTAACTGATCAATTGGGATTCTAAGGGATGAATTGGGATTCTAATTGATGAATTGGGATTCTAATTGACGAATTGGGATTCTAATTGATCAATTGGGATTCTAACTGATCAATTGGGATTCTAAGGGATGAATTGGGATTTAAAGGGATGAATTGGGATTCTAATTGATGAATTGGGATTCAAAGGGATGAATTGTGGTATTATAAGGGATGAACTCCTCAAACCAGTACTCACCTCGGAGAACTCGGGTTGAATAGTAGTGCAATGAATGTTGAAGTCGTGAAATATTTTTTTAGCTTCCTTGGACACGGTGATGTAGTCAGCTGGAACAAATTGGGATACTTGAAATCAGTTTGGTACATCTCAGACAGTCGCCCATGAACTCTCAGTGACCAAGGCTGAGTGCACAGAAGCAGATAATATAGTTAGACTCTGCATACAGCACGCTTCCCTTTTCGCACTCAGTAATTAACCAAGAATGTTATAATAGATAGAATAGGCACCATGCACTTCACCTGGCATTGGCACTCTCATCATCGCAGGCTTCGGTAATCAATTTGGATTCTTTAAATAGCAGTTTTATAGCTTAGTTGATCAACAGTTTAAACTGAATTTTTTACACTACTTTCTATTCAGTAGCGAGCAACGAAAATAGTAGCTATTTTCTGCCAATTTCATCGTACCTTCAAATGGCTAGTAGTCAAAATAGAATGAGAGCGGCAGAAAGCACTTGACTCAATCTGTCATCAGTGCGGGAGCAATGTACATTAGCTAACGTACATATGAATGTACATTCATATTTATGGCCGCTCAATTCCTATACATACGACTATTTAATTTTTCTAGATTTATTTAGCATTACTTGCCCGCACCTGAGCATATACTACTTCAAGCGTAAACAGCAAGAACAGTTTTTTTTCTACTAAAAGACTTTCCTAAAACCCTCTCAGACGCATTGATGCAACCAAGTATCCAATCATAAATTATAAACACCCGTTTTATATTAGCAAACCAGATGAGCGCACTAGCAAAATCAAAATTTGTTAATTAATTAATTCATCGTTTAGAAAGTGGAATTCGCACCTACACTCATTTTAGTGTATTGCTGGCAAAACTGTGTATAATTCAGAAGCATGCATTGAAATAATCATTTGCTCAGCGCAATCACATGAGGCTGGCGCTTTGAGGGGGGGGCTGCGGGCAAAGCATCTTTAAGAGTGCTTCGGGTGCATTGATATTCAATTCAGACAGAGCAGGGGCGCTGAGCCGGCTTACACAATCCTGTAATTATTGAATTATTAAATTGAGCAGAGAATTTAATTAGTGCTAGACTAGTAACTGGGGGGGAATTACATGAGCTTTAAATCATGCCGTTAGGAAATGTTTTTCAATTTGTTGTGCGCAAAGGTGACTCTGCACCTACACTACACATCTATGCTGTGCTGGTACACTTGGACACTGCGTATGTACAGCTATGGAACAGGCAACTGGAAGGCTGGCCCAGCGACTGAGGATCTGGGAGGCTGGTGCCTAACAAATGAGGATCTGGGAGGGCGGCCCAGCAACTGAGGATCTGGGAGGGCGGCCCAGCAAATGAGGATCTGGGAGGGTGGTGGTGGCCCAGCAACTAGGGATCTGGGAGGGTGGTGGCCCAGCAACTGGGGATCTGGGAGGCTGGCCCAGCAACTGGGGATCTGGGAGGGTGGTGGCCCAGCAACTGGGGATCTGGGAGGGTGGTGGCCCAGCAAGTGAGACACTGAAGATCCTGGCGGGGAGGTTAGTAACGCAGTTTTAGAATGCCAGAGTAAATGCATCTAACAGCCATAGGAATTGAAAGCCACGGCAGGCGGCTCAATTCGCGGACACTTACGCAGGTCGCGGCAGCGGATGTGCACAGTGCCGATGTAGCAGTCGGACTGCAGCTGCCACACGTGCAGATCGTGGATGCGAATGATGCCGTCAATCTGGAAACAGTGCGTTCAAGTTAGAATTCGAAACCAGGGATGAACACAGGTGATAATTAGTTAATACGCTAGCTGCACACCTTCTCGAGTTTGTCGCGCAGCTCGTCCAAGCAGATCTCTTGCGGCACAGTTTGCATAAGAATGCTCAGTGCGCGCAGAACTGAAGTGCGTGGTTGGGAGAAGAGCCGCAAGCTGGTTAATATCCTGCTTCCAGCTACCTGTTTGTCCCAAAATTTTCTTAATCTCTCATTAAAAATGAGACATTTCTTAATCTCTCCATAATCCTCATAACCCAGATCCCAAATCACCACTATAATCCTCATAACCCAGATCCCAAATCACCACTATAATCCTCATAACCCAGAGCCCAAATCACCACTATAATCCTCATAACCCAGATTCCAAATCACCACTATAATCCTCATAACCCAGAGCCCAAATCACCACTATAATCCTCATAACCCAGATTCCAAATCACCACTATAATCCTCATAACCCAGATTCCAAATCACCACTATAATCCTCATAACCCAGATCCTAAATCACCACTATAATCCTCATAACCCAGATCCCAAATCACCACTATAATCCTCATAACCCAGAGCCCAAATCACCACTATAATCCTCATAACCCAGATTCCAAATCACCACTATAATCCTCATAACCCAGAGCCCAAATCACCACTATTATCCCCATAACCCAGATTCCAAATCACCACTATAATCCTCATAACCCAGAGCCCAAATCACCACTATAATCCTCATAACCCAGATTCCAAATCACCACTATAATCCTCATAACCCAGATTCCAAATCACCACTATAATCCTCATAACCCAGATCCTAAATCACCACTATAATCCTCATAACCCAGATCCTAAATCACCACTATAATTCTCATAACCCAGATCCCAAATCCCCTCTCCCTAATCCTCTTAACCAAGAATGCCAGATTCCAAATAACCTCCATAATTCTCATAACTCAGATCCAAAATCCCTTTTCCATCATCCTCATTACTGAGCAGTGCCAGACACCCCAGCCCCACTCACGAAGCGGCACGGTGGACACCAGCATGATGCCCACCAGCAGCAGACTCAGCACGGGGTCAATGTAGGTCAGCCA
>NIVC01000942.1:0-127500 GCA_002269645.1 Macrostomum lignano | reverse complement strand
CTGCTGACTGTCGTCCGGCATTGAGGACATGACCATCACGGTCTTGTACTGGAGCAGCTTGTCCACGTCACCCTGGGTTTGGGCAGAGTGATAAGCTATTGGATAGAGTGAATGGTGGCAAGAGGGTTGGGAGGGTAGCAAAACGGTAGGGAGGGTAGCAAGACGGTAGGGAGGGTAGCAAGACGGTAGGGAGGGTAGCAGGAGGGTAGGGAGGGTAGCAGGAGGGTAGGGAGGGTAGCAGGAGGGTAGGGAGGGTAGCAGGAGGGTAGGGAGGATAACAGGATGGTAGGGAGGGTAGCAGGAGGGTAGGGAGGGTAATAGGATGGTAGGGAGGGTAGCAGGAGGGTAGGGAGGGTAGCAAGAGGGTAACACGAGGCCAACGAGGGTATGGAGGGAAGCAGGGCCGTAGGAAGGGTAGCAGGATTCAAAGACTAACTGACTAACCCTGCATGATTGACCTGATTTATGACCTAATCAAGAAATGATTCATCAGCTGTACTGTACAGATCCACCTAAATCGCAGAGTAGTTATTTAATATTTTTTGGGAACTAATGGATTCGAGCTACGGTGAAAAGTTGCAGAAATTCAGCTGCAAACGTCATTAACAAACTTGCTACTACAGGCATGCATGCCTAATACGACTGATTTTATGATTGTATCGGATGGCAACCCCAACGCATGCCGCTGTACCGAACTAACTCATGCTGTCCAACACCAATCAGCGCACTACTGTAGCAAATGCAGAAACACTTCAGACAGAGCTGCTCAACAGTCAGACGGCAGAATGTTTTAACTGTTAACGGCTACAGAATAACCTAATACAGGTAAAATTACAGTTTTATGGACTACAAGATGTCTATAACCGACAACTCTACAGACGGAATGGATTTGACAATTAAATATTTACATAACATTACAGGATGTCTAACACCTGCATCTGTAACAGTACAAGTGACACTACAGCATGTCTAACACCTGTATCTGTAACAGTACACGTGGCATAACAGGATGTCTAACACCTGCATCTGTAACAGTACACGGGGCATAACAGGATGTCTAACACCTGTATCTGTAACAGTGCACGTGACATTACAGGATGTCTAACACCTGCATCTGTAACAGTACAAGTGACACTACAGCATGTCTAACACCTGTATCTGTAACAGTACACGTGGCATAACAGGATGTCTAACACCTGCATCTGTAACAGTACACGGGGCATAACAGGATGTCTAACACCTGTATCTGTAACAGTGCACGTGACATTACAGGATGTATAACACCTGCATCTGTAACAGTACACGTGACATTACAGGATGTTTAACACCTGCATCTGTAACAGTACACGTGACATTACAGGATGTTTAACACCTGCATCTGTAACAGTACAAGTGACAATACAGGATGTTTAACACCTGCATCTGTAACAGTACAAGTGACAATACAGGATGTATAACACCTGCATCTGTAACAGTACACGTGACATTACAGGATGTTTAACACCTGCATCTGTAACAGTACAAGTGACAATACAGGATGTTTAACACCTGTATCTGTAACAGTACAAGTGACAATACAGGATGTTTAACACTGCATCTGTAACAGTACACGTGACATTACAGGATGTCTAACACAGCTTCAGTCGGCACCAGTACCAAAGTACACAACAGCTATATCTAAAAAGCACAATTGGGGCACTTACAACTGGTCCAGCCGAGCCGCCGTGACTGTGCCCGTGGCTGTGTCCGCAGAACAACAGGATGCCAATCAGGTTAATTAGCAAGCCGCCAGCACCAACCCCAATAATCAACTTTGGCTGGGTGACAGGCTTAGGCTCGAACAGCTTGTGAATCGCCTCCATAATGATGGTGAAGCACAGGGTGACCAGCATCACGGTATTAACCAGTGTGCCAAGAATTTCTGCCCGCTGAAAGCCATAGGTGTGGCGCCGGTCTCGCGGCTTCTTGGCCATGCGAACGGCGCCAAGCGCCACCGTTAGCGCCAGCACGTCGGACAGCATGTGGAAAGAGTCGGCTACCAAAGTCATGGAGTCGCACAAGTGCCCGACAACCAATTCCACTACAAAATAGCCGACTGCCATGAGGATCATCAGCACCAGACGGTGCGTCTTCTTCAGGTGGAACATCTGGCTGGCTCTGGAGAGTTTCACAGTGGCTAATTGATATTTAATATTGAAATTTTCGCAAAGTTTTTTATGATATTATATGATTTTTGTTTTAGAGCCTAAATGGTTAACCTATAGAATCATTCTTTAAAATATTTTTCTACTCTAATTTACTTCCTTTCCATTTTAAATTCTAAATATATGAAACAAATGAACAAATTAATTTAGTTTAATAGGGCTCTATGCATTAGTAATAGTGCCTACAATGCTACAAATACTTGATAGTCAAGTAGTCACATCAAGCCAAGTAGTTAATAAGATTAAATAGCATGTCTGATTATAACTTGTAAACAAATACAAGGGGCGTCCGGAAAGTAGTGTTACTATTACTCGGTGTGGACATATGGAAAGTTGCACTTGTATGAGTTTGGTGTCATTTGAAAGTGGCAAGTCTCTTCTTTAAAATGACACCAATTGCAAGAGATTTGAATATGTGCTTCAAGAGATATGGATAATTAAGTAGAGATAGGTCGGTCATAAACTTACACAAGCTAAAATTTAAGCTAAAAATAGCATTCAGCTTGAAATTTTATCGATTTTTCTTGCATGCATAAACTGTCTATGGCCAAATTCGATGCAGCAAATGAGAGGGGCTGCCTCAGAAAACTAAGACTGCAGTTGCTGTGCTGAGTCCATAACAGTCGCGATCAATTGGAGAGCAAGGTTAGGAAGGTCCTGCTGCACCAGATTCCGAGAACTCTGTATGCAGATGCCATCGACAAGATGCGAGACCGATGGGAGAAGTGCATCATGTCTGGTGGTGACTACGTTGAGAAGACAACTCTGCCAACCAATGAGTTATTTTAACATTGTTCGCTTGTATAACAATTTTGCTTGTTATCACCTGTTTTTTTTACTGTACTTTTGTTGTGTTGTTTGGATTTTCTTGAAGTGATTAATAAAAGTTTTCTGCAGACACAGCTTGAGTAAGTTTATGACCGACCTTTCTCTACTTAATCGTCCATATCTCTTGAAGCACATATTCAAATCTCTTGCAATTGGTGTCATTTTAAAGAAGAGACTTGCCACTTTCAAATGACACCAAACTCATGCAAGTGCAACTTTCCATATGTCCACACCGAGTAATAGTAACACTACTTTATGGACGCCCCTCGTGTATTACTATATTCTAAGAAAAAAGAATCATAGCAATCATAGCTTATAAACACATATACACAACTATATTCTAAAAAAAGACAAAATTAATAAAATGTTTTATTAATCTATCAATTTATATAAAAATGCAAAATGCACTTTGATATAAAACTTAGACCAATGCCAATGGTATTTTTGTTAAATTTGTTTTTGCATTATGATTTTTTCCTGAATTTGTAGCTGAGCTTTTCTTAGTTTTTGCCCTCCCCTGAGCTCCTCTTGGCTGCACTTGCCCACCTATCCTAAACCTGTATTGGGCTGAACAATTTCTTAATTTGTAGCACTGCTTCATAATAAACAATCCTGAATTGCCCTCCTGCATTGCAATAAGTGTCCTCTTTTCCAAGCTCCTTAGCCCATATATATTTTTTGACACAACTGCCAGACCTGGCTATGCAACCATGTGTTTTCTTCAATTTTCTTAAAAATTTTAGATAGTGAAGAAGATGCTAGTTCCAATGTATACAAAAAGCTATTTTTGGGTTTGGCTATGTTCTTCAACAATCTTATAATGCACTACCTAGATTCCATATATCAGTGACAGTAGAAAGCAATTGGCATTGAGTACATATGAGAATAGAGGTTTGACATTTGCAAGGCACATTAACTTAATTTATGTGCCCTCTTCTAATTTTATCAAGCTCTGCTCCTTCACCTCCTTTTATCTTTCTCTCTAAGCAGATAGAACATATAAGGGAAAAAGGTTTAAAAGTGTAGCAAAAATGTGCACTTAGCAAAAATATAAGTTTTTATATAAATAAATATAAATAAAAAATTTTAAATTTTGGTGTATGTATTTTTCATGGAAAGTATAACCTATAAGCAGACTAAGCAATGAGATAAGGGCAAAGAAAAATGGACTAATATTAAACATTTTTGTGGTAATAATTAACAATTTATTAGTAAAGCAGCATAGTTTATATGAGTATGTTTTCAAAAAAAGTCAAATTGAGCTATTGAATGATTAAGATTCCCATAAAAATATACCAATTAATATTCTTTTGCTGCTGCACATTTTTGAAATTATAAAACCAATAAAAGATAACAGTGGAAAATAATCTAGGCCTTTTTAAGTCCTTGATTGCTGATATTAGTTTTTGTATGAGTTGCAGTCACCACTGAATTTAGCTACTAAGCTCATGCATTATTAACTTGACTTAAAATGGAGATTTGATACAAAGTGAAAGAAACTGAAGCATTTTATGTATATGTAATAAATCAAGATTCAAGATTCAATATCTATTTGTTGTTGCCATTATAATTTTACATAAAACCTGTTTCAAGGAACACTGCAGTACAAATATTGTTCATTTTAGTGCATATCATACAGTTTATTCTGTATGTATAGTGGTACATTAATATAAAAACAACAATTTTTGGTGTGAATTAAATTCAATGCAAGTTGTCATTAACCAATGTGTGAAAAATTGACTAATCTCTAAATTACTATTTAAAAAATGGCTTAACTTACCATATTTATTTTTTTGCAGATAAAAATTTGTTTCTGTGTGAAAAGTCTACTTATCTTTGTTTAAATAATTAATATTGCATTCTTATGGATGTTACATTGCATTGTACAAATGGGCATGAAATATGTAATATTTATGCTATATAATTCTAATAAAAATCTCAAAAAGAGCTAATAGCAGCCAAATAACATTTTTGTAAGTATAGAAAAGATTTGTATATAACATTTTTCCCAACATATTTAATATATAACATGCATTTGGAAAACTGTTTTTCTCCTTTGCTTATTTAGTGCCCTAAAGGGGGGCATTTAAAGATTTCTAGTGCTGACCTATTTATTTGGCTATAACTTATTGCTTAATAAGTGTACTTTGTTGTCTATATGCCTAGCATAGAAATTAAATGCTGTATGCCAACAAGAATATTATGATTGCTTTCATAGAAAAAGCCAAGCAACCCCCTTGTAGGTTATGTGGCTTAGAGGAACCTATTGGCCAAAGGAAGCAAATTGAATGGGTAAATTAATGCTAATGTAAAATACCCATGCATTTTACATTTAGTAAGGGATAATTCCAGTCCTGGGACTTAGTAAACATGTAATAGTTGTTTAAAAACTATTTTTCAATGAAATTTTTTAATGTGAATTTATAGAGGTATAGGAAAATATGACCAGTGTATTATCAGTTTTTCAAAATTGGCTATAAGGTGAAGCCTGAATTCTTTTATTACTTTTTATGGCAATCAAATAAAATATTTTTTTGTAAAATTGCAGCTACTACTTTTAAAGGCTACTTAACATTTTTTTGTTTTTTTATTTGTTTTTAATAAGAAAAAGAATAGGAATTATAATAATACAGCTCCTAGGCTTAGCAATTATAAAATTAATAATAATAATTTAGCATTTCATATATTTATAATGTCTTAATATTTTTTGCTAAAGAATATCTATCTAAGCTTATAAAGCATTTAGTTAATGTTTAAAGTTTTTTAATTAAAGCAGAGACATACCTAAACAAAGCAACTATGCAATTTTTATGCAGAAAAAGCAAACTTTGACTATGAAAATGTAGAAAGATAAAAGATATATTAAAATATATATTATAAAAAAATAGCAATGCCAATAGGCAGTGCTTATCCCCACGGTACCATAGGAATAATTTTCTGCTTATCCGCATGGCATACTGACGAGATAGCTGGCTCATCTTCTACATATGCCGTGGGAATAATTTTCTGCTTATCTGCATGGCACACTGACGAGATAGCTGGCTCATCTTCTACATATGCCGTGGGAATAATTTTCTGCTTATCCGCATGGCACACTGACGAGATAGCTGGCCCATCTTCTACATATGCCGCGGGAATAATTTAGTTTAGTACTTACGGTTTAAGTGCAGTATAACAACATAACTTTGCTTGACAATTTGTTTATTAGAAGTAAAGATTTAATGGCCTTTTTATGCAAAAAAATGCTGGTCGTGGTGTTGATCCAGATCAATAGCTTCTTAGTATCCTCAATTCAAATTCCTTTTCAAAAAGCTATAAACTATTCATGTACATGTAAGACTTGCACTTTGTCGAGACATCAATCAAACGCAATTCTGACTTTATATTTCGAGGTGCCAAGTCACTACTCCACTTAATGCGAACAGAACACGTCCCGGTCTGATGTGATAGTGCTTTTTAAATTGGGGCACACTTTCGGAAATTACAACAAAATACATTATCAATAATATACAATAACAATCCTAACCCCCAACTAAACAAAAATGCATCCATATGAAATTCAATGATGAGATTTGCTACATTCAGCACATATATGTAGAAGATATGGCAGCTATTTCGTCAGTGTGCCATGCGGATAAGCAGAAAATTATTCCCACGGTACCATTGGAATAAGACAGAAATTATTCCTACAGTACCGTGGGGATAAGTACTGCCATGCCAATATTGCAATAGGACAAAGTTGCACACTATTATCATGTTTAATACTTAGTTAGTATATATAGGCCTAGTCTACCCTAATGATATTATGATATAGTGACTAACAATAAGTAGGAAGGCCTTTAACAAACAATTTAGATAATAGGGCCCAATATTATATATTAATTTTTTCATTTCTTTTTATTTTTAGACTTTAACTACAAATGTAGTCCTAAAATTTAAGCTATAGCCAATATGCATGGACCACCATTGTCCAATCCATGCACCTCTTGAGTCCTGACTCCTTACTGACTAGTAGTATTGATTTATGTTTAGGCCTATGGCTAATTGTCTATGGGCCTATGGCTATGGGTCTTAATAATACTAATCAGCAATCAATTTGAAAAAAAGGTGTATACTGCAAAAATTGAGATTATCTGCCTTCACTAATACTAAAGCAAATGTGCATTTTGTATTCTTTATGTTATAGACTTAATTAGTCTTAATTAATTATAGACTTACTTAAATAGACTTAACAACTGCCTGTCTTCTTAACTAATTTTTATCTTCCCTTTGTCTTCAGTGAGAACGAGGAATACAAAAACTTTAAATGAAAACACAGAGTCGAGACTTTGTTCTGATGGTGTAGCTGTTGTTTTGCTGATTAGTATATTTAGGGAGTTAACAATTTATATTTACCGTCAAACAGTACGTTAAAAATTGTTGTTGATGGTCGCTGAACTGATCGACTAACTACGACTTCTTAAAATGGACATTATCGCGCGCTGAAAACTTTGGGTGACAAGTCTGAATTTGCCGAAAGTTTATATATTTAAAGTTTCTTTGAATTCAAGCTTTAAGATCAAAAACAGCTCGGGCAGATAAATAAATCCTCATTAAACTCTAAAAATTAATTACTAACATCGTTTGTTTATATGACATTCAAATATACTTAATTTTCCGGTTTACATTACAATTATCGTGTTTTGTACTGGCTATTAACTAGTTAATGCTTACAGAACCGGGGGCACGTGCTCATTAAAACAAAATCCTTTGCGGCACACAATGTGATTTTCCAACTTTTATCCTTCCCCAGAATTTAGCTCCTTTCCTTCAGGGGCATTGGGGTGCTGACATCCACCTGCTACACCAAAATGAGTGTCAGCCCTTCAAATAAAGCAGATTCAACCGGCGCTGCACTCATCCATAGTTTTTTCTAACCATTCGATGAATGGTTTTGACAGTTTTCCTGGTCAAATTGGCATGTTCAGCATTGCCAAGTGAAGTATGAGCCAGACTAATAGTCATACGAACCACGGTCTCGATGCTATTTTGCAGGTTAAAGGCTGTTTGGGGTCTGCACCTATATTTGCCTCTGGCAGCCGCAGACTCTCCCACAGTCACGCAAAGTCGGCATTAGAACTAGAACCTGAGAGTGTTCAAGTGTTCACCTAGTGCTGCTAGACGGACTGGGCTCCGGGTGTGGTCCTGCATTCTAATGTCTAAGATGTTTGATTGTGAATGCTTTGGAGTAGTCCGGTCGCTTTCTTTTACCGGCCAGTCAAGTGCTGGTTGCGGGTGTCGGACAGTCAAGTGCTTACAACAGTATGAGAACTTCTGCTTCCTGCTTCTCGATTTCTGCTGGTTGATTCTGGCGCAATAAAAAATGAAAAATTTGCGCTATTATCTAGCCGAGTCACGTACACTTTCAACTATTTATTGACATTCATACTGCAATTAACAGAAAAATGACTGGCTCTACAGATATAACAAAAATGTTGGAATTGTTGGAATAGAATAAAAGTCCGAAAAAGATTTATTTCTGATTTAAGATATACAGCATTATTTGTTCACGAAACAGTCACAATATTAAGTGCCGATCCGCTACAGAAAGAACTGGGCATTCTAAAACAGTATAGTTTTAATCCAGGCATCAGGCATCAGACAGTTTAATGTCACAGCTGTTGACTTTCTAATTCAAATCACAATTGGACAGGACTGCAACAACGCTATAAGGCTTGTCCTTAGGCAGCAGGCCATGCGACAATTTCACCTTGCCGAAGTGCAGTCCAATGTGGGTACTCGACGGGCGCAGTAGGAGAGGCAGAAACCGGCTTTTGTTGGCGATGAGAACTCGATTTTCGGCTTGGCAACGTTCGCGAAGAGCGTTGACTCGGGGTAGCGGCAGCGGCCCCTTGCCAGGCGCGTTGGTGTGGCTGGAGAGTGCAATTGAGGGGAGTTTTGGCAACTGTTAAGTGGGAAGAATGGCACAGCGGGTGAGAGCATACGCTCGTATGCCGTGCAAGCTAAGTATTAAGCAGTTAAATCGGGTAAATTAAAAAGTGACAAGTTAAGTTGAGCCCTGCTGTGAAAGAGAAATTACAGGTCGATGACATAGTTCTGTGCTGTAAAGTTTTCCAGCGCTGTATAGAGCCATCGGATGCCCCGCATAAACTGCAATGGCTGCAAAAGTTGATAGCAAACCTGGCCACCTTGCAGCAGGTGGGGGGACCAGGGGCCCGTTCTATAAAACTCTTGCTCCCCACAAAAAGCAAACAAAAGTCAAAGACATTCACTTGAAATCCCCACAGTCAATGTCACTCATCAGTCCTTGTAGCAAACAGGCTGCCGAGGACGAAACTCGTACGGCTCCCGACGGCAATTTTTTCCGGGCTCCTGGCGCTCCAGGTAGAGCCGCGGGTCGTCTTCCACGGCAACCACCGGATCAGTCAGCGCACCATCGCGTTCAGGTGTCTCAAGCCGCTTAGGAGAGTTCTGTTCAAGAGCTAGGGGCACTTTATCCGCGGTAGGAGTAAATTTTAGTAGTTCGTGTACGATAAAACTAGGAGTGCTGTTCAAGAGCTAGGGGCACTTTATCCGCGGTAGGAGTAAATTTCAGGAGTTCGTGTACGATAAAACTAGGAGTGCTGTTCAAGAGCTAGGGGCACTTTATCCGCGTAGGAGTAAATTTCAGGAGTTCGTGTCCGATAAAACTAGGAGTGCTGTTCAAGAGCTAGGGGCACTTTATCCGCGGTAGGAGTAAATTTCAGGAGTTCGTGTCCGATAAAACTAGGAGTGCTGTTCAAGAGCTAGGGGCACTTTATCCGCGGTAGGAGTAAATTTCAGGAGTTCGTGTACGATAAAACTAGGAGTGCTGTTCAAGAGCTAGGGGCACTTTATCCGCGGTAGGAGTAAATTTCAGGAGTTCGTGTACGATAAAACTAGGAGTTCTGTTCAAGAGCTGGGGGCACTTTATCCGCGGTAGGAGTAAATTTCAGTAGTTCGTGTACGATAAAACTAGGAGTGCTGTTCAAGAGCTAGGGGCACTTTATCCGCGGTAGGAGTAAATTTTAGTAGTTCGTGTACGATAAAACTAGGAGTGCTGTTCAAGAGCTAGGGGCACTTTATCCGCGGTAGGAGTAAATTTCAGGAGTTCGTGTCCGATAAAACTAGGAGTTCTGTTCAAGAGCTAGGGGCACTTTATCCGCGGTAGGAGTAAATTTCAGTAGTTCGTGTACGATAAAACTAGGAGTTCTGTTCAAGAGCTAGGGGCACTTTATCCGCGGTAGGAGTAAATTTCAGGAGTTCGTGTACGATAAAACTAGGAGTGCTGTTCAAGAGCTAGGGGCACTTTATCCGCGGTAGGAGTAAATTTTAGTAGTTCGTGTACGATAAAACTAGGAGTGCTGTTCAAGAGCTGGGGGCACTTTATCCGCGGTAGGAGTAAATTTCAGGAGTTCGTGTACGATAAAACTAGGAGTGCTGTTCAAGAGCTAGGGGCACTTTATCCGCGGTAGGAGTAAATTTCAGGAGTTCGTGTCCGATAAAACTAGGAGTGCTGTTCAAGAGCTAGGGGCACTTTATCCGCGGTAGGAGTAAATTTCAGGAGTTCGTGTCCGATAAAACTAGGAGTGCTGTTCAAGAGCTAGGGGCACTTTATCCGCGGTAGGAGTAAATTTCAGGAGTTCGTGTACGATAAAACTAGGAGTGCTGTTCAAGAGCTAGGGGCACTTTATCCGCGGTAGGAGTAAATTTCAGGAGTTCGTGTCCGATAAAACTAGGAGTGCTGTTCAAGAGCTGGGGGCACTTTATCCGCGGTAGGAGTAAATTTCAGGAGTGCGTGTACGATAAAACTAGGAGTGCTGTTCAAGAGCTGGGGGCACTTTATCCGCGGTAGGAGTAAATTTCAGGAGTGCGTGTACGATAAAACTACACCATTTTACCCTCGATTTTGAACAAGGAGAACTTCGAAACTGACAAACTCCTCTTCAATATTGACACTCTATGGTCGGGCACTCAAAATCTACAATCAATATTGACAGATCAAGCTTCAATTTTGACAAACTCTGGTTCAATTTTGACAATGCACGTTTAGTCAACTTCTCCTGGGAGAATTCGGTAACAAAGTAATCCAATGAAAGCCTGAACGGGGCTGAAGTGAGCTGTGCAAAATCAGCTTATTCTGACTTTGCTTTTTGGATCTACAAGTATTGATAAAATTTATTTTTCTCCATCCTTTAGACACACAGACTAAAATAGCCTGACTGGTTGGGTTGCAAAGTCTGATTCTATTTTGACAGAGTTGCTTCAAAACTGACACTCTATGGTTTGTGTACCCAAAAAGTCCGCTTCATTTTTGACAACTCCGAATCAATATTGAACAGTTTACAATCGATTTTGACTAAGACATTTTTTGAAATAGATTTTGACAATTTTTACTAAGATTTCTCTCTTGAGGGGGGGGGTACTTGCTATTTGGGAGAAGGGGTACTGGCTGCATGTATCTACGAGTACATGTATGGGAATATTTCTATTTAGGGATGCTTGCTATCTGGGTGGATGTTTGCTACCTGGATGATGCTTGCTATCTGGGTGGATGTTTGCTACCTGGGTGGATGCTTGCTATCTGGGTGGATGCTTGCTACCTGGATGATGCTTGCTATCTGGGTGGATGTTTGCTATCTGGGTGGATGCTTGCTGTCTGGGTGGATGCTTGCTATCTGGGTGGATGCTTGCTATCTGGGTGGATGCTTGCTATCTGGGTGGATGCTTGCTATCTGGGTGGATGCTTGCTATCTGGGTGGATGCTTGCTATCTGGGTGGATGCTTGCTATCTGGGTGGATGCTTGCTGTCTTGGGATGTTAAATGACTGGCCTTTTGCTAGAGTCCCTTGAGAGAGCAGGGACTCTAGCAAGCATCCCTAAATAGAAATATTCCCATACATGTACTCGTAGATACATGCAGCCAGTACCCCTTCTCCCAAATAGCAAGTACCCCCCCTCAAGAGAGAAATCTTAGTAAAAATTGTCAAAATCTATTTCAAAAAATGTCTTAGTCAAAATCGATTGTAAACTGTTCAATATTGATTCGGAGTTGTCAAAAATGAAGCGGACTTTTTGGGTACACAAACCATAGAGTGTCAGTTTTGAAGCAACTCTGTCAAAATAGAATCAGACTTTGCAGCCCAACCAGTCAGGCTATTTTAGTCTGTGTGTCTAAAGGATGGAGAAAAATAAATTTTATCAATACTTGTAGATCCAAAAAGCAAAGTCAGAATAAGCTGATTTTGCACAGCTCACTTCAGCCCCGTTCAGGCTTTCATTGGATTACTTTGTTACCGAATTCTCCCAGGAGAAGTTGACTAAACGTGCATTGTCAAAATTGAACCAGAGTTTGTCAAAATTGAAGCTTGATCTGTCAATATTGATTGTAGATTTTGAGTGCCCGACCATAGAGTGTCAATATTGAAGAGGAGTTTGTCAGTTTCGAAGTTCTCCTTGTTCAAAATCGAGGGTAAAATGGTGTAGGAGTGCTGTTTAAGAGCTAGGGGCACTTTATCCGCGGTAGGAGTAAATTTCAGGAGTTCGTGTACGATAAAACTAGGAGTGCTGTTCAAGAGCTAGGGGCACTTTATCCGCGGTAGGAGTAAATTTCAGGAGTTCGTGTACGATAAAACTAGGAGTGCTGTTCAAGAGCTAGGGGCACTTTATCCGCGGTAGGAGTAAATTTCAGGAGTTCGTGTACGATAAAACTAGGAGTGCTGTTCAAGAGCTAGGGGCACTTTATCCGCGGTAGGAGTAAATTTCAGGAGTTCGTGTACGATAAAACTAGGAGTGCTGTTCAAGAGCTAGGGGCACTTTATCCGCGGTAGGAGTAAATTTCAGGAGTTCGTGTACGATAAAACTAGGAGTGCTGTTCAAGAGCTAGGGGCACTTTATCCGCGGTAGGAGTAAATTTCAGGAGTTCGTGTCCGATAAAACTAGGAGTGCTGTTCAAGAGCTAGGGGCACTTTATCCGCGGTAGGAGTAAATTTCAGGAGTTCGTGTCCGATAAAACTAGGAGTTCTGTTCAAGAGCTAGGGGCACTTTATCCGCGTAGGAGTAAATTTCAGGAGTTCGTGTCCGATAAAACTAGGAGTGCTGTTCAAGAGCTAGGGGCACTTTATCCGCGGTAGGAGTAAATTTCAGGAGTTCGTGTCCGATAAAACTAGGAGTGCTGTTCAAGAGCTGGGGGCACTTTATCCGCGGTAGGAGTAAATTTCAGGAGTTCGTGTACGATAAAACTAGGAGTGCTGTTCAAGAGCTAGGGGCACTTTATCCGCGGTAGGAGTAAATTTCAGGAGTGCGTGTACGATAAAACTAGGAGTGCTGTTCAAGAGCTGGGGGCACTTTATCCGCGGTAGGAGTAAATTTCAGGAGTGCGTGTACGATAAAACTACACCATTTTACCCTCGATTTTGAACAAGGAGAACTTCGAAACTGACAAACTCCTCTTCAATATTGACACTCTATGGTCGGGCACTCAAAATCTACAATCAATATTGACAGATCAAGCTTCAATTTTGACAAACTCTGGTTCAATTTTGACAATGCACGTTTAGTCAACTTCTCCTGGGAGAATTCGGTAACAAAGTAATCCAATGAAAGCCTGAACGGGGCTGAAGTGAGCTGTGCAAAATCAGCTTATTCTGACTTTGCTTTTTGGATCTACAAGTATTGATAAAATTTATTTTTCTCCATCCTTTAGACACACAGACTAAAATAGCCTGACTGGTTGGGTTGCAAAGTCTGATTCTATTTTGACAGAGTTGCTTCAAAACTGACACTCTATGGTTTGTGTACCCAAAAAGTCCGCTTCATTTTTGACAACTCCGAATCAATATTGAACAGTTTACAATCGATTTTGACTAAGACATTTTTTGAAATAGATTTTGACAATTTTTACTAAGATTTCTCTCTTGAGGGGGGGTACTTGCTATTTGGGAGAAGGGGTACTGGCTGCATGTATCTACGAGTACATGTATGGGAATATTTCTATTTAGGGATGCTTGCTATCTGGGTGGATGTTTGCTACCTGGATGATGCTTGCTATCTGGGTGGATGTTTGCTACCTGGGTGGATGCTTGCTATCTGGGTGGATGCTTGCTACCTGGATGATGCTTGCTATCTGGGTGGATGTTTGCTATCTGGGTGGATGCTTGCTGTCTGGGTGGATGCTTGCTATCTGGGTGGATGCTTGCTATCTGGGTGGATGCTTGCTATCTGGGTGGATGCTTGCTATCTGGGTGGATGCTTGCTATCTGGGTGGATGCTTGCTATCTGGGTGGATGCTTGCTATCTGGGTGGATGCTTGCTGTCTTGGGATGTTAAATGACTGGCCTTTTGCTAGAGTCCCTTGAGAGAGCAGGGACTCTAGCAAGCATCCCTAAATAGAAATATTCCCATACATGTACTCGTAGATACATGCAGCCAGTACCCCTTCTCCCAAATAGCAAGTACCCCCCCTCAAGAGAGAAATCTTAGTAAAAATTGTCAAAATCTATTTCAAAAAATGTCTTAGTCAAAATCGATTGTAAACTGTTCAATATTGATTCGGAGTTGTCAAAAATGAAGCGGACTTTTTGGGTACACAAACCATAGAGTGTCAGTTTTGAAGCAACTCTGTCAAAATAGAATCAGACTTTGCAGCCCAACCAGTCAGGCTATTTTAGTCTGTGTGTCTAAAGGATGGAGAAAAATAAATTTTATCAATACTTGTAGATCCAAAAAGCAAAGTCAGAATAAGCTGATTTTGCACAGCTCACTTCAGCCCCGTTCAGGCTTTCATTGGATTACTTTGTTACCGAATTCTCCCAGGAGAAGTTGACTAAACGTGCATTGTCAAAATTGAACCAGAGTTTGTCAAAATTGAAGCTTGATCTGTCAATATTGATTGTAGATTTTGAGTGCCCGACCATAGAGTGTCAATATTGAAGAGGAGTTTGTCAGTTTCGAAGTTCTCCTTGTTCAAAATCGAGGGTAAAATGGTGTAGGAGTGCTGTTTAAGAGCTAGGGGCACTTTATCCGCGGTAGGAGTAAATTTCAGGAGTTCGTGTCCGATAAAACTAGGAGTGCTGTTCAAGAGCTAGGGGCACTTTATCCGCGGTAGGAGTAAATTTTAGTAGTTCGTGTACGATAAAACTAGGAGTGCTGTTCAAGAGCTAGGGGCACTTTATCCGCGGTAGGAGTAAATTTCAGGAGTTCGTGTCCGATAAAACTAGGAGTGCTGTTCAAGAGCTGGGGGCACTTTATCCGCGGTAGGAGTAAATTTCAGGAGTTCGTGTACGATAAAACTAGGAGTGCTGTTCAAGAGCTAGGGGCACTTTATCCGCGGTAGGAGTAAATTTTAGTAGTTCGTGTACGATAAAACTAGGAGTGCTGTTCAAGAGCTAGGGGCACTTTATCCGCGGTAGGAGTAAATTTCAGGAGTGCGTGTCCGATAAAACTAGGAGTGCTGTTCAAGAGCTAGGGGCACTTTATCCGCGGTAGGAGTAAATTTCAGGAGTGCGTGTACGATAAAACTAGGAGTGCTGTTCAAGAGCTAGGGGCACTTTATCCGCGGTAGGAGTAAATTTCAGGAGTGCGTGTACGATAAAACTAGGAGTGCTGTTCAAGAGCTGGGGGCACTTTATCCGCGGTAGGAGTAAATTTCAGGAGTTCGTGTACGATAAAACTAGGAGTGCTGTTCAAGAGCTGGGGGCACTTTATCCGCGGTAGGAGTAAATTTCAGGAGTTCGTGTCCGATAAAACGGAATCCTCCTGGACCACAATCCTCAATCTTGTTCAAGATCTTAAGAGTGGAAAGACGTACCTATCATAGCACTAGGATAGCATAGCACTGATATTTTCTGACCCTGATGAAGAAAGAGGACGACAACTTCTGGGATTCTTTAACCAGCCGCAGAAAGAGTACTCGTAATTTTATTCCTTTCAGAAGGCAACCAAGAGTTGCATTTCAAGTTGTCCCAAATCTTGCCCGTGCATATCGCCAGTCCTTGCCGGCAGTTGCAGGGTCAAAGCCACATTTAGCTTTGCATTCGGAAACAATTCGTTTCCACGTTTCTTCTTTTCTTTGCCTGGTTACGGAAATAGAAAAGGAACCAAAAAGGACTGCCTTCTTCCTTTCCGCAACTTTACGAACAAATTGTAACTTTTGCTGGTTCTGCATTGTGCACGCACCTTTCGCTCTTGAATTCGCACTTGTAGAACACAATCGAGCAATACTCCTAAGTACTCGTAATTGCGCAATAACTTCATACCAAGCCCCAACTCCCTAGCCCGCACTCCTAGAGTTTAGCCCTTGAGAAGTGAGTGGTTCGTCGGACAAGATTTCAACAATTCAAAAAATAAAGCATTGAATTTAAATTTAAACAGTTTTACAATAAAGATTCGGTCATCTCTATAAAAGCAGAGGGAAGCCAACGCAGTGTCTCACCTTCCCTTATTGGTCCAGTAGTGAAACACAGCCTCGGGCAGCTCCTCCTTGGACCGCACAGCATTGTCCGTATAGACCAAACAGTCCAGCCTGATCTGTTTGTCCAGCGGCTGGCCATCGACTGGCACTACGGTGTACCGCAGGTCAAACCGGCTGTCAGGAATGTAGTGCAGGCCGCTGACAACTTCGGCCCTGTCATTCCAGACGGCCTCGGCGCCGTGGCACATGCTCGGCGACAGAATTAGCGGCCGAATACCGCGACCGATCCTGCGCTGGTTGATCAGCGACACCAGCGATTGATTGAATGCGGCCCGCTTGTCCTTCGCGATTGAGTAGGAATTACTTCGGCCGGGGTCATTTCGGCCGTCCAGAAACACCAACTGGTAGTCCTTGGCGGCCGCCTCTGGCCTGTCGGAGCTGTCGATTTCATCTGTCCTGGGAATTTCGATCGAGTCGGTGGAGGCTCTGCGCCTGAAACAGCTGCACATGGAGCTCATTTTGCTAAACAGGAGTCTGAAGACTTGTGCTCAACACTGTCCAATGGTTCAAGTTTTATACGCGGTTGAAATTGGCCTGATGACGCAATACTATGCATAACCATATTGGCATGTACATGCATCGAGGAGAGGGGGGCCGGTGCACTTAACCTCTCTCCCCTTGATGATGTTTTCTAAATTTAGAAGCTGCACATTGTTTTTGCTAAAAAAATGATTTAGGCCTATGAAAACATAAAGTCCAGTTTACGAGAATTTACAGTCTAGTGAGACGCGTAAATGCTCACATCTGATGGCAGTATAAATGAGCATTTTCCTATTTCATACGGGTTTGTAGCCTAGTGGTTAGAGCGTCTGACTCACGACTTGAATGTCCGGGGTTCGAATCCCGATCCCACTGGAACAATTTGTGTCCTTGAGCAAGACACTATACTCTGCATTGCTTCAGTTCACCCAGCTGTAAAAAATGGGTGACAGCATTCGCTGGGATAATTGAGGGTGTGTGTGTGGCGACCCCCAGTCTTTGGACTGAACAGCCGTACACAGCCGTCAATGCGCCGCGCAATAGCTGCGGCTGAGCTGTAGGTTGCACATCTGCCCATTAGGGCTGGTGTGATCGATTATAAAATAATTAGTTATTATTGCTATTATTATTATTGTCATTAAAATTTCAAATGTACTTTCAAATCGGTTTTTAAGAGGCGCATGCTGACTTTCAAGCATGTCTCCGTCTGTCTGTCTCTGCTTGTCTGTCTCTACTTGTCTGTCTGTACCTGTCTCTGTCCATCTGTCTCTTTTTGTTGGCCGGTCTTTGTCTGACTAGGCTGTCATGAGAATTTTCCTGCGTCTTCATTATCACTTCAAATGAATGTAATGCTCTAATTTTCGGGGAAAATTTGTTTTGATAGCCCAAAAGAATGTCAGGATGGAGCCAGACAATCAAATTAACTTGGATTTATTGCGATTAAAATAATTAACGATCCAAATATTGCTTACAAGTATATTTGTCGTTTTTAAATAGCAGACTCAGTGATGCAAAACTCTAATTTGACCATGCAAGGTCTGTAAAACGAGTTATGAGAAGTCAGTCCGTCGAATATATTTGTTTTATTGGAGTAGCAGGACATAAAATGCAATCATGCAAAAACGAGGGAATAAAAAATTTGCTCTGTCGTCGAAAAGAGTTCAGTAAATCTGGAGATGCAGCTACCGCATCAAGTCCTGCTCAGACAGCAAGGCCACAACGCTGAACGGCTCGTTGGAGTGCACCGCGTGATGCTTCCGAAACTTGGCAAAGTGTAGGCCGATGTAACGGCACTTCGACATAAGCAGCAGCTGCCGGTAGCCGCGCACTTTGGAGGCCTTCTCAGACTCGCTCCGGGCGGTGCCGCCTACTGTGGAATTGTTGGTTCCGGGCGGCAGGGGCCGCTTGCCAGGTTTGTCGGTGTGCCTGTGAAAAATAAAAAAGGTTCCGGTAAAACAGGAACACAGCGACAAAATCACACTTTTAAACTCACCTGCCCTCGACCCAATAGTGAAAAACTGCCTCAGGCAGGTCGCTCTTTGCGCGAACAGCGACGTCTGTAAACAGAAGGCAGTCGACAATCTCCAGTCTGTCGAAAGAAGCGCCGCTGTGATTCACTGTGAAGCGGAGTTCGTACCGGGTCTCAGCGGTGAATGTCAGACCAGCGGTTGTCTGGGCCCGTTCAGACCACACGGCTTTGGCACCGCGGCACAGGTCGCGGCTCAGGACCAACGGTCGAAGCCTCTGGCCATAGCGCCGTCTCAAGCTGTTTATCAAGGAAACCAGCGACTCGTTGAACACCCTTCGTTTCTCTTTAGAGATGGAGCCATAATGTTTCTTCCAGAAGCCGCTGTACCGACCGCCGAAGAACTCCAGTTTGTATTCATTTTGATTCTTCAACCTAGTGGCATTGCTGAGCTCCGGATCGTACTCGCTCTCTGACTTGTCGCGGGCATTGATCTCTTCAGTGCCAGACTGCGAGATGGACTGCGATCTGCTGCGTCTGGAACGCGCGTGCGGGTGGTGTTTTTGTGTTGGAGAACCATTGGGAGTCGGACTCCGGCTCGGAGCCCGATTTTCACGAGAACTTCTGCGGTGATTCAGGCTCCGACTGCGGTTGGGCGTTTGGTCGCGTCTTTGATGGGGACTTTTATTCTCCTTGAATTTCTGCATTTCGGAATTTTGAAGTTGCGGCGGTCTCATTTTGACCTTTGATAAATCTGGCCGTATAGATGAGGGCCTGTAGTTTGATTGATTGACGCCTGCAGAGCCGGTCTGGGCGCTTTTTTATTGGAGTCTCGGCTGTTTATTAAAAATGGGACCCGCGGGTGAGCCAATCAGAGAGGGGCTGCGTGGCTACAAGGCTGGCTTGTTGGATTAGCGAGTTTTCTATGATATAAGCAAAAAAGGCATGACGGGGGGCATTTTCAAATGCCATCAAACCACACGACTCTACAACCGACAATGGTCTTGGGGATTGGTGTACATTTGCAATGGACATGGTCGTACGTTACTACTGACTCGATCAAACCATATTTTAATAGGTCTCAAAGTAGTGCAGTGTAACGTGCTTACTCCACTCCTCAATCGGTAATCGGGCCACCATTCACAACACCATTTCGTCAAACTCCAGTTCATATCGACAGTCTGTTGACGCAACTTCTATAAACTCTGATTCACTTTCGTCAAATTACGTCCAAAATCGTCAGCCTACACTCAATTTAGTCAGTAGGACATTTGGACATTTGAGGGCTTGCACCTGAGCAAACCGATTTTACATGTACATTGTACCCAAGCACGCTCTTTCTGTGTGCCCCCCGCCGCATGTGTACTCCCTGTCTCGTTTTGGTTGGGTGGGCGCCGACCCCTCCGCCGGCGGGGAGGTATTTTATTCCAGCTGTGCTTGGGTCCCAGCTCATGTTGTCTTGCTGAAACTTACATCTGCTGCAATTTGATGCTCAGTTGATGCTTAAATGTTAGCTTTTTGCACAGAAAATGAACATATAAATTTGCGCTTGCTGCCGATATTGAGAAGGAGTTTGGCTAAAATGAATGTAGATTTACATGTACAGAGCTGGAACTGTCGAAGTTGAACTTCCGTTTGTCTAAAGTGAATTGGATTTTGAATGAAATTTAAGGTAGCTCGTAAACTGTGCAGTACTCAACCCTTGGAAGGTTTTAATCTGCATCTCTTCAAACAACTCATGGTCTCTTCACCAAATGCTTTCAAATCCGCCCATCGTCAGTGTTCCCTTGCACAGCTGCTCCTTGTCTTGCCTTGGCAACCAAATTGTTAAATGAAAACATTCCCGTTGATAACGAAGTCGGCAGAGTCACTCGTAAATCTAAGAAAAAAACAGAAAAGTACATAAAATCTATATAATCGAAGCATTTGCGAAAGCGATAACAAGAGCTGCAGTCTGCAGTCTGTGTATTTGGTTACGGATTTAAAATGGCCGTGTAAAATGGTTTGAATACAATTGGTCTAAAAAAAATTTTCTAAGATTCTAAGATTAGTTCTTAGAAAACATGGCCCAGAATGATGTAAATGAGGTACGAGAGTTGAAGTTGCCGCACGCCTTCCCCTTTCCCAGAATTATTAGCCGAACACGACAACAACACTGTAGGGCGTTTTGCTGGATGAGCACAGACTCAGCTTGCCGAAGTGCACGCCGATTCGCCTGTTGGCAGAGAATTTCCACTGGCCTGCCAATATTAGAAAAAAGGAGCCCCGGCATTTCTCCAGCTCCGCGCGAAATGTCTCATCGATCGGTGGATAGCTCTGCGGTAGAGCACGCTTCCCCGGTCGGGACGTGTACCTGCAGGAAAAATGGTAGGGTTGCATGTAAGCAAGTAGCGAATTTATTTTTACTATGACTCAAGTCCTTAGCTAAGCTCATTAATCATGACGCATTACCTGCCACAGGTAGTCCAGAAGTGAACGGCCGCCTCTGGTAGCTCTCGCTTCGACCGGATGACATTGTCCGTGTAGGACAAGCAGTCGTAGAACTTCCCTTCCCCGGAGTCTGAATTGGCCTTACCTGTGTAGTCAGGGGCCAAGAACTGGTTGTACGGCATGGCTACCAGGCCATGCGGCTGCTTGGCCGAGACGTTCCAGGCTTTTTCGGCGATCTTGCACAGCTGCTCATTGAGCTGCACGAGCGGACCCAGGAACTCTCGTCTCTTGGCGTTGATTAGCGACACCAGGGCCTCGTTGAAAGCGGCCCGTTTCTTCTGTGAAATGGGACGACAGACATTAACATTCAAGACTTCTTCGTGTTCCTGAGTCGTCGGGACTTCTGGTTTAGTCCTTTTGTACATAGAGCTCATTGCTGCAAAGACCTTCACAAGCCGTCGAATTGTCTCTCGTTTGCCAAGAAGCTGACAGAAGCTCGCAGCTTGAGGTTTTAAAGAATGCACTGCACGTTCTTGGTTTTGGAATTTTAATGACAAACGGCGTACAAGCAGGTGTACAAAACTCATTTTACAAGAGGTAGTGCACGCTGATTGGCTGGGGTTGGGTGGATGGTCGGTCCGAGGCCGCCACCCCTCTACATGATAACAACTCTCTTTCTCTCTCTTTAATCCAATGCCAAAAATCACTGAAGTTCATCTGTATTGAGGTTTGTAAATGTGTAAAAAAGGGTTTGCTAACAACACCTCATTAGTTGAAGTCAATTTTATTTAGAGCCTGACTCAATTTTAGGACAGCGCGTGCCTTTAGCTTCTCGAAACATCAAGAGGAGATGCTGCTTATGAAAAAATGAATCACAAATTTGTTAAATATATAATTCCTTACTCATATATGATTAATTATAGCTCGCATCATTAATTAGCGGGCGCCCCTGTGATCCTGCACCGGGAGCCGCTACCCTCCCCATGATCCTGCACCGGGAGCCGCTAATCCTCCCCATGATCCTGCGCCGGGAGCCGCTACCCTCCCCATGATCCTGCACCGGGAGCCGCTCCCCTCCCCATGATCCTGCACCGGGAGCTGCTACCCTCCCCATGATAATGCACCGGGAGCCGCTACCCTCCCAATGATCCTGCACCGGGAGCCGCTACCCTCCCAATGATCCTGCACCGGGAGCCGCTACCCTCCCAATGATCCTGCACCGGGAGCCGCTACCCTCCCCATAATCCTGCACCGGGAGCCGCTACCCTCCCCATGATCCTGCAGCTTGAGTATGAATTTTCTACCGATTACAAAAAGAGTTATAATTAAGAGATTTTTGCATACTCAGCATCTGACACAATAGAAGGCATAATTTTTCGAATGTTTTATTAATTTTTCCACAAAAATTCACACAATTTTTATTTAACATGCCAAGTTAACAAGATGTAATTCAGTAAGACAGATGGAGCTCAAAATTCTCGCAAACTGTACTTGTGGATTAAAATCTAGGAAGGTGTATAAAAGATGAGTCATTGTGAGCAGGGGTCAGTTGAAACTCAGAAGTCAGCCAGGTCCTTCTGATCGAACACGGCCACCACACTGTAGGGCTCGCGGGCCGACCTCAGCCTCCGGTTGGAGCGGCCAAGATGCAGGCCGATTCGCTGGTTGGCGAAGTCACCCTGGCCCAGCAGCATCGGCAGGAACTGGCCGCGGCACTTTGCCAGGCTGGCGCGGGCTTCTTTGTCGAGTTCCGGGTAGCTTTCGGACAGCGGCCCCTTGCTGGGCTGGCTCGTGGTGTACCTGAGCAGAGGGCGGCGAGGATGGAGACTTTGAAGATGTCCGCGTTACTGACCTCTGTCTTAAATTAACTACCAAACTAGATTTACCTGAATAAACTAACAAACTAGATTTACCTGAATAAACTACCAAACTAGATTTACCTAAATAAACTACCAAACTAGATTTACCTGAATAAACTAACAAACTAGATTTACCTGAATAAACTAACAAAGTAGATTTACCTGAATAAACTAACAAACTAGATTTACCTGAATAAACTAACAAAGTAGATTTACCTGAATAAACTAACAAACTAGATTTACCTAAATAAACTACCAAACTAGATTTACCTGAATAAACTAACAAACTAGATTTACCTGAATAAACTACCAAACTAGATTTACCTGAATAAACTACCAAACTAGATTTACCTGAATAAACTAACAAACTAGATTTACCTGAATAAACTACCAAACTAGATTTACCTGAATAAACTAACAAACTAGATTTACCTAAATAAACTACCAAACTAGATTTACCTGAATAAACTAACAAAGTAGATTTACCTGAATAAACTACCAAACTAGATTTACCTGAATAAACTACCAAACTAGATTTACCTGAATAAACTAACAAACTAGATTTACCTGAATAAACTACCAAACTAGATTTACCTAAATAAACTAACAAACTAGATTTACCTGAATAAACTATCAAACTAGATTTACCTGAATAAACTAACAAACTAGATTTACCTGAATAAACTACCAAACTAGATTTACCTGAATAAACTACCAAACTAGATTTACCTAAATAAACTAACAAACAAGATCTACCTGAATAAACTGCTAAACTAGACTTACTTTCCTTCGTTTGTCCAGAAGTGAAACACAGCCCCTGGCAGGTCCCGCTTCGACCGGACAACATTATCAGTATAGGACATGCAGTCAACAAAGTAGGCCTGAGTCTTGCTTTCCCGCTGCCCGACCTTGTTCACTTCAACAATCACTTCGAAGCCGTTGTTAGGAATGGCGTACAGGCCGTGCGGCACCTGGGCCCTGGCATTCCACACGGTCTTGGCCACCTTGCACAGAGTGGGGCACAGGATTAACGGCTGCACGTGACATTCCTTGCGTTTGGCGTTGATCAGCGACAGCAGAGCTGAATTAAAGACCTGCTGCTTCTCGGCAGAGATGTTCATGCAGTGATCAGCCACCTTGCCGCGGGTGGCTTCTGTAGACACCGCCCTGACTTTGATCTCTTTGACTTGGCGTCTGTAACAACAGCAGCAGCAGCTCATGGTTGAAGATTCCAATGTCCCAGGCCTGACTTGACGATGCAAAGAAAACACTGGCACCTGGCACCGCCTTGCCCCGCAGATCTGTCAACGAATTTTAGGGCAATCAGACTGATTTAGCCGTGTACTTTCTGTCCCTAATGTACGCATGAAGAATGCGAATCTTAACCGTGATTGGTTGGAGGGGCTGTAAAGCTCTTCACAGTACAGAGTACATCGATTGAGCGCTTGTTATCATCAAATTTAATGTACGTAAAAGAATTTGTATTTCATAATAGAATGAATGAACTTTGTGCTAGCTACGAGCGTACATTCCTTATCTGTTCGTCACGTGCCAGTTGAAATCTATATTTTGTGTTAGTTATTTGATGCTCAACTTAGTCAATTTTCAAATTCACCGTAATAAATAAAAACAGAGCTAAAACTACTGAAAAGTCTAAATGTTTTTTCCACAGACGATGCCTAAAAATTGACTCGAGCCAAAAAATGCTATTGGTGAGCAGAGGTCTTGATCTGACCTGTCCATCATACGCTATTCGTATTCAGAGAAAAGTTTTTACGCATTAAAAGAAAATAGCTGAGAGGCAAGACATGCTCTCGAGTGAAAGGAATGGTGCAGAGACAAAAGCCCCACTAGAAGTAATGAATTGCTAAATAGCGAGAGTGAAATGAGGATTTGAAGTAAAAGCTGGCAGACAACAGGACATTGACAGAAATATAGTTGAAAAATCTAAACGCATTCTGATGGAATGAACGAAGCCAACGCAACTCGACGCCCCAAGCATATTTTGTAGGCGATTTTTGCTTGGCTTGCAAAGAAACTCTGCTTAATTAAGCCAAGCTATTAATGAAATTCTCGGCAACAGTTCCAATGATTTATTAAACTCGATGTTATTAAAAATAATTAACCCACACAATTCTTTAGATCACAAATTTGATCAACGTCGCTTTGATTTGCAGAGAGTGTAAGTTAGCAATTGAATGATTATAGAGCTGTCTCCAGTCGGTCAAGTGATTGATAGTTTAAAATACGTCACGTAATTTTAGCTCCCATCAACCATCAGCAGACACTCAAACGTCTTCAGGGAGTACCGATTGTTCCACGGAAATACAAAGGCGTCATTTTTCAGACATATTCCCTGCGCGTAATCTGTGAGGTACAGCGCGGCAGGCGGGCTGACGTACGGACCGTTGGGGTTCATGCAGTAGCAGGCCTGCATCCACCAGCCTCCGTTATGACGGACAGCACAGCTGCCTTCATCACGATCATTGTCCTGATCTCGGGTTGAAAACTTCATACCGTTCATGTCCGATTCGCTACTGGTGGAGCACTGCTTCACAGTCGACCTGTCCATCAGCTGCTCTCCGACGCTCACTCTGTACTTTGTAGTCGCGCTTTCGACTTGAAAGAAGGCGTTCTCCATCCAGTTCAGAGTTCCGTTCCAGTCGCTGAACTCCCATCGAACAGGGAGAGCGGCGTCTCTCGTGAGCAGGTGCAGATTGTCCAGTCCGATCCAGAAGTTCGCGTTCTCGCCCTGACCGAAGCCGCTCGCGTATTTGGCCCAGCTTTCGTTGAAATTGACGGAGGCGTCCACTCGGTGCTGGAATGTCCGCCAGCAAGAGCGACCGTCTCCCAGATTTCGAACCTGAAATGTGAGCAGTTCCCGTCATCCAGTAGAAGCTGAGACGGCTTCAACGAAATCATGGAGACTAGAACTAATCAGCTCACCCAGACATGCGGCAGGCTGGAGTTCGCAGCATTTCTGCACTTCCTGCATCCGCGCCAGCCTCCGCGACACGCGAACAGTCGGCACAGTCTCTGAGCCTCATCGAACTGCACCGCGTGTGCAGCCGTCATTCCGCTCGAGCAGCACGCGACGGCATTTGAGGCAGCCACGGCTCCGATTTCGGTGTACTCGCCGAGCAGGTCGTCTCGAACTCGAATCCACTGCGAAATGTTGGTGCCTTCGACTGCAGCAAAAATTCCCAGCGACAGGCTTAGAATCACAGTGAGCTGCATTTTGCCATTGAATTCGCATATGGCAAAGTCAGAGCCTCAAGAGCCAGGGAAATAGGTTTTTATGTTTTTTTCGCGCCTATCCTGAGGATAAATTTCCTGCGACAAGCGCGGGATGGTCCTTTTCCCAGCCAAATAGGAAAGCGTTTAGGTGCGTTTTATTGTGCTAATGAGCACTCGGAGAATCATGGTAATTTCATGAAAGCTTGAAGAAAATTGACGGAGCCATTATATTTGCGAGCCAATTTATTTGCAAGCCATTATATTTCCAAGCCAGTGTATTTGCAAACCATTTTATTTGCACGCCCACGCCAATATTTGCACGCCCGTGCAAATAGTGCTGACACCTCCTGACATCGCGGCCAGATCACCAGACTGCGCATGACCTCGGTTGGCTCGGACGGCCGCGCCTCGGCTGCGGCAGCAAAGCTCAGTAGCTCGTACACCAGGGACACTCAGAGGTCGGCGCTGAGCGGCGGCGCGAGCTCAACCGGCGAGGGCGACTCGTGGCGCGGCCAGGCGCCTGTTGCCTGTTGCGCCAGTCCCTGCAATTCCCACTATGGATCCGCCGGCTGGCGCGGTTTGAAGGCCAATCTTCATCTGGCCCTAGCTGTACCAGGTGGACGCGCCTCAGACTCGGCACGATGAACTGCCTAACTCTAATGCCCCCCTGGCGTCGCATGATCCTCGTCCAGCTGACCCATGACCTACATCTGGACCTCATCATGCTGCACGAAGTTTTCTATCGTGGCTGAGCCGGTGCTCTACTCTGAGGACTTCGGGGCCGGCTGGAGCATCCTGTACACGTCCGCAGACGACCGCGGCCGGGCAATGTCGGCGTACTGATCGGACCGCGCCTTCAGCTGAGTGTGCACTGCACTTCGCTCTCCCTGCGACTGATGCGGGTCGACCTGCGCCTGCGTGGCCGCTGCATTCGGCTGCTCTGCGCGTATGCACCCACCGCTGATCACCTCGAGGAGGCTCGTGCCAAACCGCAAAACGCTAACAGTGCTCGAAGACATGAACGCAGTTCCGCGGGAGGTCCGAGCGCTCGCCCTTTGTTGAGGGACGCGAGAACGTCTACGCTGATGCGCTGGAGGACCTGCTTGACCGGCTGGACCTGGAGTCCGCGAACACCCAGTTCCGCAAGCCCCCTGCCCGCCTGGTCACCTTTGCGAGCTCTCTATCGAGAAGGCGGCGGAACGCAAGCGGGCGGAACGCTACGAGGAGACTGGCGCAGCTCGATCATGCTCTGGTTCGCACCGCCGCCTCACCAACTGCGACACCATGGCTCCACTGGCTCTCCGGTCAGACCACCGACTCCTGCTCTGCGACCTGCGGCTCCGCGACCAGCTCTACCGACCGCCAAAGCAGCGGCCACGACGCTAATATCGCGCTCTGTTGGACACCCACGTGAAGCGTCAATTCGCGGGCGCCTTCGTCGGCGCGCTTGGAGACCAGAGCGAGGCGGAGTATTCCGACATCAGCACCACCACTAGAGTCGCTGCGGAGCAGACAGTCACGCTGATGCGGCCGGCGCAGAAATCGCTGCCTGTCTGGCAGAGCGACCCGACCATCAGGCAGGCGCAGCTTAATATCGAGCGACTCCGCAGAAACCGGCGGCCCACGGGCAACGCTGAAGACGTGTTTGAGCGCCTTCTAGACGAGAGGCAGCAGAATGCTGTCGACGACGCGATCCGGACCATCACTGCAGCCGGCCCCGACGTGAAGAGTCGCGTAGTGTGGACGGCCGTCCGGACTCTGACGGGGTGCTGAAAGCGCGTGGCGCTGAACTTGGCCGGCGACACCCCGGAGGAGCGAAGGAAGGAATTGTGCGACTTCGTCGCCGTCAACGTGAACCCACCGGCGTCGCCGCTGCCCGCCAGTTTTGCGCTCCCACTAGACACGCCGCTTCCAGATGAGAAGGACTTCTGCTCCAGCCCAGTCACCACGGAGCTCGTTGTGCTGTTTGTTTGGAAAACACGAGGCGGCAAGGCGCTCGCGCCAGACGAAGGCAGGGACAACGCGGAAGGAAGACCACCGCGGGATCTCGCTGATGTCTTGCACGGCGTAGGTCTTCAACCGGTTGCTACTCGATCGCCTGCAGTCGGTGCTGGACCATTATCTGCGGTACGAGCAGAACGGATTCCGGCCGCAACGCGATACAGTGACAGATCCTCGCACTCCGCCATGTAATCGATGAGACGCGCACCGCCAGTCTACGCTGATCATTGTCTTCGTTGACTTTCGAAAGGCGTCCGACTCAGTGTTGAGAGCCGAGCTTCCTTTTGTCCTTTGAGCTCACCGGGTCCCGCAGAAGCTAACTAACGCAGTCATGTCGCTGTATTGCGACACTCGAGCTGCTGTGGTGACGGCGGACGGCCTGTCTGACCTGTTTGACACTTCATTGGGAGTTCTGCAGGGCGACGCGCTGGCGCCGTTCCTCTTCGTCCTGCTGCTGGACTGGGTGCTTCGGACCGCACTCCCCTCGCGGCTGATGATGGTTTCCTGCTTCGCAGACGCATCGGTCGCCGCCACGGCGAAAAGCGCCTGGGCGTGCTTAGCTACGCCAAAGACCTCGCCCTCCTGTCCTCGTCCGTTGAAGGCACGCAGTGCCAGATCGATAGGCTGGTCAAGGTGGCATCGAGTGTCGATCTGGTTGTCAACACGCTGAAGATCAAGGTGCTGACTGCGCTAGCCGACCAGACTTGCCGAGGCGCAGACGGGCAGAACCAGGCTCGCACGCTGCCAGCGGTTCACCTACCTCGGCGGTCTGGTGCGCCACATGGAGGAAGACCTCCGGCGACTCAGAGGACTTGCCTGGCCGGCTTTCCAAACGATCCAACACGTCCTTCAGTCAGAAGCGCTGCCCGACCGCCAGAGAAGCTGTGGCTGTGGCAGGCAGTGGTCGAAACGGTCCTGCTATACAACGCCGAGACGTGGACGCTGTCGGCTACGTTGGAGCGGCACTTGGACTCAGCGCACTCAGGGCTGCTCCATGCGGCCTTTCGAGCTGACGAGTGTCGGGACCGAGGCCCTATACGATTGGGCCAAACTGCAGCGCTCCTCCATCATCCTGCGCCGTCGGCGACTTCAACTGACGATCCACGTGATCCGGGCCGAGGGCTACTGTCCCCACCTGTTCAGGACGTCCTGCTGCTCACTTTGCATGGCTCATTCAGTTCTGGTCAGGCCCAAACCCGTCGATACGTGGACTGCCTCCTATCCGACGCTGGGGCACATGACATTGCCAATGGGGCGTACTTTGTCCGCTCTCAGGCTCTGCGGCGCGCCATCTGACGCGCCCTTCTCTAACTGTTAGCTTGCATGCGGGGCTTTTTTATTTTTTTGTTTGTCGCAAACAAGTTTCTCTCCCACATGGAACTGCAACCATCTGCTTTCATTCCCAGTGGTGAAGGCAACAAAGTAAGCCATTAAATTTTCTTCTTTCATTTCGCAACCCGCAATTAAACACAGAAGCTGAAATATAATTTGCCAATTGGAAACAGCTTCCATATTTTTTGTCGGCTCCGGCCCCAACAGCAAAGGTGCGGATCTTTAATTTAATTTACCGTTGCAAGTACATGTAGGCAGGAAAACTCGCAGTTACAATAATTTGCAGGGGGTTGTGAGCGCTGCCAGAAGTCAAGGCGAAAGTCGATCCACAGTTAGCGAGGAGACCGGCAGACATGCCGATTCCGGCCTCTTCATCAGCTGCTCTCCGACGCTCACTCTGTACTTCGTAGTCGCGCTTTCGACTTGAAAGAAGGCGTTCAGAGTTCAGAGTTCCGTTCCAGTCGCTGAACTCTCATCGAACAGGGAGAGCGGCGTCTCTCGTGAGCAGGTGCAGATTGTCCAGTCCGATCCAGAAGTTCGCGTTCTCGCCCTGCCCGAAGCCGCTCACGTATTTGGCCCAGCTTTCGTTGAAATTGACGGAGGCGTCCACTCGGTGCTGGAATGTCCGCCAGAAAAAATTGACGTTTCAGTTTTCGAACATGGAAGTTTAGTGCAGATTTTGTAAAAATGGAAAATCAAACTCAGAGACTCAAGATTTCTCTGCGTTCAACTCTGCCAGACATGCGGAAAGCTTGAATTTCGGGCGTTCCTGCATTTTCTGCATCCATTTCAGCCTCCAAGGCACAGGTACAGTCAGCACAGACTCTGAGCTTCATCGGATTGCACAGCATGCGCTGCGCTCATGCCAGCAATGGCGCAGGCCATCGCTCTTCATGCTTGCATACCCATAAGCTCGTATTCCCCTTTCAAGTCTTCTCTTGTCAGGCGCCATTCGGCAATGGATACCCTCTGACATTCGACATCAGGCTTGCCAAGTATTACAGCTAGCGTAAGCAGCAAACACGGGATGTCCATCGCTACCGCCTTCACGAGCTTAGCTGCACTTTGATGCCTCCAAACGACATGCAGTCTAGAAGCTTACCTTATCACGGCGAGGCTGGCTTTATAGGCCAGATGAAGAGTAGATGAAGATCTCCTCCGTTCGACTCCGTTAAAGATTACTGTAATCTTTATAAGCACTGCTGATGGTTTCTACACGTACACACGCATGCATAATTCATAACTGTAATGAGCATTCAGGCACCGAAGCGTCACAGTATCACGGAAACTGTTTTAAAGACCAATTATGTTGTCTGGCATCGAACTTCTCTAAAAACCTTTGGCCATTCGAACACTTGACAGGTACTTTGCTCGTACACTTATCTTTAAGGCAGGTAGAAATATTTTTGAGTCCTATTGATAGGCGACTGCCATTAATCAGCAGTGAGATTGCATATTCGCTAATTTTGAGCAAGATTTAGGCAAAAAAATCTATCGCATACAGGTGGCTCGTGTGCTCACGGCTGGCACCATCGACGGATACGTTTGAAGGACTGTTCAAGATTAGGGTGAAGAGCAGCTCTGTGGTGAACGCTACGACCCCTGAGTCGATTCCAGTCGCGGTGACATTCATTTCAGACTTGTGCACGAAAATCAGCTGGAAGATTCGTGTTTGGTTTGAGAGCCTTAATGTACATGGCGTCAAGTATGGTAAATTTATGATCTTGTCTACAAGAGTCAATGACTTAAAATAGTTGAGGTGGCTCTTAATTACAACAGCTATCACACTGTAGCAAGTGGTCCCGAACAGCAGAGTTATTAACCCCATGTTCCTTGGGTACAGCATTTCTTTAAAATAGGCACTTGCTTCTTTAGCAAGTGCCCATTCTTTATGATTCTTTATAAAACTTAACCCAAGTTATTTGCCTTCCATGCAAACAAGCACTCGACTGCTCTCACGCAGCAAAAGCTGAGTGATGATTACCCAAGGGTCAAACAATCAGAGTTATTTTAATGTTGGAAAAAGCTTTGGCACTCAGGCCATGTCAACCATCAGCAGGCACTCAAACGTCTTCATCGAGTACCGCTTGTTAAACGGGTAGATGCCAGCAGAGTCCTTCACGCAGATTCCACGAGAGTATGTGATAAGGTGCAGCGCGGCAGGCAGGCTGACGTACGGACCGTTCGGGAACAAGCAGCAGCAGGCCTGCATCCACCAGCCTCCACCGTAGAAGGCAGCGCAGCTTCCGCCTGTAGCAACGTCATTGTCCTGATCCGGAGCCGAGAACTGCTGACCATTCATGCTCGAAGTACTGTTGTCAGAGCACTGCTTCACAGTCGACCTGTCCATCAGCTGCTCTCCGACGCTCACTCTGTACTTTGTAGTCGCGCTATCGACTTGAAAGAAGGCGTTCTCCATCCAGTTCAGAGTTCCGTTCCAGTCGCTGAACTCCCATCGAACAGGGAGAGCGGCGTCTCTCGTGAGCAGGTGCAGATTGTCCAGTCCGATCCAGAAGTTCGCGTTCTCGCCCTGTCCGAAGCCGCTCGCGTATTTGGCCCAGCTTTCGTTGAAATTGACGGAGGCGTCCACTCGGTGCTGGAATGTCCGCCAGCACGAGCGACCGTCTCCCAGCTTTCGAACCTGAAATGTGAGCAGTTCCCGTCATCCAGTAGAAGCTGAGACGGCTTCAACGAAATCATGGAGACTAGAACTAATCAGCTCACCCAGACATGCGGCAGGCTGGAGTTCGCAGCATTTCTGCACTTCCTGCATCCGCGCCAGCCTCCGCGACACGCGAACAGTCGGCACAGTCTCTGAGCCTCATCGAACTGCACCGCGTGTGCAGCCGTCATTCCGCTCGAGCAGCACGCGACGGCATTTGAGGCAGCCACGGCTCCGATTTCGGTGTACTCGCCGAGCAGGTCGTCTCGAACTCGAATCCACTGCGAAGTGTTGGCGCCTTCGACTGCAGCGAAAATTCCCAGCAACAGGCACAGAAAAGCATGGATTTGCATCTCTGGCGCAGATGCAGGATATGCAGATTCACGGATTCGGGATATCTGCCCCTGCGGTGGCATGAGAATGGGAGGAGTTTTATGCTTAGTTTCGTCCCCTTTGGGGTGAAATTCTCTTTTTGCAAGTCAAACGGGAAGGCATTCTTAGTGTTGCTCCACTGTATCCAGTGGCAGCGGTACACCTACTTGCACTCAATTCTTTAGACACAGTCGCGGAGAAATTGTGAATTGTTTATCTGATTTGGAATTCCATTTCTATGAAATCTAGAGAATGTTCCGCAGTGAAGAGAGAGCAGCTTCAGATGGATGCCATCTGTTATGGTTCCCACGGATGTAAGAGGCAAAGTGACTCAAATTCTGCGATTTCACTAGCCGAATCCGTCACAGTGGCTTCCAGTGGCTCACTAACCCATTGCGTGCATTACACTTATTTTTCAAAAGCTCTCAAGTTTGCATTACATTGGTGGGAGAACAAATTTCCATTTGTGGGGAAAAGTCTGGAGACTCGAGTCAGCTTCATCCCCGGCTTGCAGAGATATTTTTCCACGAATTGCGAGTTTAATCGAGTCCATCTAATGTGGTGATCAGTGGAGTATGGTCTTGCTTAGAAAGTTTTGCGTTTTTGATGCCTCTTTAAATGACCAATGGTGGAAATGCCATGCAAGACGTCAAATTCCTGGGAACTCAATTAATTAAGCCGATGCCGTTGTCATCAGCTTTGACCGCGAAAAAAATACTGACCACCAGCTCTGGAATCATTTAATTTACCTATTCCCTACCCAATTCAATACAACCCACTCAAAAGTTTTTTTGAAGATTTTAAGCTACCATAGTCTTGAGCCGCATCTTATATTTACTATAATAAAGTGCTTTCAGTTTCTCTTCTGACATTTATATTAACAATTTTTTGAGCATTTAATGTTATAAATAAAAAATGACACGGTCCGAACCACGCTTTGACGCACATTGTGTACTAGAAAAGCTCAGAGAAAGCCACGGCGTGCGGTCTGCGGCCTGCACACGACACGTGCCATGCTGCAGCAGTTTCTGTGAGAACAGAATTCGAAAACTGCTTCCATAGCTCGTATAATAATGATAAATTTCACCTTTGGGCGATTTGGGCGACCAGACCGGGAGCTCGACCAACGAGCTCAAAGTGAGCTTCAGCTTCCAAGAGGAAGACATCGTGATACAGCTGAGCACAGTCCAGGGCCAGCTGTTTAAACTCATCAAGTTCACCTTTAAGAAACACTTGCCGCTCACTCTGGACACACCTGGACTTAAGACCTACCATGCAGAGCCTCTGCTCTTCATAATGCTGGAAAAGAATGGCATACGTCTCAGTTTAATTAAGGCCTGGGAGTCCCACAATCTCACCACTCTGCCTCAAAGGAGTCTCTCGACATGATGCTGAGCTTCATACACTCAAGCTGCTCGCCCGATGAGTTGCATGCCGCACTTCTAAGACAGACACTAAAACAGACACTAAGACACACTAAGACACACTAAGACACACTAAGACACACTAAGACAGACACTAAGACAGACACTAAGACAGACACTAAGACACACTGAGAGAGACACTAGGACAGACACTAGGACAGACACTAAGACACACTGAGAGAGACACTAGGACAGACACTAGGACAGACACTAAGACACACTAAGACAGACACTAGGACAGACACTAAGACACACTAAGACAGACACTAGGACAGACACTAAGACACACTAAGACAGACACTAGGACAGACACTAAGACACACTAAGACAGACACTAGGACAGACACTAGGACAGACACTAAGACACACTGAGAGAGACACTAGGACAGACACTAGGACAGACACTAAGACAGACACTAAGACAGACACTAAGACAGACACTAAGACAGACACTAAGACAGACACTAAGACACACTGAGAGAGACACTAGGACAGACACTAGGACAGACACTAGGACAGACACTAAGACACACTGAGAGAGACACTAGGACAGACACTAGGACAGACACTAAGACACACTGAGAGAGACGCTAGGACAGACACTAGGACAGACACTAAGACACACTAAGACAGACACTAGGACAGACACTAGGACAGACACTAAGACACACTAAGACAGACACTAGGACAGACACTAAGACACACTAAGACAGACACTAGGACAGACACTAGGACAGACACTAAGACACACTAAGACAGACACTAGGACAGACACTAGGACAGACACTAAGACAGACACTAGGACAGACACTGAGACACACTAAGACAGACACTAGGACACACTAAGACAGACACTAGGACAGACACTAAGACAGAGATACTGGGACAGACACTAGGACAGACACTAAGACAGACACTAGGACAGACACTGAGACACACTAAGACAGACACTAGGACACACTAAGACAGACACTAGGACAGACACTAAGACAGACACTAGGACAGACACTAAGACAGAGATACTGGGACAGACACTAAGACACACTAAGACAGACACTAGGACAGACACTAGGACAGACACTAAGACACACTAAGACAGACACTAGGACAGACACTAGGACAGACACTAAGACAGACACTAGGACAGACACTGAGACACACTAAGACAGACACTAGGACACACTAAGACAGACACTAGGACAGACACTAAGACAGAGATACTGGGACAGACACTAGGACAGACACTAAGACAGACACTAGGACAGACACTGAGACACACTAAGACAGACACTAGGACACACTAAGACAGACACTAGGACAGACACTAAGACAGACACTAGGACAGACACTAAGACAGAGATACTGGGACAGACACTAAGACACACTAAGACAGACACTAGGACAGACACTAAGACAGAGATACTGGGACAGACACTAAGACACACTAAGACAGACACTAGGACAGAGATACTGGGACAGACACTAAGACACACTAAGACAGACACTAGGACAGACACTGAGACACACTAAGACAGACACTAGGACACACTAAGACAGACACTAGGACAGACACTAAGACAGACACTAGGACAGACACTAAGACAGAGATACTGGGACAGACACTAAGACACACTAAGACAGACACTAGGACAGACACTAGGACAGACACTAAGACACACTAAGACAGACACTAGGACAGACACTAGGACAGACACTAAGACAGACACTAGGACAGACACTGAGACACACTAAGACAGACACTAGGACACACTAAGACAGACACTAGGACAGACACTAAGACAGAGATACTGGGACAGACACTAGGACAGACACTAAGACAGACACTAGGACAGACACTGAGACACACTAAGACAGACACTAGGACACACTAAGACAGACACTAGGACAGACACTAAGACAGACACTAGGACAGACACTAAGACAGAGATACTGGGACAGACACTAAGACACACTAAGACAGACACTAGGACAGACACTAAGACAGAGATACTGGGACAGACACTAAGACACACTAAGACAGACACTAGGACAGAGATACTGGGACAGACACTAAGACACACTAAGACAGACACTAGGACAGAGATACTGGGACAGACACTAAGACACACTCAGACCGACTCCGATGGAAACAAAGTGCTGACAACCAGAGCATCAGTCAGCAGCGCATGCAATCGCGTGCAGCAGTCGGACAGGAAATGGATGCAGCTTCCGTTTTAACCGGAAGAGAAAGTATGAATATGTAATATGTAATGGCATCTCCCATTGACGTTCAGCAGTTTAAAAAGCATTTGTCGGATATTTTTGGGAATTTAAGAAGCATAAATTTTTCTGTTGTCCCTCATTTTCTCTGAACTATTTCTGAGCCCTCAATCGACATCCCAATGCCCAGACATTGCCTCAGCTTCGTGTTGCTTCTTCTGCTTCTGTGGCAGCAGAGCTCGATTGGAGAAAAAATGGTCAGCTTCAGCTACATCGGGTACTTCATCGACACCGCTGACCGGGACCTGGCGGGACTCGCTGGCCAGAGCTCCGTCCAGGGGCACTTGGTGAAAAATTATTTCCTACTAAACTCTGGCATGACTCACGAGTTCTGCAGTGACATTTGCTCAGCGCTGGACTTTCTGTACTTTGCACTGCAAATTGGCAACGAGTGCTTCTGCAGCAACTCCTACGGCAGATTCGGCCGGAGACAGGAGATTGAGTGCGGCTCGGCTTGTTCAGAAATGCGGTGGAGGCTACCGAAACTCGGTCTTCAGGCTGGTCTATAACGGCAAGTAATCGGAACCATGGTTGTCAAAAAGCGGGTCTGTGAGCCAAGGTTTTAGGTGGGTGTCAGATAGGGCGCCAATCAAGGCTGTCAGATGTGGCGCCAATCAAGGCTGTCAGAGGGGGCGCCAATCAAGGCTGTCAGAGAGGCGCTAATCGAGGCTGTCAGAAAGGGCGCCAATCAAGGCTGTCAGATGTGGCGCCAATCAAGGCTGTCAGAGGGGGCGCCAATCGAGGCTGTCAAATGAGGCGCCAATCAAGGCTGTCAGAGAGGCGCCAATCGAGGCTGTCAAATGAGGCGCCAATCAAGGCTGTCAGAGAGGCGCTAATCGAGGCTGTCAGATGAGGCGCCAATCAAGGCTGTCAGAGGGGGCGCCAATCGAGGCTGTCAGATGAGGCGCCAATCAAGACTGTCAAAGGAGGCGCCAATCAAGGCTGTCAGAGGGGGCGCCAATCAAGGCTGTCAGATGAGGCGCCAATCTAGGGTGTCAAATGAGGCGCTATGAGCTATTCTGGTGTCATGTGGCGCCAATCAAGACTGTCAGAGGGGCGCCAATCGAGGCTGTCAGATGAGGCGCCAATCTAGGGTGTCAGATGAGGCGCTATGAGCTAGTCTGGTGTCATGTGGCGCCAATCACGACTGTCAGAGGGGGCGCCAATCTAGGGTGTCAGATAGGCGCTATGAGCTAGTCTGGTGTCATGTGGCGCCAATCACGACTGTCAGAGGGGGCGCCAATCTAGGGTGTCAGATAGGCGCTATGAGCTAGTCTGGTGTCATGTGGCGCCAATCACGACTGTCAGAGGGGGCGCCAATCTAGGGTGTCAGATAGGCGCCATGAGCTAGTCTGTGGTGTCATGTGACGCCAATCTTTGTTTTGATGATGCCATCGTTGACACAAAAGCCAACTGCTGATGTTCCCAGGTGGCAGCCAGTACTTCGAGATGGCAGCTGACCGCACCGCCGTCTCCATCTCACCTGAGCGATCGTCCATCGCTCGCACCTGGTCGAGTGCGCCACCGAATGCCAGGCATCCGTCAGCTGTCGGGCTGTGAAATTCTCCCGAAAGCTGCAGCTCTGCCGTCTGTTTGCATCAACGGAGCTCTCGGTAGCCGCGCCCGGAACCACCAATGAGGAGGTCATTGTCCGCGGCTAAGTGGACCGGCTTGCAGCTATACTTTAACGAAAGCAAGAAAAAGAGCAAAGAAAGGGATATTCACTTCAAATCAGCTTCTACTGTTAGTAGCACAGTACGCTGCGGAGATACGAGTAAATTTCGTTTTAAATAGCAAATTTCCTTTTATAGCAACAATTTGCAATTTGAATTTTGCACAATTTCTTTCTACAGTTGATAAAGCTGCAAGGGTGTCAGCTGCAGCATGCGAGGCTCCTACTGTTGATATTCATATTCAGGCTTATTTAAGTTTGCATAATTTAACATACACGAACTTTTCAAATGTTTTCCAATGCAGAAAATATGAACTGTATCTTCTGGGTATTGCAATCAAAAAAGCTATGCTCTATGAAGCTGATTTGAGATACCAAGAAAGTTGCTTTTATCTCTAATATAATATCTAAACAGTTTTAAAGATCCAGTCTGAAGATCCTTGTGCACCCTGGCGCACTCCAAGCGACATTGTCACACAACCTCAGAATTCGAACCTAGGTCTCTGCATTAGCATTTCAGTCTGTTCAATCTAGGCTAGTTCTCATCGAATCGATGACATGAATTGTAGGTAGCACTAATAACTCAACACTTGCATCAACTCGGTGAGAGTAAAAGTCATACGAAGCCGTACCGACTTCTCAGTCAGTCAGTAACAGTCTGCATTCAAGTTAAAAATTGGAAATATTAATAGTTAAAGTCAAATTTCAGCCTACGAGTACTTCAAGACCTCAGGACCGATGTACACCCTGTGTCCCTGTGTGAGCGAGTGTGTGAGTGGTGTCTGAGTACAGAATTGGCGAGCTTGTCTGTGCTCAGGAAAGGGCCGAATTGCGTCAGTGCTGGTTGTGGGACGATCTCGCTGAAGGCGTTGCGCCAGGGTGCACAGAAGTCTACTCCATTTATCATTATTAATATTATTACTATTATTATTATTGTCATTATTAATAATATCATTAATGCACTATAATGCACAGTCTCTGAGCCTCATCGAACTGCACCGCGTGTGCAGCCGTCATTCCGCTCGAGCAGCACGCGATGGAATTTGCGGCAGCCACGGCTCCGATTTCGGTGTACTCGCCGTGCAGGTCGTCTCGAACCCGAATCCACTGCGAAGTGTTTCCGCCTTCGACTGCAGCGAAAATTCCCAGCGACGGGCTTAGCTGCATTTTGCCATTGAATTCGCATATGGCAAATTCAATGATATAAAAGCATTGTAGAATAGGCTTTTATGCTGCACTGTACGCCCCAGTGCAGAAGTATCCATCTGTATTTCATCCAAAGGGATGCATATCAAGTCCTTAATCAGCTCATTGCAAGAAATAATTTTGCCTGAGGGTGTCAAGTTGGTTCACTTGAGCACTGATTAAAAATAGATTTATTTATCAGTATCATTTGGTCGGAGTCAGGACTCAACTATTTTCTATTTTTTTGCTCCGTGGCTCCTCCAACGAACGAGTGCATTGGTTGTTCATCTGTAGAAATGAGAGCTATAAGGGGCCAACTGCGGGGCCGACGGAGCAAAGGGAACTGAGGAGATGATTCATATTTCAACCGTGCTTAATGCGAAACCAACTGAAAGCAAGCTAATAGTTCAAAATTTGAGCATTTGCGATCGGCTACTTTTAAAAATACTTTAGAGCGGTATTTCGCCCCTGGTGTTTGCGATTCTAGTCATTAGATATTTCGCATCTGCATGTGACAGACTATGAAAAAGTTTCGGGGACCGCTGTACACCCTGCGTGAGCGTGTGTCTGCGTGCGTGCTCAGGTTCGGCGGAATGGCCGTTTGACACCTCGCTGGCTGCGAACCAACTGTCTCATTAAATTGCTGCTGTGCTCGAAGCCACCATGGCTATTTAGGCTGCAAAGCTCTTTCTGGTGCAGCTCTTACCGAAGTGTCTGTTACCGAAGTGTCTGTTACCGAAGTGTTTGTTACCGAAGTGTTTGTTACCGAAGTGTCTGTTACCGAAGTGTTTGTTACCGAAGTGTCTGTTACCGAAGTGTTTGTTACCGAAGTGTCTGTTACCGAAGTGTCTGTTACCGAAGTGTTTGTTACCGAAGTGTTTGTTACCGAAGTGTCTGTTACCGAAGTGTTTGTTACCGAAGTGTTTGTTACCGAAGTGTTTGTTACCGAAGTGTTTGTTACCGAAGTGTCTGTTACCGAAGTGTCTGTTACCGAAGTGTTTGTTACCGAAGTGTTTGTTACCGAAGTGTCTGTTACCGAAGTGTCTGTTACCGAAGTGTTTGTTACCGATGTGTCTGTTACCGAAGTGTCTGTTACCGAAGTGTCTGTTACCGAAGTGTCTGTTACCGAAGTGTCTGTTACCGAAGTGTCTGTTACCGAAGTGTCTGTTACCGAAGTGTCTGTTACCGAAGTGTCTGTTACCGAAGTGTCTGTTACCGAAGTGTCTGTTACCGAAGTGTCTGTTACCGAAGTGTCTGTTACTGAAGTGTCTGCTACCGATGTGTCTGTTATCTTTCAGACTTAGTCTACTGATAAGTAGAGTGTAGCGCGAAAAGCTTGCATGGCGGGCAAAGAAATGTCGCCATGCAAGAGCAGAGTGCAAGAAATTTCTGTTCGTCCCAGCTGATGGATGAAATCCCGTCTTGGTCAGGCCAACTGAAGAAGTCTACAGGGACGGAAAAGGGTCCTGGCAGTATCCTCCGGCGTTCGATTCCACTTTTAGCTAGCTGACATAACCTAAGTGAGGTTCAGGTGTTATTGCAATCGTATACTCTACCTGCTGCTGTACATGCCTCTATACTCTGGTGTAGGCGGGGGGGTTGCCCATGCACCCGGCTCATCTTGTCTACGCCGCAATTTCTCAATTTGTTTATGTATTTTTTACGAATCAACAAATAAACAAATAACGCTTGGCTCCAATTCCGTTGGGCATGGGATTTGCTTTCTCGGTCTCTGCCAGCTTATTTCGCAACTGCTTTGACTTGCTTGGCTCCTTCCGGCGTGTTTAAAACGTAATTTTAACGCATTCCAAGCTAACTTTACTCACGTAGCCCTGTGAACTTTTCGAATACACGTACGACGCTATTACAGAATTTCAATAGATAAATATTGAAGTTTGAGTCGAGTTATTTTGATGCCAGAACTTAACAACTTGTCTCACATCGCACAAGAGGGCTGCAAGTTTACTTTCATAAGTATATTTCATAATTACGATGTTGTCTTCCTTAGACTCGAGAAAAGCAGCGCAGTGCATCACAATTAGAGCATGCGATCAGTGACTTCTTCCTGTTCCTGTCTGTCTGTTGATGTCCGACTTTCACTTGTGATTTTATTGCTAACATGCAAACTTTTTATTCCTTTCCAGCTCTCAGTCCATGCCAACCATCAGCAGGCTTTCAAACGTCTTCATCGAGTACTCCTTGTTCCAAGGGTAATTGGCGTCTCTGTTCTTCACGCAGATTCCACGGGAGTATTTCGGGAGATTTAGCGCGGCAGGCGGCCTCACGTACGGACCGTTCGGGAACAAGCAGCAGCAGTACTGCATCCACCAGCCTCCACCATAGTAGGTAGCGCAGCTTCCCGATGAATAGTCATCGTTGTCCTGATCCCAAGTCGAGAACTTCATGCCGTTCATGTCCGATTCGCTACTGGTGGAGCACTGCTTCACAGTCGACCTGTCCATCAGCTGCTCTCCGACGCTCACTCTGTACTTTGTAGTCGCGCTATCGACTTGAAAGAAGGCGTTCTCCATCCAGTTCAGAGTTCCGTTCCAGTCGCTGAACTCCCATCGAACAGGGAGAGCGGCGTCTCTCGTGAGCAGGTGCAGATTGTCCAGTCCGATCCAGAAGTTCGCGTTCTCGCCCTGTCCGAAGCCGCTCGCGTATTTGGCCCAGCTTTCGTTGAAATTGACGGAGGCGTCCACTCGGTGCTGGAATGTCCGCCAGCACGAGCGACCGTCTCCCAGCTTTCGAACCTGAAATGTGAGCAATCCCGTCATCCAGTAGAAGCTGAGACGGCTTCAACGAAATCATGGAGACTAGAACTAATCAGCTCACCCAGACATACGGCAGGCTGGAGTTCGCAGCATTTCTGCACTTCCTGCATCCGCGCCAGCCTCCGCGACACGCAAACAGTCGGCACAGTCTCTGAGCCTCATCGAACTGCACCGCGTGTGCAGCCGTCATTCCGCTCGAGCAGCACGCGACGGCATTTGAGGCAGCCACGGCTCCGATTTCGGTGTACTCGCCGAGCAGGTCGTCTCGAACTCGAATCCACTGCGAAATGTTGGTGCCTTTGACTGCAGGGAAAATGCCCAGCGACAGGCACAGAAAAGCATGGATTTGCATCTCTGGCGCAGATTCAGGATACTTGCTGCTGCAGTATCCTACAATCCGGAGTTCCAAACACTTTTTCTACGTGAGCATGGGAGCTGGAGGTGCTTTATGCTTAGCGTCCTCCCCACCATGGTGTGAAATTCTTTTTTCCTTTCCAGAAGACAGAACAGAGAACTCGGCCGGTCAAATAGGAAGGCATTTCTTAGTGTTGCTGCACTGTATCCAGGGACAACGTAAGCCTGCTTGCACTCAATTCTTTAGACACGGTCTTGGAGAAACCGTAAACTGTTTTTCTAGTATGGAATTCTATTTCTATGAAATCCAGAGAATTTTTCTCAGTGAAGAGAGAGCAGTTTCTTTTTCAGTTGGATGCTATCTGTTATTGTTTCCACAGGTGCAAGTGGCGAAGGGAGCAAAGTGCTGCGATTTCACCAGCTGAATCCATCGCAGTGGCTTTTAGTGGCACCGTCAGTTTTAGTTTAAAAAGAAGAGGAACTGTTTGACAAAATTGTCCAGTGTGAAAAGTATAGTCAAAGAAAGCTTTTCACTTAAAAGAAGAAGCAAAATCAAGAAAGGCTGGCTTTTGTCCTTGTTGCTTGCATAATCCTTGGCCTGCAGTTATTTTCCTATGAATTGAGAGTTTAATACTCATTAAGTCTTCAAGTGGTGAGCGCAAGTCCGAAGTCCCTAGGTACTTTTCCGGTGAGGTCAAGCTATTTTTGGGGTTAAGAATCGGGGCTGTTGGCCCCAGGACCCCAGGTCCTGCACAAAATGGCGTGGTGAATTCTGTAAGAGTCTGGCCTTTGTGTCCTTGAGCAAGGCACTTAACTCTGCATTGCTTCAGTTCACTCAGCTGTAAAATGGGTGCCAGCATTAGCTGGGGTAATGGAGAGTGTGTGGCAACCCCCAGTCCTTGGACTGAACAGGCGTACGCAGCTTTCAGATGCGCCTCGCAATAGCTGAGCTGGCGGTTGCACATCTGGCCATTAGGACAGGTGTAATCAATTATAAAATGGATAATTATTATTACTATTATTATTATTGTTGTATTATTATTTTGTATTATTATTGTTGTAGTAGTATTGTTTAGTATTGTTTATTGTTTAGTATTGTTGTTGTATTATTATTATTGTTATTATTATTATTATTGTATTATTATTACTATTATTGTTATTATTGTTATTATAGTACATTAAAAAAATTTCAAATGTACTTTCGATCGGATGTTAAGAGGCTCATGCTGACTTTCAAGCATGTCTCCTCCTGTCTGTCTCCGTCTGCCTGTCTCTGCTTGTCTGTCTGCGGCTGAGCTGGCGGTTGCACATCTGCCCATCAGGGCCACAAGAGCCAATGAATTTACGCTGTGTTTTTCGCGCCAACTAGGAAGATGCGCGGGATCCTGCTAATGAGGACCCTGAGAATCATGACGACTGCGCGAAAATTTAGAGACAAGATTCTATTTCGCATGGAACTGCAGCCACCTGCTTTCTTTTCCAGTGCTGAAAGCATCGAATCGAGCCATTAATTTTTTTTCAAGTTTTTCTTCAATTTAGCAACATGCAATCACCAGCTAATTGCAAACAGCTTCCTACACAGACATGATAGCCGCTGAATTGCTCTGCTCCCGTGAGAAGCCATTTAGTCAAATCAACTTCAAGTCGTACCAGGAATTATTTGTTCATCCTTGTCAATTGCTACTCGTAGAATAGAAATGCATTTTAATTATGTCCCAATTGCTAGCAAGATTCAAAGTTTTTTTCACGAGTGTAATTTCAGTAAGCTTGCATAATGACAAATTGTCAGGAAGCATCCTGAAGTTACTCGTAAATATGCAATTTTAGCAGGATTTTGCATATATTTTGTGCATCTATAGCTTTGAGAAGATTCGTGCCTTCCATGAAAACTTCAATCAGGATGACATGCGCACGCCATTCTCAATTCAGGTCGCGGTCGTTATCTCGCTACTGACAGTAGCAGCATCAGCACACACCATTCTCAACTCAAGTCGCTATCTCGCTACTGACAGTAGCAGCATCGGCACACGCCGTTCTCAACTCAAGTCGCTATCTCGCTACTGACAGTAGCAGCATCGGCACACGCCGTTCTCAACTCAAGTCGCTATCTCGCTACTGACAGTAGCAGCATCGGCACACGCCGTTCTCAACTCAAGTCGCTATCTCGCTACTGACAGTAGCAGCATCAGCACACACCATTCTCAACTCAAGTCGCTATCTCGCTACTGACAGTAGCAGCATCGGCACACGCCGTTCTCAACCCAAGTCGCTATCTCGCTACTGACAGTAGCAGCATCGGCACACGCCGTTCTCAACTCAAGTCGCTATCTCGCTACTGACAGTAGCAGCATCGGCACACGCGTCGCCGGCGAAGCATTCGCTGTAGAGCTCGGCGAAACAGGCGGCCCGACAGGAAGTACAGGAAGAAGTTGGCGGCGTGTGACACGTACACCAGGGTGAGGCTCAGCTGGAAGCTGGTGGCCAGGGCGATGTAGGCCTGGGCATCGGGACTCTCGGACAGGCCGCTGTAGAGGCCGAGAGCGGAGTCGGCCAGTGAGAAGGCGCAGAAGGGGATCTGGCAGATGAGGAACAGCAGGTTGACGCCAACCAGCAGGGTCAGCATCCGCCGGCCGTCTCGACTTGGCGAGGAGTTCGGCGGCTGCCGCTGCTGCAGTGGCAGCGTCGGGTCTGCGGCGGTGGCCGTTGAACCTTCGAGTTTGATTGGGGTTTGGAGTCGTGTCGGGTGTAAGCGGGTGTCAAATAGAATGTCAGCGGGTGTCAAAAGGGCGTCAGCGGGTGTCAAATAGAATGTCAGCGGGTGTCAAAATGGTTGTCAGCGGGAGCAATATCGGGTGTCAGTGAGTGCCATATCAGGTGTCAGCGGGTGCCATATCGGGTGTCAGTGAGTGCCATATCGGGTGTCAGCGGGTGCCATATCGGGTGTCAGTGAGTGTCATATCGGATTCAGCGGGTGCCATATCGGGTGTCAGCGGGTGCAATGGTGCTTCTTTGCATGTACGCGCCAAGTAAAATTGACATGATGAATATACTAAGCGAAATAGTTTCTGTGGATGCCTGACGTCTTTTCAAGACGGGTTTTCTTGACCCAGTTTGTCTATGGTAAAACTCAGGGGCCGTAGCCCGTCGGTCCAGTGCGGTGCTCTGATGGGATAGCGGCGCAGGCTCGATTCCAACTGCAGTAAAATTAATTTGGGGCTAAATTGGAATCTCCACTTGGCTCTGCTCGTGCAATTAACGCAATTGAGGCCCAACCCCCAAGGCACAGTGAAGTTTACATGCCTAACGATAAATAAAGTTAGGGCCGCTGTACACTCCTGTGTGTGTGCCTGTGCGGATGACTGCGTACGTATCCGCGCGCTTGTATGCCTGCTCAGGGGAGTCGGCGGAATGGGCAGTAATGCCTCTCGCCGGTTGTGCGACAATGTCGCTTGAAGTCCCCTGCCTTTAACTAAAAACTAACATTAAAACCCTATTTAAATCATGGGGATTGCTGATTTGTCAATGTTCATGTTAAAAAAATTCTGAGATGTCAAGACTCTTTGGGGTTTTGCTGAAATGCTGTGGCTCATGAGGGTTCCATCTGATATCTTAAACTAGATGGCTGGTTTTCAGGGCTGATGCTTGTTGCTTCATACATCATTTCTCTTACGCTCAAAAGCTACATGTAGTTTATTCAATCATTTTTCTCTTTTTGTCTTGCCTCCCTAACGGGGGGGCGCAGATAGCTAGTCCACTATACTAAAAAATGAATTGTTTCTACTTCTGAAGTAGGTAAGTACTATATATATGCGTATCTGTCTATCTATACGTAAATCGATGGCTCACCGGCAGCCGATCTGAAAGACTGATCGACGCCAGCTTGGCGCCGAAACCGCCCAGCGGCGCGCACCCCGCGCCAGATGCTGAGGTTGAGCAGCGCCAGCAGCGGCCAGGGCAGCAGGAAGCGAAAGGCGGCGTCAGTCCACGCGAAGGCGAGCCACAGCCGGCGGTCGTGGGCGATCAAGCAGCGCGGGCCTGACAACGGGTGGTCGCGGATTCGTGCCCAGGCCAGCAGCGGCGCATTTTTGACGGAGCAGGCGAGCGCGGCGGCGGCCAGGAGCTGCACGGTGCGCCTGCGGCTGCACAGCTTGGCGGCGCGCAGCGGCAGCCGCGTGGCGGCCCAGCGCTGGCCGGTGACGAGCAGCAGAGTCCACACCGAGCAGTCGGCAGCCCAGTACTCGGCGAACAGGCTCAGCCGGCAGGCCGGCTGGTTCCGCAGCTGCCAGTTAAAGCCGAGCTGGTGGCCGCTCCAGAACCTGCCGGCGCTCAGCAGCAGCATGAACGTGTCGAGGCCGGCCAGGGCCGACAGGCCCAGCGACACGGGGCTGCGGCGCAGGCGGCGCTGCTGGAAGGCGGCCAGGGCGCCGAGGTTGCAGAGGACGCCAAGCAGGATGAGCGGCGGGTAGGCAAACCGGCAGATGGCCGACTGGATGGCCGTGGCGAGCTGCGCAGCCGCGAGAGTGGCGTTGGGGCTGCCGGTCTCCCAGCCAGCTGCCGCGGCGGCCTCCGGGGACTGGCGAGGGCGCTATCGGCAGCGCCGCCAGAAATTGAATTGAAAAATTCGAATTAAAATTCATAAATTCGTCGACAGCAAGGCAAATGGCAAGGCAGTCTCAATTATTTACTGATAGACAAGATGCAGAATTAACAGAGCAACAATTTTACCCAGGTGCTTTCATCCTGCAGAAACTCCATCTTCTACAGTTGGTTTCGCGAGGTTAAAAAATTCTCAATCGAGCTCAGCTCAGGCTGAAAAAGCGGCCGCATCTGCTGCAATATTTACGAAGCAGCAACGCCCGGCGGCACATTGGCTGCTCGCTCAAAATCGGGCGTTCCAGTTTCTAAAAATATAGCAAAATGCGGTACCCACTTAGCCACCAAGTTTGCCTTGGCCAGTGCCATTCCGGTCAGGCCTTCTAGCCCCAATGGCAAATACGTGTTCCGGATGCTGGAGGGAGGTGGCTTGCAACGCTCTGATATCGATCGAGTGCAACTGCTGCATCAGTTCTATGCACTGCGTGTTTGATTTATTAACAAACACTAGAGAAGGCTGAGGACGGAACAGGTGCCTAGAAAAATCACATTAAACTTTCAAAAAGGTTCTTTTAGCTTCGTTTAGACGCTTTGGAGAACGATAATAGAGACTTTGTTGCTAACTAAAGAAGTTACTAATTGCTTGCTAAAGAGGTTACTAGTTGCCTAGCCTACTGAAAATTTTACTAGTTGCCTACTAAAGAGGATACTAGTTGTTTACTAAAGAGGTTACTAGTTTCTTACTAAAGAGGTTACTAATTGCTTACTAAAGAGGTTACTGATTTCTTTCTAAAGAGGTTACTAATTTCTTGCTTACTAAAGAGGTTACTAGTTGCTTACTAAAGAGGTTACTGATTTCTTTCTAAAGAGGTTACTAATTACTTGCTTACTAAAGAGGTTACTAGTTGCTTACTAAAGAGGTTACTAATTGCTTACTAAAGAGGTTGGTTGCTTGCTTACTAAAGTGGTTACTAATTGCTTACTAAAGAGGTTACTAATTGCTTACTAAAGAGAATACTAGTTTTTTACTAAAGAGGTTACTAATTGCTTACTAAAGTGGTTACTAATTGCTTACTAAAGAGGTTACTAATTGCTTACTAAAGAGAATACTACTTTTTTACTAAAGAGGTTACTAATTGCTTACTAAAGTGGTTACTAATTGCTTACTAAAGTGGTTACTAATTGCTTACTAAAGAGGTTACTAATTGCTTACTAAAGTGGTTACTAATTGCTTACTAAAGAGGTTACTAATTGCTTACTAAAGAGAATACTACTTTTTTACTAAAGAGGTTACTAATTGCTTACTAAAGTGGTTACTAATTGCTTACTAAAGTGGTTACTAATTGCTTACTAAAGAGGTTACTAGTTGCTTATTAAAGAGGTTACTAATTGCTTACTAAAGAGGTTACTAATTGCTTACTAAAGAGGTTACTAGTTGCTTACTAAAGAGGTTACTAATTGCTTACTAAAGAGGTTACTAATTGCTTACTAAAGAGGTTACTAGTTGCTTACTAAAGAGGTTACAGGTTGCTTGCTTACTAAAGAGGGTACTAGTTGTTTAATACAGAGATTACTAGCTGCACTAGTCACTAGCTACTAGTTGAAAGTCACAATTTTCACTACTTTTCTTCTACTTATACTTTTTCGCATAGCGTCAGCTTTCAGAAGTTTTCCGAGAAAAGAAGCCATTTGTCTCGTCCTCCCTACGTAATCGTTTTAGTCACTGAACGTATTGTAAAACGATTTCTAACCTTTCCAAAGTGAACTAAAAGGGCAGCAGGGTTCCAGACATCGTAAATTTCTAGCATACCAAGAGTGACAGCCGATCAGTCACTTCAGCCACCAAAGGCAGTATACAAAGCAACAATGTCTGTTCTAAGCCATCCCACTTGACCACAGCGGCAACAAACCACCTGCTTTCAGAATCAATGGCAGGACTTAAATTTATACGATGCAGACTAAAATTGCCGAATAAATGTTCTAAATCCGGGAATTTATCGACAGCATAGCTTGTGCATGCAGGGCAAATATTAGTGTGCAGGGCACGTGGGTTTGCACCCAAACAGGCAATAGCAAATTCAATAGTGGACTTGCTTGCATGCTTTTGTAAACTTTATGCATAATTAATTAGGTCGCCTCTGAGAACCCGCCTTACTTTGCAGAATAAGACGCAATAATTGTAGAGCTTACTGCAGATTCAAGAGATGTGGGGCCTCAAGAAAATCACGGTGGTGCGGGACTGTCTGTGATCTCCTGTGCTTGACTGTCTGTGACCTACTGTGCTTGACTGCCTGTCACCTGTGCTGGACTGTCTGTGGCCTCCTGTGCTGGACTGTCTGTGACCTCCTGTGCTTGACTACCTGTCACCTGTGCTGGACTGTCTGTGACCTCCTGTGCTGGACTGTCTGTGACCTCCTGTGCTGGACTGTCTGTGGCCTCCTGTGCTGGACTGTCTGTGACCTACTGTGCTGGACTGTCTGTGACCTCCTGTGCTGGACTGTCTGTGGCCTCCTGTGCTGGACTGTCTGTGACCTACTGTGCTGGACTGTCTCTGACCTCCTGTGCTGGACTGTCTGTGGCCTCCTGTGCTGGACTGTCTGTGGCCTCCTGTGCTGGACTGTCTGTGACCTACTGTGCTGGACTGTCTGTGACCTCCTGTGCTGGACTGTCTGTGACCTACTGTGCTGGACTGTCTGTGATCTCCTGTGCTTGACTGTCTGTGACCTGCTGTGCTTGACTGCCTGTCACTTGTGCTAGACTGTCTGTGGCCTCCTGTGCTGGACTGTCTGTGGCCTCCTGTGCTTGACTGCCTGTCACTTGTGCTAGACTGTCTGTGACCTACTGTGCTTGACTGCCTGTCACTTGTGCTAGACTGTCTGTGACCTACTGTGCTTGACTGCCTGTCACTTGTGCTAGACTGTCTGTGACCTACTGTGCTTGACTGCCTGTCACTTGTGCTAGACTGTCTGTGACCTACTGTGCTTGACTGCCTGTCACTTACTGCCTGTCACCTGTGCTGGACTGTCTGTGACCTACTGTGCTTGACTGCCTGTCACCTGTGCTGGACTGTCTGTGACCTACTGTTCTTGACTGCCTGTCACCTGTGCTGGACTGTGTGTGACCTACTGCGCTTGACTGCCTGTGGCCTCCTGTGCTGGACTGTCTGTGACCTACCGTGCTGGACTGTCTGTGGCCTCCTCCCGGCGTAAAATGGTATGGTGGTTTCGACACTATAGGACACTTGTTAACACTGGGCCAAGTGTTTGACAGTGCAAAGGGGTCCGCACCGTCGATGCAAAATGACACTTTACCTGAAAAAGAAAAAAGTGACACTGAACCTACAGTGACTGACACTTAAAATATGACAGTGGTTAGCACTGTCAAGTTTGACTAAAACGACACTGCCTAACGACACTACCTGATGACACTAGTCATCCGACACTCGTGCTGACGACACTCGTCTGACACTCATCCGACACTCATCCGACACTGCCCGACACTCGTCTGACACTCATCCGACACTCGTCTGACACTGCCCGACACTCATCCGACACTGCCCGACACTCATCCGACACTCGTCTGACACTCATCCGACACTCGTCTGACACTCATCCGACACTCGTCTGACACTCATCCGATACTGCACGCCACTAATCCGACACTCGTCTGACACTCATCCGACACTCATCCGACACTCATCCGACACTGCCCGACACTCATCAGACACTGCCCGACACTCATCCGACACTGCCTGAAACTCGTGTAGCGAAGCTAATCAAGAAGTAGCGAATGAATTTTGTATCCAAGGAAGTAAGTTGCTTAATCTGCTTATTAAGCAAATTGTGGATTTATTCACTAAGTATCTCACAAAAAGATTTTGGGTCACAAAAAGACGTTCGGGTCACTCGATACACTGTCACTGCATTTTAGAAAACTTTAGAAAGTTTCCGTGTCGGCCTTGTCGCTGGCGTCATCTTCCTCGTCGCCGCACCTGCCTTATCGCCGCCGTCACCTGCCTTGTCGTCGCCAATGTTCATCTTCTTTCTCGCAGCTTCCGACATGTGACTGTACAGACGCGGAATTCTGCGCAGACCGATGCTTTTCAGCCCCATTGCATCTAGAAAAGATTCTATGGCTGTTGCTTGACGTTCATCGGCAGCCGGTCTGTTGGCGCCGTCTTTGATGGCTCTTCCTTGGCCACGCCGTTTTGGCCATTTCCTCGGGTGTGAAACACGCCCGGAGGAGAACTCGCAGACCTCTGTCCAATGCTATGGTATCGGACTTCTGTCGGCCCGGCCCTTCTTTCCGTTCTTGTTTGTTTTCTGGGTATCGCCTTCGTTAGAACCGGCGGATGCACCCTTTTATTGCTCACGAAAAGCTCCTTTTGCCGTGGCAAGGCTACTGGCCGGAATTTTGACATCTGCATTCAGGTTAGCGTAACTGACCTGAGCCTCGGTTGAAGCATCCTCGCCGACTTCGAACAGACCACTGCTCTGTAGCAATGACACATCATTTGCAGCACTATTGCTGTTTGGGATGATGCTGCAGACTGCTACACTCTCCAGCGCTTTCGTAGCCTCATGCAGTCTGGCGGTGTCATCTCCGGACTGCGACTGAGTGACGAAGATTGCAGCCATGACTTTTTGCTATCCTTGACAACATTTAGATTTCGAGTCATAGCCAGTGCGGCATCAGTGAATGTCTCCTCTAGGACGCGGCACTCAGTCTTGAGCATCTCGACGCTCCGTTTATACTTGTCTAGTATATTTTCTGCGCTTTGTCTGTCGGCGGCCGCCGACGAGCGCAACTTCTCAGCTTGTTCTTGCAACCGCAAGATCTCTGCAGTCTTCTCCTCCGCCTCGGCTTTGTAGCTTGCAGCACTTTAAGGCAACTTCCGATTGTCCCTTAGTGGAGTACGGGCCCTTGAAAATTGTGGCTTCGTGCAGGCCTGCCTTTGAGTTACCACCTTTGGCTACTCGAACTCGTACTTCATCTCTCACGGAGTATTCCTGCTGACCCTCGGTGCCGGAACTGTTTGAAAATTGGGTCTGGCTAACTGAAGCCACTTGCCGTTTCGGATCTTGAAAACGGACAATCCAGTAGGCGGTGTTTTCACTGCTGAACTTATCGTTATCAGCCGATTTATTCTTTCTTTTAGTTGTTGACTTTTCCTTCGAAGACTATGAGTGTCGGATGAGTGTCGGATGAGTGTCGGGCAGTGTCGGATGAGTGTCGGGCAGTGTCGGATGAGCGTCGGGCAGTATCGGATGAGTGTCGGATGCGTGTCGGGCAGTGTCGGATGAGTGTCGGATGAATGTCGGGCAGTGTGGGATGAGTGTCGGATAAGTGTCGGGCAGTGTCGGATACGTGTCGGGCAGTGTCAGATGAGTGTCGGATGAGTGTCAGATAAGTGTCGGATGAGTGTCACATGAGTGTCGGATGAGTGTCAGATGAGTGTCGGATGAGTGTCACATGAGTGTCGGATGAGTGTCAGATGAGTGTCTTAGGGCAGTGTCGCATGTCAGTGTCGTGCCGGCGACAGTCCAGGCCAATGTCTTAGGGCAGTGTCGCATGTCAGTGTCGTGCCGGCGACAGTCCAGGCCAGTGTCGTAGGGCAGTGTCGCATGTCAGTGTCGTGCCGGCGACAGTCCAGGCCAGTGTCGTAGGGCAGTGTCGCATGTCAGTGTCGTAGGGCAGTGTCGCATGTCAGTGTCGTGCCGGCGACAATCCAGGCCAATGTCTTAGGGCAGTGTCGCACGTCAGTGTCGTGCCGGCGACAGTAGAGATAAGTGTCGTTTAGTGTCATTTTTGGAAGGGTGTAACAGTGCGAGTGTCCTCGAGTGTCACAACCATGCTAACCATTTTACACCGGGCTGTGCTTGACTGTCTGTGGCCTCCTGTGCTAGACTGTCTGTCACCTCCCGTGCTGGACTGTCTGCGGCCTCCTGTCCTGGACTGTCTGTCACCTGGGCTGGACTGTCTGTCACCTCCTGTGCCGGAATGTCTGTGACCTCCTGCGCCGGACTGCCTGTGACCTCCTGCGCTGGACTGTCTGTCACCTCCTGTGCCGGAATGTCTGTGACCTCCTGCGCCGGACTGTCTGTGACCTCCTGCGCTGGACTGTCTGTGACTTCCTGCACTGGAATGTCTGTGACCTGTGCCGGAATGCTTGTCACATCCTGTGCCGGACTGTCTGTAACCTCCTTTGCTGGACTTCATTTCTGATGGACATTTTATTCATCAAAAAATGAAGCCAGAATGAAAATAGCACGATTTTTTGCCCCACAGGCCAACTCGCCCTTAACCAAATGAAGCGGAAGCTTTGGCCGCATAAATTTATTGAATTATATTGATCAGAGCTACACTAGTTCAAGCCAGATGATGTCAGACTGACAAACCAAAGTTTGGCACGCAGCCGCAGGAGTACACAACTGTAAAGTATATATTGTTTTGCCTTTAGCAGACTGCAAAGAACTTGAGCGAATCGCAGCGCACGGGGTTGACAGCTACAAATATTATTTGATTAATTTTAGACTTAAAGACAGAAAATAAAATAAAAGCTTAATAAAGCAGACTTTGTGTTTTTAATGCACTACTAGAAGTAGCGCTGTAATCAAGTATTATCGAATGAAATTAAACAAAATTAATGCTTGGATGCTCCGGTCCCTGGCCCTCACTGCTTGCCTAACTCAGAATAAATATTTGAAAAGTCATACAGCAGGCTATGAAAAATTACATCCGAAAAACTCGGAGCAAATTTAGCAATTATCGAGCTAACAAAGGACAGCGGATACATGACAGAAATGAACATATTTTGATATCAATCATATAAATAGAGCTGTGCTGAATCCATTTTCTTATCCATATATACGAAGTGTCTAAAAAGTGATCTCACTTCTCTTTTCTCTTATCTAGTTTCGCTAATCTCATATTTTATGTCTCATCGAACTCTTTAATCCCAGCAAACACTCTGATTACACAATCACTATCTATCTCTTTCTCTAATCTTACCTACTCTTATCTATCCCAGTTTCTAATCTCTCGCCTATTATCTATCTCACCCTCTAATCTCACCTTCTCTTATCTATCACAGTCTCATATCTCGCCTATTATCTATCTCGCCCTCTAATCTCATCTCCTCTTATCTAACTCTCTCTAATCTCATCTCTTATCTATCCCACTCTCTAATCTCACTTCCACTCATCTATTTCACTCTCTGATTTCATCCAATCTCCATCCCTGTGCTAAGCAGTTTCAGGCACACCTATAAGTGTCGGCAGAGGGCAGTTAAAGAATCTATATAAAGTATGGCTACAGACGGCCTCCCTACGGAATGAAATCCAAGAAACGGCACTGAGACTCCGCCTATTTAGTCTTGGCCTCGTCCTCGGCCTCGGCCTGATCAATAGCGGCCAGCCGGTGCAGCACTGGGGTGCGAGTGATTGAACGCACTGTACAGCGGGTCAAACAGCGGGTAGGACAGGTTGTCCGTGTGCAGTTTAATTAGCGCCGTCTTCAGCTGCTGGCCAAAGCCCAGCCTCACTGAGAATCGGTCGGCCTAAGTTTGAAAAAAGAATGAAATTTTATAAGCAATTATATGAATCGCTACTGCTAGTAGTAAAAGCTGAGGAGATGAAGAAGAGGTACAGTGGTGAGAGGGAGGAGAGAGACAGGGAGAAAAGGGAAAGGGAAGGAGAGGAAAGAAGGAGAGAGGGAAGGAGGTGGAGAAGGGAGAAAAGGGAGAGGGAGAAGAGGGAGGGGGAGAGGGAGAAGAGGGAGGGGGAGAGGGAGAAGAGGGAGAGGGAGAAGAGGGGAGAGGGAGACTGGAGAAGGAGAAGAGGGAGGGGGAGAGGGAGAAGAGGGAGAGGGAGAAGAGGGGAGAGGGAGACTGGAGAGGGAGAAGAGGGAGAGGGAGAAGAGGGGAGAGGGAGACTGGAGAGGGAGAAGAGGGAGGGGGAGAGGTAGAAGAGGGAGAGGGAGACTGGAGAGGGAGAAGAGGGAGGGGGAGAGGGAGAAGAGGGAGACGGAGAAGAGGGAGACGGAGAAGAGGGAGGGGGAGAGGGAGAAGAGGGAGAGGGAGACTGGAGAGGGAGAAGAGGGAGGGGGAGAGGGAGAAGAGGGAGACGGAGAAGAGGGAGACGGAGACTGGAGAGGGAGAAGAGGGAGAGGGAGAAGAGGGAGAGGGAGAAGAGGGGAGAGGGAGACTGGAGAGGGAGAAGGTTCTCATATCAGGTTGAGTTGCGCCTTCGAGCTTGTATTTGCTATCGTATTCCACCTGTTTGGTCACGTGCTCTCTGTGTACTTTAACCTCTGTGTCACATGAGTGTCGGATGAGTGTCAGATGAGTGTCGGATGAGTGTCACATGAGTGTCGGATGAGTGTCAGATGAGTGTCTTAGGGCAGTGTCGCATGTCAGTGTCGTGCCGGCGACAGTCCAGGCCAGTGTTGTAGGGCAGTGTCGCATGTCAGTGTCGTGCCGGCGACAGTCCAGGCCAATGTCTTAGGGCAGTGTCGCATGTCAGTGTCGTGCCGGCGACAGTCCAGGCCAGTGTCGTAGGGCAGTGTCGCATGTCAGTGTCGTAGGGCAGTGTCGCATGTCAGTGTCGTGCCGGCGACAATCCAGGCCAATGTCTTAGGGCAGTGTCGCACGTCAGTGTCGTGCCGGCGACAGTAGAGATAAGTGTCGTTTAGTGTCATTTTTGGAAGGGTGTAACAGTGCGAGTGTCCTCGAGTGTCACAACCATGCTAACCATTTTACACCGGGCTGTGCTTGACTGTCTGTGGCCTCCTGTGCTAGACTGTCTGTCACCTCCCGTGCTGGACTGTCTGCGGCCTCCTGTCCTGGACTGTCTGTCACCTGGGCTGGACTGTCTGTCACCTCCTGTGCCGGAATGTCTGTGACCTCCTGCGCCGGACTGCCTGTGACCTCCTGCGCTGGACTGTCTGTCACCTCCTGTGCCGGAATGTCTGTGACCTCCTGCGCCGGACTGTCTGTGACCTCCTGCGCTGGACTGTCTGTGACTTCCTGCACTGGAATGTCTGTGACCTGTGCCGGAATGCTTGTCACATCCTGTGCCGGACTGTCTGTAACCTCCTTTGCTGGACTTCATTTCTGATGGACATTTTATTCATCAAAAAATGAAGCCAGAATGAAAATAGCACGATTTTTTGCCCCACAGGCCAACTCGCCCTTAACCAAATGAAGCGGAAGCTTTGGCCGCATAAATTTATTGAATTATATTGATCAGAGCTACACTAGTTCAAGCCAGATGATGTCAGACTGACAAACCAAAGTTTGGCACGCAGCCGCAGGAGTACACAACTGTAAAGTATATATTGTTTTGCCTTTAGCAGACTGCAAAGAACTTGAGCGAATCGCAGCGCACGGGGTTGACAGCTACAAATATTATTTGATTTATTTTAGCCTTAAAGACAGAAAATAAAATAAAAGCTTAATAAAGCAGACTTTGTGTTTTTAATGCACTACTAGAAGTAGCGCTGTAATCAAGTATTATCGAATGAAATTAAACAAAATTAATGCTTGGATGCTCCGGTCCCTGGCCCTCACTGCTTGCCTAACTCAGAATAAATATTTGAAAAGTCATACAGCAGGCTATGAAAAATTACATCCGAAAAACTCGGAGCAAATTTAGCAATTATCGAGCTAACAAAGGACAGCGGATACATGACAGAAATGAACATATTTTGATATCAATCATATAAATAGAGCTGTGCTGAATCCATTTTCTTATCCATATATACGAAGTGTCTAAAAAGTGATCTCACTTCTCTTTTCTCTTATCTAGTTTCGCTAATCTCATATTTTATGTCTCATCGAACTCTTTAATCCCAGCAAACACTCTGATTACACAATCACTATCTATCTCTTTCTCTAATCTTACCTACTCTTATCTATCCCAGTTTCTAATCTCTCGCCTATTATCTATCTCACCCTCTAATCTCACCTTCTCTTATCTATCACAGTCTCATATCTCGCCTATTATCTATCTCGCCCTCTAATCTCATCTCCTCTTATCTAACTCTCTCTAATCTCATCTCTTATCTATCCCACTCTCTAATCTCACTTCCACTCATCTATTTCACTCTCTGATTTCATCCAATCTCCATCCCTGTGCTAAGCAGTTTCAGGCACACCTATAAGTGTCGGCAGAGGGCAGTTAAAGAATCTATATAAAGTATGGCTACAGACGGCCTCCCTACGGAATGAAATCCAAGAAACGGCACTGAGACTCCGCCTATTTAGTCTTGGCCTCGTCCTCGGCCTCGGCCTGATCAATAGCGGCCAGCCGGTGCAGCACTGGGGTGCGAGTGATTGAACGCACTGTACAGCGGGTCAAACAGCGGGTAGGACAGGTTGTCCGTGTGCAGTTTAATTAGCGCCGTCTTCAGCTGCTGGCCGAAGCCCAGCCTCACTGAGAATCGGTCGGCCTAAGTTTGAAAAAAGAATGAAATTTTATAAGCAATTATATGAATCGCTACTGCTAGTAGTAAAAGCTGAGGAGATGAAGAAGAGGTACAGTGGTGAGAGGGAGGAGAGAGACAGGGAGAAAAGGGAAAGGGAAGGAGAGGAAAGAAGGAGAGAGGGAAGGAGGTGGAGAAGGGAGAAAAGGGAGAGGGAGAAGAGGGAGGGGGAGAGGGAGAAGAGGGAGGGGGAGAGGGAGAAGAGGGAGAGGGAGAAGAGGGGAGAGGGAGACTGGAGAAGGAGAAGAGGGAGGGGGAGAGGGAGAAGAGGGAGAGGGAGAAGAGGGGAGAGGGAGACTGGAGAGGGAGAAGAGGGAGAGGGAGAAGAGGGGAGAGGGAGACTGGAGAGGGAGAAGAGGGAGGGGGAGAGGTAGAAGAGGGAGAGGGAGACTGGAGAGGGAGAAGAGGGAGGGGGAGAGGGAGAAGAGGGAGACGGAGAAGAGGGAGACGGAGAAGAGGGAGGGGGAGAGGGAGAAGAGGGAGAGGGAGACTGGAGAGGGAGAAGAGGGAGGGGGAGAGGGAGAAGAGGGAGACGGAGAAGAGGGAGACGGAGACTGGAGAGGGAGAAGAGGGAGAGGGAGAAGAGGGAGAGGGAGAAGAGGGGAGAGGGAGACTGGAGAGGGAGAAGGTTCTCATATCAGGTTGAGTTGCGCCTTCGAGCTTGTATTTGCTATCGTATTCCACCTGTTTGGTCACGTGCTCTCTGTGTACTTTAACCTCTGTGTCACATGAGTGTCGGATGAGTGTCAGATGAGTGTCGGATGAGTGTCACATGAGTGTCGGATGAGTGTCAGATGAGTGTCTTAGGGCAGTGTCGCATGTCAGTGTCGTGCCGGCGACAGTCCAGGCCAGTGTTGTAGGGCAGTGTCGCATGTCAGTGTCGTGCCGGCGACAGTCCAGGCCAATGTCTTAGGGCAGTGTCGCATGTCAGTGTCGTGCCGGCGACAGTCCAGGCCAGTGTCGTAGGGCAGTGTCGCATGTCAGTGTCGTAGGGCAGTGTCGCATGTCAGTGTCGTGCCGGCGACAATCCAGGCCAATGTCTTAGGGCAGTGTCGCACGTCAGTGTCGTGCCGGCGACAGTAGAGATAAGTGTCGTTTAGTGTCATTTTTGGAAGGGTGTAACAGTGCGAGTGTCCTCGAGTGTCACAACCATGCTAACCATTTTACACCGGGCTGTGCTTGACTGTCTGTGGCCTCCTGTGCTAGACTGTCTGTCACCTCCCGTGCTGGACTGTCTGCGGCCTCCTGTCCTGGACTGTCTGTCACCTGGGCTGGACTGTCTGTCACCTCCTGTGCCGGAATGTCTGTGACCTCCTGCGCCGGACTGCCTGTGACCTCCTGCGCTGGACTGTCTGTCACCTCCTGTGCCGGAATGTCTGTGACCTCCTGCGCCGGACTGTCTGTGACCTCCTGCGCTGGACTGTCTGTGACTTCCTGCACTGGAATGTCTGTGACCTGTGCCGGAATGCTTGTCACATCCTGTGCCGGACTGTCTGTAACCTCCTTTGCTGGACTTCATTTCTGATGGACATTTTATTCATCAAAAAATGAAGCCAGAATGAAAATAGCACGATTTTTTGCCCCACAGGCCAACTCGCCCTTAACCAAATGAAGCGGAAGCTTTGGCCGCATAAATTTATTGAATTATATTGATCAGAGCTACACTAGTTCAAGCCAGATGATGTCAGACTGACAAACCAAAGTTTGGCACGCAGCCGCAGGAGTACACAACTGTAAAGTATATATTGTTTTGCCTTTAGCAGACTGCAAAGAACTTGAGCGAATCGCAGCGCACGGGGTTGACAGCTACAAATATTATTTGATTTATTTTAGCCTTAAAGACAGAAAATAAAATAAAAGCTTAATAAAGCAGACTTTGTGTTTTTAATGCACTACTAGAAGTAGCGCTGTAATCAAGTATTATCGAATGAAATTAAACAAAATTAATGCTTGGATGCTCCGGTCCCTGGCCCTCACTGCTTGCCTAACTCAGAATAAATATTTGAAAAGTCATACAGCAGGCTATGAAAAATTACATCCGAAAAACTCGGAGCAAATTTAGCAATTATCGAGCTAACAAAGGACAGCGGATACATGACAGAAATGAACATATTTTGATATCAATCATATAAATAGAGCTGTGCTGAATCCATTTTCTTATCCATATATACGAAGTGTCTAAAAAGTGATCTCACTTCTCTTTTCTCTTATCTAGTTTCGCTAATCTCATATTTTATGTCTCATCGAACTCTTTAATCCCAGCAAACACTCTGATTACACAATCACTATCTATCTCTTTCTCTAATCTTACCTACTCTTATCTATCCCAGTTTCTAATCTCTCGCCTATTATCTATCTCACCCTCTAATCTCACCTTCTCTTATCTATCACAGTCTCATATCTCGCCTATTATCTATCTCGCCCTCTAATCTCATCTCCTCTTATCTAACTCTCTCTAATCTCATCTCTTATCTATCCCACTCTCTAATCTCACTTCCACTCATCTATTTCACTCTCTGATTTCATCCAATCTCCATCCCTGTGCTAAGCAGTTTCAGGCACACCTATAAGTGTCGGCAGAGGGCAGTTAAAGAATCTATATAAAGTATGGCTACAGACGGCCTCCCTACGGAATGAAATCCAAGAAACGGCACTGAGACTCCCCCTATTTAGTCTTGGCCTCGTCCTCGGCCTCGGCCTGATCAATAGCGGCCAGCCGGTGCAGCACAGTGGGGTGCGAGTGATTGAAAGCGCTGTACAGCGGGTCAAACAGCGGGTAGGACAGGTTGTCCGTGTGCAGTTTAATTAGCGCCGTCTTCAGCTGCTGGCCAAAGCCCAGCCTCACTGAGAATCGGTCGGCCTAAGTTTGAAAAAAAGAATGAAATTTTATAAGCAATTATATGAATGGCTACTGCTAGTAGTAAAAGCTGAGGAGATGAAGAAGAGGTACAGTGGTGAGAGGGAGGAGAGAGACAGGGAGAAAAGGGAGGGGAGAGGGAGAAGAGGGAGAGGGAGACTGGAGAGGGAGAAGAGGGAGGGGAGAGGGAGAAGAGGGAGAGGGAGAAGAGGGAGAGGGAGACTGGAGAGGGAGAAGAGGGAGGGGGAGAGGGAGAAGAGGGAGAGGGAGAAGAGGGAGAGGGAGAAGAGGGAGAGGGAGACTGGAGAGGGAGAAGAGGGAGGGGGAGAGGGAGAAGAGGGATAGGGAGAAGAGGGAGAGGGAGAAGAGGGAGAGGGAGACTGGAGAGGGAGAAGAGGGAGGGGGAGAGGGAGAAGAGGGAGAGGGAGAAGAGGGAGAGGGAGAAGAGGGAGAGGGAGACTAGAGAGGGAGAAGAGGGAGAGGGAGGAGAGGGAGAGGGAGAGGGAGGAGAGGGAGAGGGAGAAGAGGGAGAGGGAGGAGAGGGAGAGGGAGAGGGAGGATGGGGGATAGAGAGCAAGAGGTTGAGCAGCGGCGAGCGCACCTGGAACTCGAACAGGCGGGTGAGGCAGATCATGGCGAAGCCGAGCAGCTCATTGTATGGCGACAGCAGGAACTCCAGCACGAAGGCCAGCCGGAGCAGCAGCGGCGCCGGCTGCTGGAAGCCGAAGGCGGCGAACGCAGAGTGGCAGTTAAGGAGCTGGCCGAAGGCGAAGAACATGAGGAACAGGTTGACCTCGCTGATGAAAATGTTGGACACGTTGTGGCCCAGAGACCAGTGGCCCAGCTCGTGACCCAGCACGGCCAGAATCTCATCATCGTTGCAGCCCTTCTTGGCCTCCTTTTCATTTTCCTCGCCGGCTGCAGAATCCGGTTCCGCTTTCGCCTCGTCGCTTTTCTCACCCTGGCCTTCGGCGGCCTTCTCCTTCTCCCGTTTTTCCCGCTCCTTCTCCTCCTTTTCCTTCACCGACTGCATCTGGTAGCCTTCGATTAGGGTGTCGAACAGCACAATGCGCTTGCTGCGCCACAGCCCGAATAAGTAGGCGTTGCTATGGGCCGAGCGGCGCGAACCCTCGATCACCTGCGGGGAGGTGCCGGCGATTCTGAGTGAACTCCTCGCCGGCTGACGGCCTCTCACCCAGCCGGCGGCTCTCATTCACTCTCACCCACCCCACCCTACTCTTACCCACCCAACCTACTCTCACCCACCCCAACCTACTCTTACCCACCCCAACCTACTCTTACCCACCCCAACCTACTCTTACCCACCCCAACCTACTCTTACCCACCCCAACCTACTCTTACCCACCCCAACCTACTCTTACCCTCCCCAACCTACTCTTACCCACCCCAACCTACTCTTACCCTCCCCAACCTACTCTTACCCACCCCAACCTACTCTTACCCACCCAAGCCACTCTCACACTCCCCAAGCTACTCTCACCCACCCCAAGGCACTCTCACCCACTCCAAGCCGCTGTCACCAACCCCAAGCCGCTGTCACCCATCACAAGCCACTGTCACCCACCCCAAGCTACTCTCACCTACCTCAAGCCAATGTCATCCACCCAAGCCTCGCACCCGCCTGTCACCCACACCCGAGCTCTAACCCCACTCCATGCAATTGAGTGTTCTCAGTTAACCGCATTCGCCCAACCGTCTCACCAGCAGCTGGGTCAGCGGGAACTCCAGCCGCTTAGCCAGATCTTCAATGCGCTGCTTCAGCTGGCCCTCGCGCAGCGGCTCGTACGTGTCAAACAGGGGCGCAATGAAGCTGGGGTACACCAGCATGAGAACGAAAATCACAACGGAGGCCAGAAGCCAGGCGTACACGTAGAAGTACGGCCCGCCACGCTCGATCAGCCAGAGCAGGGCGGCGGCGATCGGCAGGCCGATGGCCATGCTCAGCAGCAGGCTCTTAAGCTGGTCCTTGGCGTAGAAACCCGGTGTCTGCTTGTTGAAGCCGTGCCTGGCCTCCAGCACGAAGTTCTTGTACACCGACCAGGGCAGGTCGATTAGGAAGGACAGCAGCATGACGTACACCAGGAACACCATCGACTGCGGCAGCTGGCCGCGGCTGGCATCAGGCCCGGCCAGGCTGTCCAGATGGCGGCCGGCCACGGCCCACAGGCGGGGCATGAGCTCGGCTAGCAGGATGAAGGTGAACAGGAGCTGCGACCAGAGGCCGCGGACAGCACTGTACCGGCTCTTGTCGATGCTGTAGGCCCGGGCCTTGGCGTAGGTCTGGTCGTCCGTAAGCTGCCGGGCGGCCTCGGGCAGCTGAGGCGAGTCGCGCATGAGTTTGTACTGCCGCCAGGCCAGGTAGTTCTCCCACAGGTAGGTGAGCCAGAAGAAGCCAAGGACACCGCAGAAGATTCGCTCCGGGGCCACGGAGTTCAGCCAGCTGGAAAGGGCGCTCTGCTGGTCGGCGGCGACGGGGTCGGGCATGGCTGCCGGCTGCGGGGACGGTTTATGCATAAGCTTGAGTGCCTACTCACGAGTAGTGCTGTGAGGTTCTCATGTCAGGTTGAGTTGCGCCTTTGAGCTTGTATTTGCTATCGTATTCCACCTGTTTGATCACGTGCTCTCTGTGCACTTTAACCTCTGACCTTTAGGAGTTACCGTAAATTCGCAGCTCTTACATTGGTGGCAGCCCAGAACGCTCTGTCAGCGGCAGAGTTTAGTGGCACGGACTCAAGGCACAACTCAACCTCACACGCAAATCGCACAATGCAATCATTTTGAGTGCCAATAAGACCGAGAAGTAAATCACGGTTTTAGAATCAGGAATAAAGGACAAGAACTGCTGGTCTGCACATGCTCTATGGTCAAAACTGGGCAACTCGCTGGGAGTTACAAAGAAATGACGGTGTATTTATTATTGCGCTCAAGGTATAAAGACTCAAATAAGCTGGCTAATATCTCCCAGTCCAAAGCATTTTGCACCTAAATCTGAAAACAATTTCTAGAATTATGAATAGTGTCTATTAATACTTACTCTTTTACTAATCTGAAAGAGTTAATGAAAATGAATACGAATGTACTTACAGAAATAATGACAACTCAGTGATTGATAGCTAAACAAATTTAAGGCACAAAAATTCTCATTTCGCGAACATGAAGCTCTGAAATTTCGCAAATAAAAGATTATTCTAAGCAAGTCTGATTAGCACTTGCTGAATCGCAATATACGAGTACTAATGCTGCAGTTGCACTGTGGAATGAATACATGTAGATCAGGTCTGATTCTAAAGGTCAAATAAAAAAGCGGGGTCAATCAAGGTTACGGCAGTTTTAATAGGATCACCAAATTTTACGCGAGTTTAATCAGGGGTCAGCTAAGGTCAAGCCAATTAAAACAGGGGTCAGCTAAGGTCAGCCAGTTAAAACAGGGGTCAGATAAGGTCAAGCCAGTTAAAACAGGGGTCAGATAAGGTCAAGCCAGTTAAAACAGGGGTCAGCTAAGGTCAAGCCAGTTAACAGGGGTCAGATAAGGTCAAGCCAGTTAAAACATGGGTCAGCTAAGGTCAAGCCAGTTATAACAGGGGTCAGATAAGGTCAAGCCAGTTAAAACATGGGTCAGCTAAGGTCAAGCCAGTTAAACAGGGGTCAGCTAAGGTCAAGCCAGTTGAAAAAGGGTCTGCTAAGGTCATCATGAAACTAGAAACCAGGGTGGCAACCGGGTCAGCCAAGGTCGCATCTGTTAACCTAGTCTGCTCATTACTCAACGGACAGGCCGCGCACAAAGGTGCGCAACAGCCGCAGGTCGGAGTCAAGCAGCACAAAGTCGGCCAGAGCGCCCGGCTCGATGCGGCCGCGGTCCCGCAGGCCCAGCATGTCGGCCGGGTGAAGCGAGGCCGCCTCGAGAGTCCGCTCGGGCGGGCAGACGCCGGATAGGTGCATCCGCTGGACGCAGTCGGCCAGTGTCACCATGCTGCCGGCCAAGGTGTCCAAGCCGGCCAGCCGACAGAGGCCACCAGCGACGTCGACGTCAACGCCGCCGAAGGAGTGCCGGCCGTCGGGAAGGCCGCGCGCCGGGCAGGCGTCGCTAACCAGGATGAGGCCCGGGAAGCTGGATCGCCAGGCGAGGCGTAGCGCGGCCGGGTGGGTGTGGTCGCAGTCGGCGATGAGGCCGTAGTACACGGGCTGGCGGGCGGCCTCGCTGACCAGCAGGCCGGGCAGGTGCGGCTGTCGGTGGTGGAAGGGGCCCATGGCGCTGAACAGGTGCGTCAGCATCCTGGCCCCGGCGGCCACCGCGGCTTCGCCAACTTCCAGAGAGGCCACCGAGTGGCCAAGGCTAACGCAGACGCCAAGGTTGTGGAGGCCACGGACTGCGTCTAAGGCGCCGGGCAGCTCGGGGGCCAGCGTGACGATGGCAACCTGGCTGCGGTAGTGAGCTCGAGCCTTTGAGACAGACAGACAGACAGACAGGCAGACAGACAGACAGGCAGACAGACAGACAGACAGACAGACAGACAGACAGACAGACAGGCAGACAGACAGACAGACAGACAGACAGACAGACAGACACACAGACACAGACAGACAGACAGACAGACAGACAGACAGACAGACAGACAGACAGGCAAGCAGACAGGCCCGCAAGCCCGCATACCTGAAGTCCTCAGTCCCGTAGACGCTGCATAGGTCGGCCAAGCCGGCCCGGCAGTCCTGCTTGGTGCACCGCTTGGGATGCATGCCGCACTTGTCGGCGCTGATGAAGGGCCCCTCCAGGTGCAGGCCGAGCACTGCGGCTACCTCTGGCGAGCCGGGCGTCTTCAGCTGGGGAGGCGGCACCGGCGAAAGCAGCCGGCGGTAGATGGACGAATCGCAGCTGATGAGGGTCGGGCAGAAGGCGGTGACGCCGCGCCTGACGAGGTCGCGAGCCACGGCGTCCACGGATTGGCGGAAATCAGCGTCGCTGGCGATGACGGAGAAGTCGTGGCCAAGGCCGCCGTTCACCTAGCAAGAATGGAGGCGCAATCAGACCTCTGGAACAGAACCATCTATAAGCGTATCCGTATCTATTTACTAATATCCGTATGTATCTACTAATATCCGCATCTATCTACTAATATCCGCATCTATCCATTACTATCCGTATCTGTCTACTAATATCGGCATCTATCTACTAATATCCACATCTATCTACTAATATCCGTATGTATCTACCAATATCTGCATCTATCCATTAATATCTGTATCCATCTACTAATATCCGCATCTATCTGCTAATATCCGCATCTATCTGCTAATATCCGCATCTATCTACTAATATCCGCATCTATCTACTAATATCCGCATCTATCTGCTAATATCCGCATCTATCTACTAATATCCGCATCTATCTATTACTATCCGTTCCGTATCTATCTACTAATATCCGTATCTATCTACTAATATCCGCATCTATCTACTAATATCTGTATCTATCTACTAATATCCGCATCTATCTACTAATATCTGTATCTATCTACTAATATCCGCATCTATCTATCTTTTACTAATATCTAAATATATCAGCATCCTCACTTCACAGCAGCACAGAAGGCCACCCACCTGCACATCGATGAAGCCGGGAGCCAGGATGTGCCCGCCGCAGTCCACAAACTTGGAGGGGCTGCGCCGTTCGCCATAAAAGACGCTCAGAGAGTCCAGAACACGGCCGTCGCGCACCCAGACATCCTGCGGCGTGAGTCGGCCGCCGCGGAGCGACAAGCAGTTGTGGAAGCAGGTAATCTGCCCGGCCTCGGCTGCCTGGAACACTTCAGGTGGTAATTAGCATCTAGCTGCCACCTAATTAGCATCTAAATGCATCTGCCACCTAATTAGCATCTATCAACCACCTAATTAGCATCCAGCTGCCACCTAATTAGCATCTACATGTATCTGCCACCTAATTAGCATCCAGCTGCCACCTAATTAGCATCTATCTGCCACCTAATTAGCATCTATCTGCCACCTAATTAGCATCTATCTGCCACCTAATTAGCATCCAGCTGCGACCTAATTAGCATCCATCTGCCACCTAATTAGCATCTATCTGCCACCTAATTAGCATCCAGCTGCGACCTAATTAGCATCTATCTGCCACCTAACTAGCATCCAGCTGTCACCTAATTAGCATCCAGCTGTCACCTAATTAGCATCCAGCTGCGACCTAATTAGCATCCATCTGCCACCTAATTAGCATCTATCTGCCACCTAATTTAGCATCTATCTGCCAACTAATTAGCATCTATCTGCCAACTATTTAGCACCTAGCTGCAATCTAGTTTGTCTCTAGCTGACTTATTTAGCTATTTTGATTGAAGCCAAAAACACCAAAAAGCAAAGTAAACAAAGCTACATTTCAGATCATAAAATCGATTATTTATGTATCAGATATATATGCATATAAAGTTACTCAAGTAGTCAACAACTATGAATTGTAAAAAGAAGATAGAACTAGAAGATAAGTGTGTAAAAATTGAATTATCACAGCCATTTTTTATGCATCAGAGAGTCACTACAGTGAATATTGAAAGCATGCAATAAGGCGAATTGAGGCTGATGTTGCAGAAGCTTAGCAAAGAAAGTCGGGTGCTCGTTCCTTGAGATCTGGGTGCTCATTCCTTGAGATCTGGGTACTCATCCTTTGAGATCTGGGTGATCATCCTTTGAGATCTGGGTGCTCATTCTTTGAGATCTGGGTGCTCATTCTTTGAGATCTGGTGCTTATTCCTTGAGATCTGGGTGCTCATCCTTTGAGATCTGGGTGCTCATCCTTTGAGATCTGAGTGCTCATTCTTTGAGATCTGGTGCTTATTCTTTGAGATCTGGTGCTTATTCCTTGAGATCTGGGTGCTCATTCTTTGAGATCTGGTGCTTATTCCTTGAGATCTGGGTGCTCATCCTTTGAGATCTGGGTGCTCATCCTTTGAGATCTGAGTGCTCATTCTTTGAGATCTGGGTGCTTATTCTTTGAGATCTGGGTGCTCATTCTTTGAGATCTGGGTGCTCATTCTTTGAGATCTGGGTGCTTATTCTTTGAGATCTGGGTGCTCATTCTTTGAGATCTGGGTGCTTATTCTTTGAGATCTGGTGCTTATTCCTTGAGATCTGGGTGCTTATTCTTTGAGATCTGGTGCTTATTCCTTGAGATCTGGGTGCTCATCCTTTGAGATCTGGTGCTTATTCCTTGAGATCTGGGTGCTCATCCTTTGAGATCTGGTGCTTATTCCTTGAGATCTGGGTGCTCATCCTTTGAGATCTGGGTGCTCATCCTTTGAGATCTGAGTGCTCATTCTTTGAGATCTGGTGCTTATTCCTTGAGATCTGGGTGCTCATCCTTTGAGATCTGGTGCTTATTCCTTGAGATCTGGGTGCTCATCCTTTGAGATCTGGTGCTTATTCCTTGAGATCTGGGTGCTCATCCTTTGAGATCTGGGTGCTCATCCTTTGAGATCTGAGTGCTCATTCTTTGAGATCTGGTGCTTATTCCTTGAGATCTGGGTGCTCATTCTTTGAGATCTGGTGCTTATTCCTTGAGATCTGGGTGCTCATCCTTTGAGATCTGGGTGCTCATCCTTTGAGATCTGAGTGCTCATTCTTTGAGATCTGGTGCTTATTCCTTGAGATCTGGGTGCTCATCCTTTGAGATCTGGGTGCTCATCCTTTGAGATCTGAGTGCTCATTCTTTGAGATCTGGTGCTTATTCTTTGAGATCTGGTGCTTATTCCTTGAGATCAGGGTGCTCATCCTTTGAGATCTGGGTGCTTATTCTTTGAGATCTGGGTACTCATTCTTTGAGATCTGGTGCTTATTCCTTGAGATCTGGGTGCTCATCCTTTGAGATCTGGGTGCTCATCCTTTGAGATCTGAGTGCTCATTCTTTGAGATCTGGTGCTTATTCCTTGAGATCAGGGTGCTCATCCTTTGAGATCTGGGTGCTTATTCTTTGAGATCTGGGTACTCATTCCTTGAGATCTGGTGCTCATTCTTTGAGATCTGGGTGCTCGTTCCTTTGAGATCTGGGTGCCCATCCTTTGAGATCTGGGTACTCATCCTTTGAGATCTGGGTGCCCATCCTTTGAGATCTGGGTGCTCATTTCTTGAGATCTGGGTGATCATCCTTTGAGATCTGAGTGCCCATCCTTTGAGATCTGGGTGCTCATTTCTTGAGATCTGGGTACTCATCCTTGAGATCTGGGTACTCATCCTTGAGATCTGGGTGCTCATACTTGAGATCTGGGTACTCATCCTTGAGATCTGGGTGCTCATCCTTGAGATCTGGGTGCTCATCCTTTGAGATCTGAGTGCCCATCCTTTGAGATCTGGGTGCTTATTCTTTGAGATCTGGGTACTCATTCCTTGAGATCTGGTGCTCATTCTTTGAGATCTGGGTGCTCGTTCCTTTGAGATCTGGGTGCCCATCCTTTGAGATCTGGGTACTCATCCTTTGAGATCTGGGTGCCCATCCTTTGAGATCTGGGTGCTCATTTCTTGAGATCTGGGTGATCATCCTTTGAGATCTGAGTGCCCATCCTTTGAGATCTGGGTGCTCATTTCTTGAGATCTGGGTACTCATCCTTGAGATCTGGGTACTCATCCTTGAGATCTGGGTGCTCATACTTGAGATCTGGGTACTCATCCTTGAGATCTGGGTGCTCATCCTTGAGATCTGGGTGCTCATCCTTTGAGATCTGAGTGCCCATCCTTTGAGATCTGAGTGCCCATCCTTTGAGATCTGAGTGCCCATCCTTTGAGATCTGGGTGCTCATCCTTGAGATCTGGGTACTCATCCTTGAGATCTGGGTGCTCATACTTGAGATCTGGGTACTCATCCTTGAGATCTGGGTGCTCATCCTTGAGATCTGGGTGCTCATACTTGAGATCTGGGTACTCATCCTTGAGATCTGGGTGCTCATCCTTGAGATCTGGGTGCTCATTCTTTGAGATCGCGGTAAGCGGTCAGTCTATTCAGCATCCTGATATTCTTCATTAACCACAGCTTCATCAGCAGCCCGATCCGGCTCCACAGCAAAGAAAATCACTCCAGTGCGTGGCTGGGCGTCTCCACCCGCAGCAGGCGGCAAATAGTCGCATACGTGAACTGTGGCGGGCAGGTGCGCTATTTGCATACAGAATCTGGACTCCGCCTCATTCAACACATGCGCCTCCGAGTCCCGCTCCTGCAGCGTCAGGGCGAGTCCGCGGCTTCCGAAGTGTGCAGCACGGCCGATCTGTGAATAAAAAAGTTGAGAAAGCTATTGGTGTTTGTGAGCATCTGATTCTCAAAGCTCGTTAAGGGCGAGTCTATAATTTTTTAAGGTCGATTCTAAGAATATGGTTAATGGTCGATTCTAGAAACAGTTTTAGAGCGATTCTAAAAATGCCTTGAATGAAGTGCTGAGAATTATTTAATGACGATTCTAAGATTTTTTTACGTGCGATCCTAAGAATTATCTAAAGACGATTTAAAAACAATTTAATGGTGATTCTAAGAAAGGGTTTGAAGGCGATTCAAAGAAAGGGTTTGAGGGCGATTCTAGGAAATGGTTTGAGTGCGAGTCTAAGAAAGGGTTTAATGGTGATTCTAAGAAAGGGTTTGAGGGCGATTCTAGGAAAGGGTTGGAGGGCGAGTCTAAGAAAGGGTTTAATGGTGATTCTAGGAAAGAGTTTGAGGGCGAGTCTAAGAATGGTTTGAGGGCGATTCTAGGAAAGGGTTGGAGGGCGAGTCTAAGAAAGGGTTTAATGGTGATTCTAAGAAAGGGTTTGAGGGCGATTCTAGGAAAGGGTTGGAGGGCGAGTCTAAGAAAGGGTTTAATGGTGATTCTAGGAAAGAGTTTGAGGGCGAGTCTAAGAATGGTTTGAGGGCGATTCTAGGAAAGGGTTTGAGGGCGAGTCTAAGAAAGGGTTTAATGGTGATTCTAAGAAAGGGTTTGAGGGCGATTCTAGGAAAGGGTTTGAGGGCGAGTCTAAGAAAGGGTTTAATGGTGATTCTAAGAAAGGGTTTGAGGGCGATTCTAGGAAAGGGTTGGAGGGCGAGTCTAAGAAAGGGTTTAATGGTGATTCTAGGAAAGAGTTTGAGGGCGAGTCTAAGAATGGTTTGAGGGCGATTCTAGGAAAGGGTTTAATGACAATTCCAAGAAAGGGTTTGAGGGCAATTCTAAGAAAGGGTTTCAGGGAGATTCTAGGAAACGGTTTGAGGGCGATTCTAAAAAAGGTTTTACGGAGATTCTAAGAAGGTTTAAGGGAGATTCTAAGAAACAGTTTAAGAGCGATTCTAAAAATGGTTTAAGAGCGATTCTAAGAATGATTCAAGGGCGAGTCTAAAGCTGGTTAAAGTGTGATTCTAAAAATGCTTTGAATGAAGTGTAGTGTGAGCATCTTTGCGTGTATTTTGTTGTAAATTGACTGCATTAGTTTCTATATTGTTATTGAATTGTTATTTTGCTTTAGTTTAGTCATGCGTTTTTTTGTGTACTTTTTCTAGTTGGTTGAAATCTAAAATTGTAAACAGGTTAGAGTTAGACGCCAATTTTGTGACTCAGCGGAGGGTTGAGTTTGTCTGCGAACCCCAGCTTTGCGCGGTCAGCCAATCAGAACCGGCCTGGACCCTGGCACGCGGCAAGTTTCAATTCTACCCGGCGCCGCGGGCACAGTGCAAATCGGCTTATCGAGCGGCCGGCCAGACGACCACCACCCGGCTTGAGGGGGTTTTGAGGGGTTGTGACTCTGACTATATATGAAAGTGTGTTTTGGCAATCGGATCTCGCCTTCTTCTCGCCTCTCTTTCCCCGGTTTTGTCTTGTCCAGCTTCCCGGCCGGTGGCCCGATTTCTCCCCTCTTGTTGGTTCGCGCTTTGAGGCGCCTGAATTCATCACCCCGGTCCGTGTTTTGTTCCCGCCCAACCGCTTAGTCTTATAGCGGAACGATTCGGCATCCTTGTCTGACGTCGTCGCTATCAAGCGCGGTTAGATAGAGACTGTCGGATCTGATCAAGTACGCGGCCTCGACCCCGAGGGCCTCAGTGTTACACTGAAGGGCAGTGCCGATAGAATTTAGTCGGTACTCCGTTGAACGGTCGATTCGGCAGGGCTCTCGTTTGAGTGTAGGTTCTGGTTTAGGCCAGGGGTTAGGAGTCTTCTCCGTGGTCCTGTGTTCGGTGCCTCCTTCTCCTTCTTCTTCTTCAAGCTAAGATCCGCTTGTCAGTGCGTAATATAATCATTGTTATTAATCGTTATTATTCGTTATCATCAGTCTAATTATCTGCGTCGCGAATTGCTTGAATCCTGTAGCCTGAGTAATCAAATTAAATCGTCTAGCCAATTATCAGTTTGTATCATTGGATTATCACTCTCTAAATCTTTCGGTTTGTGTTCCCTCGTGTTCTTTCTTTTCTTGTACTGTACCTGCGGCTATTGGAGAAGACTGGTAGGACTCGCCGACCGGCGATAGGCGATTAGGATTAATAGCTTTAAAATCTCCGAACGCTCCAAGTAGGTTTGTCTAGGGCCTAAATAATTGCTTACCGTGCATGCTATTATCTAATTGCCTTTTTATCACAGAAGTGCTGAGAATAATCTATTAATGGCTATTCTAAGAATGTGACAGGCTAGCTGACTTTCCAAATTCTCTAACTGCTCACCCTGTACAGGTAGAGACCCGGGTCCGCAGGCAGACAGTAGTTAATAACTACGCCGACCCGTTGAAACTGCAGACCAAAGGCGTACAAATCCGTGCTGATTAGAATGCGCCGCTTGCAATTCCTGAACAGCCGGTAGTTCTCCATCCGGCTGGCCTGGCACAGGTCCCCGTGCGCCGCCAGCGCTGACAGGCCGCGAAATTTCAGGAATTTCTCCAGACTGTCGCACTGGCGCGGGGAATTGACAAATACGATTGCCTGCGGAGGTTTGCAGTGGCTCAATGAAATGAGTCACCACGATTAGAAGTAGGCAGAATGCCAACTCCCCAGATTATCACTAAAGCCAGGTGCACCTGTTCAAACTCGAGAACTCGCAACAGCTTCAGCAGCCGAGCATTCTTAGCTCTGTAGCCGCATTCTGCAATCGGCACGCGATACTGCAGGAGGCTGTGCGGAGCCAGCTGAGCCTCATCGCTCAGGCACAGCTCATGCGGATTCTGCATCAGCTCCAGGCACTGCTGCCGCATCTGTGAGGTTTAGGAAATATAAGTCTTGCCTGCCTGTGTGGCTTACTGTGTGTTTGTGTCTGTCTCGGTGTCTGTCAGTCAGTCAGTCAGTCAGTCAGTCAGTCAGTCAGTCAGTCAGTCAGTCAGTCAGTCAGTCAGTCAGTCAGTCAGTCAGTCAGTCTGTCTGTCTGTCTGTCTGTCTGTCTGTCTGTCTGTCTGTCTGTCTGTCTGTCTGTCTGTCTGTCTGTCTGTCTGTCTGTCTGTCTGTCTGTCTCTGTCTGTCTGTCTGTCTGTCTGTCTGTCTGTCTCTGTCTGTCTGTCTGTCAGGCCCGGCACTCACAGCCGCACTGATGGTGGTGCAGCACATGAGAACCTGCCGATCGGGTGGTGCCAGCAGCAGCGCCTGCACCGCCTCATCGCGCAGCAGCAGCTGGTCGCAGTCGTCCAGCATAACAATTCGCAGCTGGTCGGTGCGCAGGTGACCCCGGCGTGCCAAGTCCAGCAGGCGGCCAGGCGAGCCGACTGCGATGTCCGGCCGGGAGGCAGCAGCGGCAGCGTCTCGTCTTGATGAAAAAAGCGATGGGAGTGCATCGTCTCAATTGCATGTCTGAGATGCGTAAACCAAGCCTGCATACTTTGCATATCAAGTACCTTTCCGAGCCTTCAGGTACCTTTTGACACAGCAAAACACAGAGTTTCCCAGAATTGAGATGAGTTCCAAGCATCCAGCTGAGTTCCCAAGCATTGAGATGAGTTCCAAGCATCCAGCTGAGTTCCCAAGCAATGAGATGAGTTCGAAGCATTGAGATGAGTTCCAAGCATCCAGCTGAGTTCCCAAGCATTGAGATGAGTTCCAAGCATCCAGCTGAGTTCCCAAGCATTGAGATGAGTTCGAAGCATTGAGATGAGTTCCAAGCATCCAGCTAAGTTCCCAAGCATTGAGATGAGTTCCAAGCATTGAGATGAGTTCCAAGCATCCAGCTAAGTTCCCAAGCATTGAGATGAGTTCCAAGCATCCAGCTAAGTTCCCAAGCATTGAGATGAGTTCCCAAGCATTGAGATGAGTTCCAAGCATTGAGATGAGTTCCAAGCATCCAGCTAAGTTCCCAAGCATTGAGATGAGTTCCAAGCATCCAGCTGAGTTCCCAAGCATTGAGATGAGTTCGAAGCATTGAGATGAGTTCCAAGCATCCAGCTAAGTTCCAAGCATCCAGCTAAGTTCCCAAGCATTGAGATGAGTTCCAAGCATCCAGCTAAGTTCCCAAGCATTGAGATGAGTTTCCAAGCTTTGAAATGAGTTTCTCAAGCATCCAGCTGAGTTTCCAAGCATTAAGATGAGTTTCTCAAGCATCCAGCTGAGTTTCCAAGCATTAAGATGAGTTTCTCAAGCATCCAGCTGAGTTTCCAAGCATTAAGATGAGTTTCTCAAGCATCCAGCTGAGTTTCCAAGCATTGAGATGAGTTTCTCAAGCATCCAGCTGAGTTTCCAAGCATTGAGATGAGTTTCCAAGCATTAAGATGAGTTTCCAAGCATTGAGATGAGTTTCCAAGCATTAAAATGAGTTTCCAAGCATTAAGATGAGTTTCCAAGCATTAAGATGAGTTTCCAAGCATTAAGATGAGTTTCCAAGCATTAAGATGAGTTTCCAAGCATTAAGATGAGTTTCCAAGCATTAAGATGAGTTTTCAAGCATTAAGATGAGTTTTCAAGCATTAAGATGAGTTTCCAAGCATTAAGATGAGTTTCCAAGCATTAAGATGAGTTTTCAAGCATTAAGATGAGTTTTCAAGCATTAAGATGAGTTTCCAAGCATTAAGATGAGTTTCCAAGCATTAAAATGAGTTTCCAAGCATTAAGATGAGTTTTCAAGCATTAAGATGAGTTTCCAAGCATTAAGATGAGTTCCCAAGCATTGAGATGAGTTTCCAAGCATCCAGCTGAGTTTCCAAGCATCCAGTTGAGTTTCGAAGCATCGGATGAGTTTCCAAGCATCCAGTTGAGTTCCCAAGCATCATGATGAGTTTCCAAGCATCCAGCTGAGTTTCCAAGCATTGAGATGAGTTTCCAAGCATTCAGCAGAGTTTTAAGGCATCCAGTCGAGTTTTGCAGCATCGCGGTACACTTTTAAGCATTCAGCTATCTTATACAGCCTTCTAAAGCGCCAATAAACAATCTGAAGACATCCGTAGCATCTCACTCAAGAAGCCCAAATAACTCAATCAGCCAGCTACCTGCCCGGAGCGCCACCGAGGAATTCGGCAACTCGCGGCCGACGTCCCGGACAGCGAGAGGAGAGGCAGCGCAGCTGTCGGACAGTCTGCACAGCCAGCTCCCGACTGTGACAGAGCACCAGAGCGCGAGTGGCGACAGAATTCCCCTCCAAATCAGCGGAGGCTGGGCTGAGCCTTTTGGCTTCATCAATCAGCGTCAGCAATCGCTGGGTGACGGCCACAGCGCAGGCGGTTGACTTGCCGCTGCCGGACGGCGCCTGGCATAGCAGATCGGCGCCAGACAGCGCCAGAGAGATGCAGCGCGCCTGAATAGCGCCGGGGCGCGCATAGCCGAGCTCGTCGCGTATGGCCCTGAGCAGACGCGCCGAGCTGAGCAGGTCGGCGAACTCTGTCGGGCTGCCGCCGCAGGTCTCAGTTGCCTTGGCAGGCAGCCAATGAAATTTATGGATATTTCATTTATACTTTCATTTCAACAGCAGAAATATCCTATGGCAATGAGACAGAAGCTAAAACACTTTCAGCCTAAAAGATTCATCCTCTGGTCCTTTCAAACTTCACAATAGCAATCTGGCCTGCTCAATGTTTGTCTCTTCTCAGCTCTTCTCTCTAATCTCTTCTATTTTCTCTCTTTACTCTCCACTCCTTTGCCTTCCCTCCTCTCTCCTATTTCATCCCTCTTTTCCTTCATTCCCTCTGTCTCCGCCCTCCTTTGGCCCGTGCATGCGTATAACTTTCCCACAGGTAGCCAAGAGAGGACAAATCAGTAGTCACAGAAGAGCTTGGAAGAGTTGACAGAAGAGTTGAGCAAACAACGAAGTTCTTTGTCGAGAAAAAAAGCTTTTATTTGATTAACTTTAACTTCCATTTCCGAGCGACATACAGTCCAGCTGTAGTTATAATGATTGAAGATAAGAGCGAAGTTTGACACGAATGCGAGACAGAAATGGTGTTGAAGGGTCAATATTGGATGACAAGACTAACACAAATTGTCAAATTCATAACTAAATGGAAACAAACGCAAGAGAGTATCAGGTACACATGTTCGAATTAAAAAAGCAATATGTTATCAAAACAGACAGCGAACCGGATATTGCGAACAAAGGAAATGCTGGACCAAAGAACTGGCTGGATTTTCATCATTTTCTATCGAATTTCCTATCATAATAATAAACAGCTTGAAATTAGCGAATAACGTTCTATGTATAAAGTTTCGAATCATTAAGCCAAGCCCATAGCAACAGTTAATACTCATGAATAACAATAGAAAATTTCCGTTGCTAAGGGGTTGCTAAGCAGCTAGTAGATTATGATTGCATGCAGAGAGAATCGAACCAAACTTGATGAATTGTTGAGACCACTAACATGGAACAGTTGCTGGGAATTTGCAGTAAAAGTACACATAGTGTACTTCAGAAACGTAAGTGGAACCAACTTTCTCAGATAGCAGGATTATTGACATTATTTGTGGTTCTATTAATAGCATCAATGACCTGCCACAACCTTAAACCTCCTTAGCTTAACTCAACCAGGCAGCAGTGGGGGGGGGCAAGAGACCCCAGGAGAGCTAAACGACTAAATCGATTGCGTCATCAGGGTTAAGGAATCAAGCATCACAATATTACTTAAAAATCGCCGGCACACAGGCTTTTAACGAGTTTATACCCTTCTTTACAATTCTAACCTATTTCTCATACGTTTTTAGCGGGTTAGTATATCCTATAGTGCATATATTTGAGCAGTCCGGCTCAGGCCTCCCTCAGCCCGTCAATCTTGGCCAGCAGCTCCTTGGCGTCGGCCTCGGTCTTCAGCCGGACCAGGAACGGCACAATGCGCCGGTCGTCATTGGCCGACTTCGGCATTGGCGGATTCGGCGGACAAGCCAAACTGAGATTGTTCTTAGCAACCGACAGCTTCATGTCCTTAGTAACCAGAGTGTTGAGCATGATGGTGCCCAGGGTGTTGTCCGCCCGCACGATCAACTGCGCCCGGCTGCCGCCCTCCGCCTCCGCCGGCTTGACGTGCACGCAGCCGACGCCCTTCTCCTTCCACTGTTTGGCCTCGCCGGCGGCCATATAGAACAGCTTGCACTTCTGGCTGAACACGGCGCCGTCCTCGCGAATCTCCCGCGTCTCCGGCTTCGGCGGCTCGTATTCTTCGTCTTCCTGCTCCTCCTGGGAGCTCGAGGCAGCCGCGGCGGAGGCGGCGGCGAAACCGCCAGGCCCGAACAGGGACAGGCCACCAGGTGGCTGTTGCGGCAGCGCCGCCCCCGGCCCTGAGTTGAATTTGAATCCTGTGAACCCACTCGACGCTGTCGTCAAGCCAGTCGTTGACGTTGCCGACGTCGCCGTCGTTGTCGTTGTTGAAGTCGACGAAGCCGTCGTTGACTTGGCTGACGCGCCAAAAAAGAATGTTGCCGTTGTGGCCGCACCGTCAGTCGCCGGCTTCTGCGGCTGCTGCGAGTTGAAGCTAAACGTGGCAGGCATCGCAGGCGCCATCGTGGTGGCCGTGGTGGCAGCAGTCGTCGGTGCCGATGCCGCGGTGGACGTAGTCGCGGCGGAGAAGTTGAACTTTGCCGGACTTGTCGACGCCTTCAAAGGCGCTGCCAGCGTTGTTGAAGTCGTCGTCGGAGTCGCCGCCGCAGCCGCCGCCGTTCCAGTCGACGAATTTGCAGTTGCCGACGACTCCACGTACGGGTGCCGGCGCTCGATGTCGGCCAGGTGGCGCTCGTAGTCGCGGAACACGGGCGTGAGAACGCAGTAGGGGCTGTCAGCCACGTGACTCTGAATCCAGCGCAGCACGGACTGGTTCAGCGCCTTCAGCTGGGCCAGGTGGGCGGCATTCGGATCGGCGGCGGGCGTTGCCGATTTCGCCGTTGTTGTCGTCGACGAGGCCGCCAGCGAATCGGTGGTGGTGGCGGCGGTGGCGTTGGCCGAGAAGTTGAAAGCCAAAGAGGGGGCTGTCGTGGCCGACGCGGCCTGGGCACCGAAGCCGGTGAAGCCAGTGAACGACTTGAAGAGCCCGCCAGTGCCTTTGCCCTGCCGGGTCAGAGAAGAGTTTTGCTGTATAACTGTGAGCATGGTTTGTCCGCAACATGGGCCGTTCAGACTCACCATATTAACTGCATATTCCCTGGGCATTTGAATTTCAAGCTGTTTCTCGCTCTCATGGGCTTAAAACTAATATCCAACTATTCCAATCCCAGCCTTCACAGCCCCGATCTTTACAATCCTAATCTTCACAGTCCCAATCTTCACAGTCCCCAAGCTTCACAGTCCCCAATCTTCACAGTCCCCAATCTTCACAGTCCCCAAGCTTCACAATCCCAGCCTTCACAGTCCCGATCTTCACAATCCCCAATCTTCACAGTCCCGATCTTCACAGTCCCAATCTTCACAATCCCCAAGCTTCACAGTCCCTAATCTTCACAATCCTGATCTTCACAATCCCCAATCTTCACAGTCCCGATCTTCACAGTCCCAATCTTCACAATCCCCAAGCTTCACAGTCCCCAATCTTCACAATCCCGATCTTCACAATCCCCAATCTTCACAGTCCCGATCTTCACAGTCCCAATCTTCACAATCCTGATCTTCACTATCCCCAATCTTCACAGTCCCGATCTTCACAGTCCCAATCTTCACAATCCCGATCTTCACAATCCCCAATCTTCACAGTCCCGATCTTCACAGTCCCAATCTTCACAATCCCCAAGCTTCACAGTCCCCAATCTTCACAATCCCCAAGCTTCACAGTCCCCAATCTTCACAATCCCCAAGCTTCACATTCCCCAATCTTCACAATCCCCAATCTTCACAATCCCCAATCTTCACAATCCCGAACTTTCACAATTCCCAACCTTCACAATCCCCAACCTTCACAATCCCGAACTTTCACAATCCCCAACCTTCATAATTCTTAACCTTTACAATACCCAAACTTCACAATTCCTTACCATAAATAATGTAGAAAAGAACAGACAAAATAATTGAGTCAAACAGCTCTCACCTCACTATCGTGAGCTCGCCGCTTAGCAACTCGAATTTCGCGACCCTTCAGCACATCCTGCGACGCGGTCTTGAAACGGCCAGCCTAGGTTAGTGAGAATTAGTTGGAAACAGTTGGAATATGTTTTCTTAGATAGACACAAGAATTGTAAATCTCATTAATAATGATAATTATCATATTCGCATATTCGCAGGAGCTTGAGGGAGAGTGGAGGGTGGTTGGAGAGAGGCAGAGAGGGAGAGTGGAGAGAGGCGGGGAGGGAGAGGCAGAGGGAGAGAGGGAGAGTGGAGAGGCAGGGAGGGAGTGGATAGGGGCAGAGAAGGAGAGAGGCAGAGGGAGTGAAAAGGGGCAGAGAGGGAGAGGGAGTGGATAGGGGCAGAAAGGCAGAGGGAGTGGATAGGGGCAGAGAGGGAGAGTGGAGAGAGGCAGAGGGAGTGGATAGGGGCAGAGAGGGAGAGTGGAGAGAGGCAGAGGGAGTGGATAGGGGCAGAGAGGGAGAGGGAGTGGATAGGGGCAGAGAGGGAGAGTGGAGAGAGGCAGAGGGAGTTGATAGGGGCAGAGAGGGAGAGGGAGTGGTTAGGGGCAGAGAGGGAGAGTGGAGAGAGGCAGAGGCAGAGTGGATAGGGGCAGAGAGGGAGAGTGGAGAGAGGCAGAGGCAGAGTGGATAGGGGCAGAGAGGGAGAGTGGAGAGAGGGTTAGGCCCTCATGGGTGGCAACCCCGGCCAATCTCCGCGCACAAGCCCCAATGAATTCGGTCGCGCATGGAATCAAACCAAGGGTGGTGGCGCGAGAATCAAATGCGTTCACCGCTGAGCAGATCTGTCCCAATTAGCCAACTCACATCTTCCTTCTCGTCCTCCTGATCCCAGTTTTCGTGATTCAATTCCGATGTTGGGTTTCTCTTGGACATTGCGCGGGCAAGAGTGTACCAAGTCCAGGTGATGAGAGCATGAAAGAGTCGAGAGATCAGGTCGAAATTGCAACTTCTTAGACCTCATCACTTAATGAGCCATAAATCAGCAATAGAATGACATAGAGAAGCTATTCAACATTCAACAGTAGCATTGGATATTGCTCTTAAAGTTGATTTCTAATTAGAGCAATTTCAATGTGGCAGTAAAAAGTTATATGTAAATGATTATTATCCCAACAAATGGCCCTTGTATCATACCAGCTACCATTGGCCATGTACTAGAATGATAACAAAATAAATATTTAAATGGTTCTTTTATCATTAAAATATCCCAGTCTGATCAATGCTTCTTAGATGATAAATACATGTATTTTTATCCATTATTCCAACTTTTAACCTAAGCATCTAAGCTAGATTTTTTAAATATACTTGTTCTTGCCATGCTTGTACATAGGTATTTAATATTTATTACCTTAGAAATAAAATAATTGTATATTGATTTTCTATTAAAAAGCTTGAAACTTTTTATTTATCTTAGTTTCTCCTCATGCAACTTAATTTTCATTTTGTATGACTTTTCTTGCCTTTTTCTCTTTTCTTCTCTTCTCTTTCTCTCTCCTCTTTTCCCTCTCTCTCTTCTCCCTCCTTTCTTTTCCTTTTCTTTTCCTTTCCTTTCTTTCTTCTCCCAATTTTTAGTTTTTTACATTTTTTATTTTGCGACTTGACTTACCTTGTCCATTTTGGACAGGTCAAATGGGTGTTGGGCATGTATATATTTATTATTGACTTTGTACACTAAACAAAACTTGGACTATTTATTGTTACATCAAATTAGATGGCATAATATTTAATTAATGCATAATTTTTGTTCTAATATATGCATAATGAATACTCTATAAAAGTTTTGCAATTTAATCATTTGTACAAATTATATTATCTGCAAAGGTTTATAGCACTTAAACCTTGTATGAAGTTTGTGGTAGCATTAAAGACTTAAGCATCCTTATGTCTTATTTATATATAATTGCATTGGTACCACAAGTTCTAAATGGAAAAAAGCCTTTTTGATGGCCCATAACCTAAGAAAGTCTCTGATAACAATGACCAAAGTCAAGAACCAGTTGCCATTGCCATTGATCTACTTGACTTGATCTATTTTAAGATCTATAAATCTCTATGGATATTAGATATGCTAGCAATCAATTAGTGTTGGCCTTGGATTAGTAATAGTCAATATAATTTTATATAATCATCTAAGATAAGAAGCTTTGTGACCATGAATATCCCACATCCTGATAAACACTTACTTAGAAATAAAGTCTAGTCAATATGGTTTTATTAGTTTAATTGATGTTAGGCCCTAGCTAAAGAGCCATCAGTGCCAATGCAAAGATATTACTAATGAAGACATTCTATCATTTTGATATCAAAATAGTGCAGCAATGCAATGGATTATAATTGATTATAAAAAGAAAACAAATAGAAACATAAAATCTAGGTTACAATTTAAAACCTAATTTTTTTTCTTTATTCATTTTTTCATTTACAAGTTTTCTATATTTGAGAACAGAACAATATATAGAAATAAAATGCAAGATAAATAGAATCTGAGCTAGTGTTTTTAACTCATAAATATGCTAATAACCTATTGTGTCTAGGCCTAATGTAATGATCATCTAATCCTGATAGACTGCTATACAACTTATCAACTCAATAGAAAGTAGTCCTGCAACCTCACCCGACCCACCCAGATCCATCACAATATAATGAGTGGATAACAAAGTGGTAAGATGACAAAGTGTCTAAGAACCCAATTACTGAATTAGGCATCATATTTTGATTTAAAGACATTAGAATAGTTACTCGTAAATCAATGCATTTAATTTCCTATAGAATATAGATTAATTTCCTAGGATATAGGCTACAATATAGGACCTAGCAGCCCTAGCTCACTAATAGGGTACCCAGCTGCATCGAAAAAAATGCCAGATAGTGAGAGACACATATTGTACTCATATAATATTAGCTACTTAGGCACAAACTACAAATGCTGCGTAATGCAGTTAGGGGTCATCCCACGGCCCGCGTAAAATTATTTTTCGTTTAAATTTACACTCATTTCAATTGCAATGCAATGCAACGCAATGGAGCACTGGGCGTCCACCTGTACCGTGTACCGACAACAATAATTCCAATCGGTGATCTTCGATATCTGAAGATTTGTGACAGATTTGTTAACTTAGTGGGCCTTTTCATATTGCTTGCTCTGGTTCCAGAACCAGAACCAATTTGTGAAGTATAACTTTTTGTCTCCATAACTAGAGGGAGATACGTGCTATAAAGTTTTTATTATTGAATGAAAATCGCCAAGAAGAAAGTGAAAAATTGTGCTAAGTTAGGTTGTTAAGGCAGTCAAATATTAACAGAGTTTAATAGTTATACTGCTGTTTTTTCTTGGAATTCCGAACCGATTCTGGTTCTGGAATTGGTAATATGAAAAGGCCCAGTGACTCTTAACAATCCGCAGTGCCAATACTAATTTCGGCAATATGTTAATATCACGTAATTTTCAAAAAATAATTTAACGCGGGAAAGTTCTGCATTTATTTATGCCGCTAGTTAAAATTAGCTGGTCCGGTTGGTTAACTAGTAGGTCCACCATGTACAATCAGTAGCCAGCTACTAGCACGTGACGTGATCATGATGTAGATCTAGTATATATCTATTATCTAGTGCTTCATGTGCAGTGGGTAACAATCTGCAAGACCCTGGGGCTGATCCAAATATATTACAATAGGCCTATTAAATACTCGTACACGCAAGCTAATACCAATAATCGCGTTCTAATTCACTTCGACCTATAATTGTAATAATTGATCACACCTGCCCCAATTGGGCCAGATGTGCAGCCGACAGCTCAGCCGCAGCTATTGCGCGGTGCATCTGATCAAGCTGCGACGTACATGTATATGTAGGCTGTTCAGTCCAAGGACTGGGGGGTCACTACACACCCTCAATTTATACCCTAGCTAATGCTGGTACCCATTTTACAGCTGGGTGAACTGAAGTAATAGAGTTAAGTGGTACGTCTTGCTCAAGGACACAAATTGTTCCAGTGGGATCGGGAAATCGAACCCCCGACCTTCCAGTCGTGAGGCCGACGCTCTATAACCACTAGGCTACAACCCCCTCTTCGACCCCTTCAACCAACCCCCTCAACCAACTTCGACCTAGACTTAACTAAAATGATGAGGACTATTCTAAATAAATGAATCCTCCGTGCGATCCTTTTTTCAAACCAAAAAGCAAATTTCTCAAAGTTAAGTCGCGCAATTCGTTAAAATAATTTTTAAAAAGTTAGGGGATTCGTGCTTTTGCAATTGATAAATTTTAAGTATTTCACGAGCGAATTCTCGTATCTTATATTCTTAGATTTACAAACTACGTCGCTATGAATCTCTCGACATGACGCTCATATGTGAAGATTATTATGTGAGACTACAAAACTATACAGCATAATTTGATGTGAGTAAGAAAAATTCAGGTAAAGAAGATAACATCACCGGCCGGGCGAGCTATTAGTGGGTTAACTGAGCTACATGTATATAATGGTCTTGACTCCCTGCTTAAAAAAGTCATTGTCTCAGAACTACGAAATCAGGGATGATGAAATCGGGACGATGAAAATGCTCATCTTGCTCGCGCATTCTAGCTTATAAGCTATAGCTGTAGCCATACGAGCTACATCAGTCAATGCTTTCATTTATTCCTGTCCTAAGTGCACAGCCACCACCAGCACTCGATGGACTCGATGGCCACCAGCACTCGAGGGCCACTCGTCGGTGCTCTTGAAGTCCCAAAACTGTCCAGTGTTGCTCATGTGGACCAGTGCTAGCGTTGGAACATTGAGAACAACAGTGCGACAGATAAACTGGCGTAGCAGAGCGTTTTGATCCGCCTCTTCAGTTGGCCCACTGGCACAGCGCCAGTCATCGTTGTTAGGGAGAGCAAGCCATCATCGTTGTTAGGGAGAGCAAGTTCGCAAAGGATCCAACCAAGTACCTGAACGCGCAGAAAAGTAACTGAAAAATTCATGCCAGGAGAGAATTTCTTGAATGAAACTGATAGACAAACCCGGTGGTTGACAGAGCATCTTCGTCTCGAACTACATCGCTTTGATGTCAGAAACAATCTGCTCTGGTGCAAGAAGCATGATCAGTAGGAACACATCACCGACGACCTTAGTCGAAGGCTATAATCAAGATTAATTGAATGATGCCTGTTCGATGATCCAACAAAGAGTCAAGATCTGAGCCACTGGGCCACGATGAGGATGAAACCCTGTTCTTCTCAGGGCGGAAAGCCTACACGGACTGCAACTGCTCGATGGAGATGAAATGTAACCAGCTGATATTTGTGTTGTGGCTACTATTTACGACCGATTCCAAAATATAGTTAAAAGTATTTGAAAGATACTGTGTGCAAGTAAGAACTACTCAAGTATTGATAGAATGATTGTCCTTCTACCTGAGTAGTCATTGTGTGCAAGTCACATACCCACAGAAAATTGAGGTTCTCAGGACCCTGGCTGGCTTTGCACCACCGCAGATTCCGCGCTGCTATGGATTGAGAAAAGAAGACAAACTCATTCCTACCTTGTTGTGGTTAGAAATCTACCGTGTGGAATCGAAAAATTTTTAGGAACAACTGTCAACGCCAACTGAACTCAGCTTTACTAAAGCAAGCGCAAGGCGTTGCAGAAGTTCAGGAAATAATTAAAGCAAGCAAGCAATATTGAGACTTAGCTTTTGCGCAGGAAAAGTGCTGCTGTATCTACTTACTTACTTACTTACTACTGACGGGGGGCGCAGGCGCCGCGAATAGGCCGCGAGGCCCCTATCGCAACCCCAAGGTAAAAGAGCACAAGGATTAGCCTTGGGGGTGCGCCCAGTCCCCGCCAGTAGTCGGCAGGTCCGCAGTGGAGGCATCGGCGACCCTCATCCGGCCGGAGTCCCGGACGAAGGCGCGGAGGTCTCGGATATTGTCCGCGGTGGTCAGCTCGTCCATCCGCTGGGGGTGGCCGAGGTATTTGTGCCGCGCCTTGTTGAAGTAAGGGCAGAAGGTGACGTGATGCTCCGCGGTCTCCTCTCCTATGCCACAGAAGGGGCAGGTGGGAGGGCAACCGGTTTGCAACGATATATGTCTCTGGAAGAATCCGTGGCCGGTTAGGACCATGCACATCTCCCTGAGGTCGGTTCTGTTAAGCGAAATCAGATAATCAGAGACTTTCCTGTTCAGGTTAGGCATGGCAGAGCGGCTCTGCCTGTACTCGGTGCAGCTGTTCCAGTGGAGCTGGTGCTGCTGATGGAGCCACCTGTTGATATGGCGGGTGACTTGCGACCTGGGGGTGGGTAGCCTCATCAGACGGTGGTTGCCGTCTGGGTTGCTGCCCTCCTTGGCGAGAGAGTCTGCGAGCTCGTTGCCCAGGATGTTGCTGTGACCAGGTGTCCAGATAATTCTAATCCTGTTAAGGACTGAGAGAGATTGCACACTGCGGTGGCGCTGCTGTATCTAAAAAGTGTGTATTTTAAGCGGGAAACTTTTCATTGTCTCTTGCTCAGTTTTTTTCCTCCGGCAACTTGTCTATAAAAATTTGAAAAATAACAACTTTTTGCGGCATGTACCTAATTTCGCATACTGTATAGTTTAACCTGTTATGTGTGCAGAAAAATTGAAATCTAACATTGTGCAACTTTTTTCTTCGCATTTTTGTCTTGCAAAGTGCAACGGTGCGAAAATTGTTTGTCTTTCTTGTCCATAGAGAAGCGCTCAAAGCGCTCTGGCTCGCACTCAGGCCGGAGCCGGTTTGGTGCACACGCAATAGCAGACGCTCGTCTTCGGATTGAAGTAGCCGATGCACTGGCGCTCCGGCCCGAAGTGCACCTTGCATCGGTAGCTGCAGAACGGCACGAAAGCTTGGTGCGCTGGAACAGAAAGTGAACCGTGGGTCAGAAAAAAAGTTCTGCTGTTTTGTTCCTAAAAGCATTACGAGCTGTCAACTCACTGTCCATGCGAATTCGCTTGACCTCCGTTCGGGACAGCTCCATCGGGCTGGGGCGCCGCACCGCCTGGCCAGCGGAAATCAGCCAACTGAGCAGGAAGATGATCACAGCAGCTTTGCTAGCAGACATGGCCAGAGCTTTTGGAGTTTTGGAAGCTTTTGTATCAACATGCAGAAGGGAGACTTGGGAGATGGCTGCTTCAAAACAGACGGCCCAATGTTTTCTCTTTTATACACAGGAACGCTCGTGTCTGTCAGTTGTCAGCCGATGCCAGCTTAGATCTATATCCATGCGCTGAGCAGCTGGGTCACGCGCGAGCTCGGGCGGGTGACACTAAGCATGTCGCTTCTCAGAATTCAGTGACAAGCCAGCAATCAGTGGCAAGTATTTTCAGCGAAGATTAGAAACTTCTGAAAGCTTTGCAGCTGTATTCTCGGTCTTCTATTTGTGTCATTGTCACCGCGGGGATGACTGCGGATCGCGGATCGCTGTCAAAACTGTCATCGCAGGTTTTTCTCCGCGGATCGCGCCTGAACAGCCGTCAGAGAAGTTTATCGACAGATGTGCGGATATTTATTTGAAATTTTATCTTCTTTTGCGTTTGCATGATGTTCCCGCATCTACCTGAATTTCTGAGGTATCTGTTTCTTCCATTCGGTGATGTAGGACAGCCGATCCAGGGTACTGTTTGGCAACATTTTGTACTTAGCTCGCAAGTTACACATCCCCTTCATCACGAATTGAAAGTTTGAAATAAGTTATAGATAAAACTTTTAAGCATTTTATAAGCTGAATTTAGTGGTTAATGAACCACCGTGGTTAATCAAGCAGTAACAACAATCATGTATTTTATTTAGGTTGATTAACTCGACAAAGCAGCATTTCAAATAATTGAAGCACAGTGAATGCACAATGCCACAGTCGGATAAAGAAGCTTTGAAACACAAAATTTCATGCCTACTGGTCTATGCACGACACCTATATGTTTAATTTGTGTGGGCCATGTACAAGAATATAACAAAAGAGAAATTCTATGCGCAGAATACAGTCTGCAGTTCGTCCATACAACAAGTGAAATTCATAGCCAATATTTAAAGTGGTGTAAAACAAAGATTTCGAATGCTATTAGCAACTTCGAATAAAATCTCGTGCGGATGCGCTTGAAAAAGCTCGACTGTGGACTTTTGTTTGCAGACCTTCGCGGGCCAAGCGTGCATCTCGCTAAAGCAATAATAACAACTGCATCGACAAAGAGAAATTAAGCAAGGTCCTCCAGGATTTTAAGTAATTTACAATCTACTATTGCTGTGTAACAGAGATTCTGCAGCGAAATGGCACTCTGATCTCATTTACCAACTCCCCCCGATGGCCGCGGAAAAGTGACAGCTTGGAAATCTACAAGTAGCCTCCGACTGCGAATCGTCACGAGTTCCTCAGAGCCTCACGTCTCTCAGTTCAGTGTCGCTTCGGCTGAGCAAAGAGCACTCCGTGGTACATGAGTCCATTGATCTCCATGGAGATCACTACGGAGGAGTCTGGCAGGCCCAGGTGACCGCCTGAATGCAAAATAAAAAAGTCAGGCATATAAATTTTGATTAAAATTTTCCAAATGAAAATCTGGAAACAAACAATAAAAAACTTTGAACACAACTTTTTGAAGCAGCGAAAGCCACGCTACGCTAAGCCAAGCTAAACCTCTGATCTCAAAGTCACAAAGTCCACCTCAGTCCACCATCGGACTGACCTTTTTCTTGAGAACTCCACACTGTAACGTGACAAATGAAACTCAACGAGCGTAACAGTCAGACACGCACTGAGCAGCTGGTACTCACCGTGGTGACCCGCGATTCGAATCCCACCGCCAGCGGAGGGCAGCGGCAGGCCCGGAAATGGCGGAAGTCCGGCCGGAAACGGGAACTGAACGCCACCGCCACCGCTAGCGCCGCCGCCGCCACCACCGCCACCGCCACCGCCACTGTTTCCAACGCCAGCCGTAATCGGCGGAGGCGGACTGCGAGTGTCGCCGGCGGAGCTGCTGCCACTGCCGTTGGCAGTTGGTCGCTTCGGGGGCGGAGGCTGATGATCAGCCACGCCTCCGGGAACAAAAGACGCCACTCCGGCTGTGTCGCTTCCGCTGGACGACCGCTTCAGCGAGCCGCCACCGCCAGCGCCGTTTCCTGAATCCCCGTTGAAACCCTTGTTAGCTGCGGCAGCGACGGCCGCGGAGCTGAGATCTTTGGGAGATGCGTCGGACAGGTTCTGGGGATGGAGAGCGTGGTGATGATGAGGATGCGGCTGGTGATGCTGGTGATGCCGCTCGTCTCCAGGAGTAGCGCGAAGCACCGGCGGAGTGAGGCAGGCGAAGTCGCGGTCTGAAAGAGGGTGAATTCAGAATTTATCAATGGTTAACCTTCAGAAATAAAATATGGTAAAATGATGAAAACTTGCTAACTACTCTACTCCCTAGTAGTAGGCCAAGAGAACTATTCTTAGCCTCACCTGACATGGCCTTGCCGGTGAGCATTGAACTGTGATAGGTGAGCAGCGGCGGCAGGCCGCCCGGGTTCGGGCTGCACTCGAAGGCGGGGTAGTTCGGTCGCCTGCCCTCCCGCCTGTTGCCGTCGATGGCCGCTTGAAGCTCGCCCGGGCTGCTCAGCTTCAGCTTCTCGCACTCGTACGGGTACAGGTATTTCATGTACCTGCGAGGAGATGGGCAACAGATGAGCTGGTTACGAATTTTTAACTGTTAGTGCCGTATCACCGTGCTACATTAAGATAGTATCATCAAGCTACTACTCTCAAACTAGCATCATCAAGCTACTCTCAAGATAGCATCATCAAGCTACTCTCAAGATAGCATCATCAAGCTACTCTCAAGATAGCATCATCAAGCTACTCTCAAGATAGCATCATCAAGCTACTCTCAAGATAGCATCATCAAGCTACTCTCAAGATAGCATCATCAAGCTACTCTCAAGATAGCATCATCAAGCTACTCTCAAGATAGCATCATCAAGCTACTCTCAAGATAGCATCATCAAGCTACTCTCAAGATAGCATCATCAAGCTACTCTCAAGATAGCATCATCAAGCTACTCTCAAGATAGCATCATCAAGCTACTCTCAAGATAGCATCATCAAGCTACTCTCAAGATAGCATCATCAAGCTACTCTCAAGATAGCATCATCAAGCTACTCTCAAGATAGCATCATCAAGCTACTCTCAAGATAGCATCATCAAGCTACTCTCAAGATAGCATCATCAAGCTACTCTCAAGATAGCATCATCAAGCTACTCTCAAGATAGCATCATCAAGCTACTCTCAAGATAGCATCATCAAGCTACTCTCAAGATAGCATCATCAAGCTACTCTCAAGATAGCATCATCAAGCTACTCTCAAGATAGCATCATCAAGCTACTCTCAAGATAGCATCATCAAGCTACTCTCAAGATAGCATCATCAAGCTACTCTCAAGATAGCATCACAGCAACAAGAAAGCACTGATCAACTCACTGAGTCCTCAGTGTGAAAGCGGCGCTGGTGATGGATGACGGCAGGTTGAGACCCTTGGTGATCTCTCGCCAGAGCTTCTTGTTAATGACTTCAACGAGGCCACCTTTGCTCACTACGAGGCGGAAGAGCTCGTAAAGATCCAGGACCTGCTTAGCCATGATGGGGATTCTGTTCACCGGCGTGCCTGCAGCGGGGGGAGGAAAGAGGGAATTGAAGAAATGGGATTCGAAGAAAATGAATGATAGAGAGATAGCAAAAGAAACAAGCGATTAGAATCCCTACACCCTCTGCTTCATTCCTCGTTCCCGTCGCCACTCCGATCCCCAGTTCCCCGGGTCCTTGTCCCCATATGCGCTTGATGTTAATGAAGATTGATCTGGCATTTGTTGCAACAAGAAGAAAGGCTAAAAGAGAGCGGGGGCGAGGGGGGAATTAGTGGACAAGGACAGGCCTCGGCTCGTATGATTTGTTTAATTAAGCAAGATCCCCTCTCGTCCAGATAACTGGGGATAAATGGGGATCGGGGATCGCCAGCCGGCCGCAACTGTTCAGCACTCGGTCGCACTTTGAAGAAGCTATTATAAAAAATGAGAGGCAACAGAGACGAAGAGGAAGAAATGCGGAAGGCGATCGTGCAATCGGGCCGCCCGGTCCTCAGGAGAGGTAATTAAAAGTGGCGCCCCATGACGCAGCTTAGAGACCGGGCCGCGATCCCGGGGAATTGGGGAAATCTCGGCGGCGGGGGCAACAGTTGTCGGGAAAATCAAAATCGCCCCGATGCTCGCAGCCCCCCCCCCCCAACAATTCCGCAGCGGCTTGTCACGACGTCAAGAGGAGACGGCATTCCATCGCTGCCTTCTGATATCAAGAACTCCCCGCGGCATTTCCCCCATCGCTGGACATTGCAATCTCTCTCTTGTCTTCCATTTTTCCAACATTTCCTCTAAAGTCTTTTTCCCGCCCCTCCTGTTGCCAATTAAACCCGGGGGAATCCTTTCCCCAATGGCTGCTCTCTCCCCGCCTGTCTGTCCTGTCAGTCCAAGTGGGCTGCTACGGTGAGGCGGGTTTAGGGAAGTCGTGTTGCCGGCCGAGGGCCCCTCATCAGCCTCAATGCAGCGCCTTGACTCCGGAGGCAGGGTAAACATTAAAAGTGACAATGCGTGAGGGCGGCACAGAGGAGGCCTCACTAATTACCCTCGCATCCTCCCAGAGCCTCGGTGCCATTGTACACCAAGGGATAACTTCCACTGGCCTCAGCACTCCAAGCGCATTCCAATCGGCCTTCCTTCCCTCGATCTGTCTGCCTCTATCAAGTCTTAGCGTCTGGGGCTAAAAATGCTTTAATGAAGCGAATTTTTTATCCTTGCCCGAGAAATTCGCGCATCGAAGGCGAGCGGGACAAGCGCGCGTGGCTGCCTCAACAATTTTTCTTCACGCCGAAAAAAATTGGAAAAACTTCGCCGCGCCGAAGTAGAAGGAAAGTCTGGTTCTCGCAGCGGGCTACAGGCATCTGGCAGAATTTCTGCAACGGGACAGCCGACTGCCTACCGCCCGTTTTCAGATGCTGGGGATGCCTGTCCCATTCGAATGAAAACGGTCACGCCAAGGCCACAAACATTGCCAATCCAGCTTGAGTTACGAGCCCAATAAGCCCGACTTATCGATTTATGAGCAGAGAGAAATTGCAAGTTGTCTCAAAATTCGCAAATCAAATACAAAGCCGTTCTGGGGGCTTCGGTCTCACCTCTGCGCTGCATGAAGGCGAACAGGTCGTCCAAGAATTGCTTCCGCTTCGGCTCCTCGGACAGTTCGTAGAGCTGCAATAAAACATGGGGGTTCCGCAATAAGCCGCGATGACTCCCGCTCTCAAGCACAGGTAAGCTTGTAATCAATAGGCATCACAGGATCCGGAGAGATTTATTGCTTGGGAGCAGAATTAATCAAGCTTATTCAATAAATTCAAGGGCCCAGCGGGAGGGCAAACTAACTAACTAACTAACTAACTAACTAACTAACTAACTAACTAACTAACTAACTAACTAACTAACTAACTAACTAACTAACTAACTAACTAACTAACTAACTAACTAACTAACTAACTAACTAACTAACTAACTAACTAACTAACTAACTAACTGACTGACTGACTAACTAACTAACTAACTAACTAACTAACTAACTAACTAACTAACTAACTGACTAACTAACTAACTAACTAACTAACTAACTAACTAACTAACTAACTAACTAACTAACTAACTAACTAACTAACTAACTAACTAACTAACTAACTAACTAACTAACTAACTAACTAACTAACTAACTAACTAACTAACTAACTAACTAACTAACTAACTAACTAACTAACTAACTAACTAACTAACTAACTAACTAACTAACTAACTAACTAACTAACTAACTAACTAACTAACTAACTAACTAACTAACTAACTAACTAACTAACTAACTAACTAACTAACTAACTAACTAACTAACTAACTAACTAACTAACTAACTAACTAACTAACTAACTAACTAACTAACTAACTAACAAACTAACTAACTAACTAACTAACTAACTAACTAACTAACTAACTAACTAACTAACTAACTAACTAACTAACTAACTAACTAACTTGACTAACTAACTAACTAACTAACTAACTAACTAACTAACTAACTAACTAACTAACTAACTAACTAACTAACTAACTAACTAACTAACTAACTAATTAACTAACTAACTAACTAACTAACTAACTAACTAACTAACTGACTGACTAACTAACTAACTAACTAACTAACTAGCTAACTAACTAACTAACTAACTAACTAACTAACTAACTAACTAACTAACTAACTAACTAACTAACTAACTAACTAACTAACTAACTAACTAACTAACTAACTAACTAACTAATTAACTAACTAACTAACTAACTAACTAACTAACTAACTAACTAACTAACTAACTAACTAACTAACTAACTAACTAAATAACTAACTAACTAACTAAATGTCTAACCAACAAACCAACTAAATATAGTTTTTCAAGTTATTTAATATAAACTTTCGAATTTCGGTTTCATAAGCAAAGCAGAAGCTCCCATCAGTAACCTTTTTCTAAGCGTAAAAATTTTTATAACGAAACTCGTCCCCGGATGTAAGCAGCCCTCTTTCCGGTTTATTTTCTTTAATAATTAATGACCTAATTCGCGAGATGCCTCCACTAGAAGCAGAAGTAGGCCAGCTGTTCCTGAAGCAAAACTCCTTTGACCCGTGAAAAGCAACTTTTGGCCCGCCGCTCAGGGTGTCAGTCAGCAATAATGGAATGAGGGAGATCAGTCAGTTCCCGCAGAAGCCAGCCAATTCCTTGGATGAAAGCCACCGGAAGTCAGCGGGTCGGGGAAAGCCGCCCGTAATTGAATGGCGCACATCCTGCACTCGATTGGGATTAAAAAATCTCCTGCTTTAAGATTGACATTCGAGCAAGAGAGTCGAAATCGCAACACCTGAGTCCTCTGCTCATTGTAGGAAGCATCAAACCGTTTTCTTTGCCTTTGTGAGCCTCTTTACCTTTTCATCTGAAAATTACTGAGCGCATTACCGGAGAGGCGGATGCGTCGGGCAGAAGGCTTCGCAAAAATACCATTCCAACCCCCTTATTTCCTTCGATCCCTCTTTCATGCTGTTTATCTCGACTATCTCCTCGCTATCTCTTTGTGTGTCTTTGTCTCGCCCGCGCTAAGGGAGTCGCGGCTGCAATCAGTGCGGGAACTCCGGCCGCTCAGCAATGAAAGCTGTTGTCGCTCTTGTCCGCAAATATTTACGTATCAACCTCTGGGTCCATTGGTGACGAAGTGCTTCGATAGCCAGTGGGCGGAGGCGCTGACTTATCAAAATCCCCCCCTGTCCCCCGCCAGCCGCCGCGATCATCCCGGATGCGGCTGGCCGGGCCGGCACAAAGGGCTGGGGGCCGAAAGCTTTCGGAACTTCGGTTTTGAAGTCAGAGAGATTCGAGTTTTTGTCAAAGCCAGCGCGGGGCCATGAATGAAGACTGCGATATGCGCGTGTTCCGGATCGGGGGATTATAAATCTAGGGGTAGCCGGTGAGTGATTGCGAGAAAGAGAGGGGGAGGGGCAGATGTGCAGCGGCCGGCACTTCTGCTTCCCCATTCAGCGATGACAACCAGCTCCGTCAGCCAGCGCTCTGTTCCCCGGTAATCCTTCAGACTTCAGGGCTTCGGGCATTGGGAGTTTCTTCCTCAGCAAAGCAGTGCGAGAGCAGGCGGAGCGAGAGCAGAAATGCCAAAGAAATGCCTGCCTGTCTACGCCGGGGTGCTCAGTGCTGATTGGCTGCCGCCACCGGATTTGATTTCCTAGAATCCGCCTCTCCGCCCATCCCGGCGGATTATTTGATATCGCAGGGGGGGGGGGTAGGGAGGAGAGGCTGGGGGTGGGACAGCCAGATGGAGAATGCAGGTCCGGGGGATGCAGCGGAATTTTTATTTGCCTCAGCAGCAGAAAACGGGCTGCTGGAGGCATCGCGTCAGAATTTATGCTTTGCGCTGTGGAGTATTGAGGATCGCGGGCAGCGGTTGCTAAGCGGCTCTGCTGCCCCCCCCCTGCCGGATCAGAACAAATGCCGGGTCCCGCAGTCCTACAGGGCTTGATTGATAATCCCCTCCTCTGTGCGCCTGAAATTTTACTTAAGCTGTTGCCGAATGGCGGAATGGAAAATGGGATTCGGCAAATTCGAATGCGGACTGGGAGAGCAAGTGAGAGGGAGGGGAGGGGACGAAATGCTGCCTCGGTTGCTAGCGGAGAGGGGGGCGATTTGCACTCCGGTTTGCGCCAATCTGCCTGTGCCAGTTGCTTTCTCATCCGGGCTGCATTTTACTGTTGCTGGATGAATGATAGCTTTGCGTCCGCCTGGGCTCCGCAGTGAAGGACAGAGCAGGGCGGGTGCTGGCAGGCTTGAATTGGCGAGGTTATGGCGGTATTTGCGGATGGATACCGTAGATAGGTAGGTAGGTAGATAGGTAGGTAGGTAGATAGGTCGGTAGGTAGGTAGGTAGGTAGGTAGGTAGGTAGATAGGTAGGTAGATAGGTAGGTAGGTAGGTAGGTAAGGTAGGTAGGTAGTTTGAAAGATAGTAGGTTGATAGGTAGGTAGATAGGTAGTTAGATAGGTAAGGTAGGTAGGTAGGTAGGTAGGTAGATAGGTAGATAGGTAGATAGGTCGGTAGGTAGGTAGATAGGTAGGTAGGTAGATAGGTCGGTAGGTAGGTAGGTAGGTAGGTAGGTAGATAGGTAGGTAGATAGGTAGGTAGGTAAGGTAGATAGGTAGGTAGATAGGTAGGTTGGTAGGTAGGTAGGTAGGTAGGTAGGTAGGTAGGTAAGGTAGGTAGGTAAGGTAGGTAGGTAGTTTGAAAGATAGTAGGTTGATAGGTAGGTAGATAGGTAGTTAGATAGGTAAGGTAGGTAGGTAGGTAGGTAGGTAGATAGGTAGATAGGTAGATAGGTCGGTAGGTAGGTAGGTAGGTAGGTAGGTAGATAGGTCGGTAGATAGGTAGGTAGATAGGTAGGTAGGTAAGGTAGATAGGTAGGTAGATAGGTAGGTCGGTAGGTAGGTAGGTAGGTAGGTAGGTAAGGTAGGTAGGTAGTTTGAAAGATAGTAGGTTGATAGGTAGGTAGATAGGTAGGTAGATAGGTAAGGTAGGTAGGTAGGTAGGTAAGTAGGTGATAGGTAGGTGGGTAGTTAGTTTATTAGCAGATAGACAGGTAGGTTGATGAGTAGAGTAATTGATGAGCAGATACGATGGTAGACAAGTAGAAGATAAGCAGGTAGATAAATGGATAGATAGGTAGACCAGCTAGTTGGCAGATACATATTGTTAGATTGATTACTTGCTAGCAGTAGGCAGTCGGTCTTTATCCGGCCCACTAAAAGACAGATTTGACCGCTGTATATTTTACTCACTGGGCGGGTCTTTGTCTTGCGCCTTGGCTCTCAATGGGCTGCAAATCTGTGAAACTTCCGCCTAAGAGATTCGCAATTCCCCCCCCCGAGCCAATTTGCCCGTCTGTGAATGAAGGCACTTCCAGGCTCTTTGATGTTTCAGCCTGTGGAAGGGGAGCCATCACTCGAAAAAATTGACTGGGACCAGGGAGGGCACCAACGAGTCTTATCGGCGGGACAGAGCACCAAGTCAGCGATTTGGAATCCACTTCAATTAACCTGAAATCGCTCTCACCTACCCTGCCTGCATTCCATTCTTCCCCACGGGTAGCGGATTGGCAGCGGGATATTGGTAGATAGGGTAGATAGATAGGCAGATATCGAGGCAATGAGTGAGAGGTGAAATAATGCGAGGCGTATTCGGGCCAATTTAGCCTGGCCTGGCGCAGTAACTTGTCATCCCTAAATTGGCTCCGCGCTCCGCCGGAATGCCGCGCGGGGGCCTCAAGCTGGGCCGGCCGCCGTGTTGTGGAATTCTCTGGGAGCAGAGCGGCGCAGCGGGTGGCCGTGGGGTGGAGCGATGGGAGAAATTGGGAGATTTAAGCAATTGGGAAATCAATGAATGCGGGTCGCGCTTGGCCGATGCAGTGAGTGGGAGAATCTGATGGGAACGACAAATCTGTTTACCAGCAGAGGGGCGGAGATGCGAGAGGATCAGCAGAGGCTCTCTCATGCGTGGCTGCGGCCTGAATCCTGGGAGTTCATCCCTCCTCTCTCTCAACTCTCTTTTATTCCCCCAATTCTCCCATTTATTTGAAAAATTGCTGTTGTTGCAGAGGCCGGCAGCTTTTTGGGGGACGCCGGTGGAACAAGTGGTTGCCTGCGCTTGCTGTGAAAAAAAGAATTCCAAAACGAGATGAGGAGGGAGGGGAGGCTGAGCTGATCGCGAGGAATTCTGTCTCATTGTTGCAGATTATTTAGGCGGACCCCGGCAGGGATAACCCGGCTCGGGGTTCCACCACCTCACGCCTGGCTGATCTTACATGGCCTCACCGGCCCAGCTGACTCCCGCCTGCAACTGAGTGTCTATTGAGCAGAGACTCAGCAGATTGGGGGGGGGGGCGATGGTTGCAGAGAGGCGGCGGTAGGCGGAGGGACTGCCTGAAGTTCCGCATCGGTGCCCGCGCTGCGACTATCGCAATGGCGGGGGGGTCGGATGGAGCCACTTTCCCGGCAATTTAAGTCTGCGCTGTTGAGCCGGGATGCGAAGAGAGAGAGCTGGATCTGCTTCCTACCTGGGCCAGGCGGCGCGTGGAGAATTCAGTGGTTTCTTTGCTAGCGACTGGAGATTCCCTGGGGCCCCGCAGCGATCCCGCCGGGTGATGCAGATGGGGAGGTGAGGGGGTTCGAGCGAAAATCAGCCTCCGCGGCAACAAAGATTTATCATTTAGCGAGGCCATCAATGCTGCCAGAGATCCGAGTCTTGCTTTTTTCTGCTGACGTTTCTGGCTTCTTCTTTTTTGAAAAAAAAGAATCAGAGAAATATCAATGCTCGGATGGGGGAGGGCGGCGCCCCGGCGGCAGGGAGATAATTATCTTATTTATTTTCCATTCCCAACTGGGCCAAGGTGTGACGTGCGAATCCGGAGGGGGCGGCCGGAGTGAAGGGGGGAGCATCTGTTCCCGCGGCACACTTTTGTTGGCTCAGTGATCAGTCAGGGGGGGGGGGCTTGGAAGAAAGCCGGGCCCGCTAGAGGATTATTTACTGCGCGAATTATCCCAATTACCGAGTCGTGTTATGCTGGAATAACACGCCCTTGTGGCCTTTCTTGCGGGGATTCTGATCCTCCAAGTTGCTGATTTCCCTGCCTGGCAGGCCCCGTCCCCCATTCAGGCTCGGTTATTCCTGGATCTCCCCTGGACGCGCCGACAGCCGGCCAGTGTTCGGGAAATTAGCATTCGAATTAGCCGCCCGCCCCCACCCCCTTGAATCCGCTGGCTGAGGCAAATTGGCAGCCATCGCGCCCGGGAACAAAGAAGTGAAATCGGGGGAGAATTGGCTGGTTCACCTTCCTTAATTACCGCTTCTGGTTATCTGTGAAAATTTTATGCTTTGTTTCTGTGCAGGAATTGATGCTCAACAATATTAACAAATCTGGCACCTGTTTGAACTGCTCCTCAAAGGTCCAGTGGTGCCCGGCGTCGCTGTCGTCCGGCGAGCCGTCGTCGCCGAGGCCCAGGCCGACCTTCTCCGACGGCGGCGGCGTCAGGCTCTCCGGCGTGCCTCCCCGCTGCTCCTCCTCGCCGTCAGACCTGCCGAGCAACCCGGATGTCGGCGGCATCAGCGCGGACGACGAGGACGGCGGTGGCGGAGGCATCTGAGCAGACGGCAGCGGCGGCGGTGCCGGTGGACGCCCGAGGCCCAGCGGCAGCGGCAGGCCGCCCGGCCGGGCTTGAAGGAACGGCACGGAGGCTGCGACGGCGGCAGCGGCCTCCCTGGCCAGTAACTGCTGGTGATGGTGGGCGAAGAACTCCTGCTGGGCCAGCAGGAAGTCTCGCTGGGCAAGGAAAACCCGTGGCGGCATCGGCAGCGACGTCGGTGGCATCGGCTGCGGAGGCCGCGAATGCGGCGGCATCGGCGGCGGGAGCAGCAACTGCCTCTGCTGCTGTGGCTGCTGCTGCTGCCGCTGCCGCTGCGGGGACGGCGACCCGGTCAAGGCCTCGCCGGTGCGGCGCAGCTTCGGCAGGCGAAGGTCGAGCTGCTCCTCGAGCTCGTCGTCAGCCTCGCCGCCGCAGTCATTCTCCGGACGGCGCTCTCTTTCGTCGGTTTCGTCAACCTCAGCCTCCGTCATCAACTCATCGTCGACAACTTCGTCAGCTTCAGCCGTCGTCGCTGGGCCGCCGCGCTCGTCGACATCGTCCAGGGCGGAGCGCCTCGGCGGGACCTCTGCGGACAGCGGCAGGCTGGTTGCTGGCGCTGCGGTCATGACTGCGAGGAGTTGGCAGCGGAGAGGGCAGTCAGTTATTATGCTGCGCTATGCAAACCGGAGGTTTTATGGGGCCGGGTCATCACCCCCTTAAAGAAATTTGGTCCCTAGACTTATTTTCGGTGCCAGGCGATGAGTCATCGAGGCGCCCGGAGACACGGAGAAGCTCGTATTTTTTTCTGTTCCACCAATTTTCACCTCCCGCCCTCCTTCGCTCAGCGGCAAATTCGAGGCAGTCCGAAAAATCTGTCTATAAAAAACAATATAATTCCCCCCGTATCGTTCCCCCTAGCCGGAATTATCCCCATGGGGAGACGGCAGGTCCGGCCGCCGGTAGGAAGCGGGGCGGAGAATCAGACGGAGAGCCGGCAGAGCCATAATTAACTTCATCGCGAGAAATAACAGAAAGCCGGCAGCGTCCAAAAGAGCAAAGTTTTTCTACTCCACCGATGCAATGAAGAACTGCGCAACCGCGGGGATTTTACTATTGGGGAATAAAATTTATCACCGCTTAATTGATGTCCCACCCGAATAGAAGATTCCTGATTTCTCCTTACCTGTGCGTTTTTTGCAGATTGTCGGTGGGCGGTTCGAATCTGGCTGTCCGGCTGCGGGATTCGCGAAGCTGGCTGTTCAGATGCGGCGTTCCCGGGGCGCAGATGAAGGGGGATATAAATTGAATGCGATGCGGCGGAGGCTGAGGCGGGCGGCCCGATGGAATGCGGCAATCGGCGATTGGGCCTGGGAGGCTGGGGAGGCGCTGAGTCGGGCTGAGGAGACTGGAATGGGATCTGGATGGATGATGAGGCTGATAGCCGGCGCTGCTTTAACCGCCATTCCCCAGCCTCCGGCGGCCGGCCATTGGCGGGCAGGCCGGGCAGGAAGGGAAAGCTATCGAAGTGGAAAGGGAAGATTCTGCCGTGATCCTGTCGCGCCACATGTTGGGATTTGACAATTTAGCAATTTTTCTTTGTGAGGGAAGAGGGAAGAGAGAGGGGGGAGATGGGGGCAGAGAGCGGCCCGCAGGGAATTGAACTTCAGTTTTCATTAACAGGGAAGGCTAATTGGCGGCCTGTACGCTCGCAGGCTGCGCACTGTTTTGCAGCAGCTCCCGCAGCCCTAGCGGAGTGAATTTTGGCTTTGGCCTCGCGTCAGTCTTCGAATGTTGGCGGCGGCGATGCCAGTTATGAGCTTAGCAGACTGATAAACACGGCTGCAGAGTCTGCGCATTTCTCATTCTAAGTTGGCAATGTCCTGCAATTCATTGCTTGGACTAGTCCTCTAGAAAATACAAATTAACCTGAAGTTAGTTCAAGCGGATTGTAGACTAGCGTCGGACTAACGACTTGAAGGTGCGGGGGTTCGATTCCCATTTTTTTTATTAGAGGCAAGGGGGCTGTGTGCACCCTGGCGCACTTTAAGCGACATAGGCACACAACCGGCGAGAGGCATTACTGCCCATTCCGCCGACTCCCCTGAGCAGGCATACAAGCGCGCGGATACGTACGCAGGCACACACTCACACAGGAGTGTACAGCGGCACTAACTTTATATTATCGTTAGGCATGTACACTTCACTGCGCCTTGGGGGGTTGGCTCTCAAGGCCGTTAATTGCACGAGCAGAGCCAAGCCGAGATTCCAATTCAGCCCCAAATTAATGTGACTGCACTTGGAATCGAGCCTGGGTCGCTGGCACACCAGAGCAGCTGCGCTACCGCTGGGCTACAGCCCCCCTTTCGATTCCCATCCCACTGGATCAATTGGTGTCCTTGAGCAAGAAGCTTAACTCCGCATTGCTTCAGTTCACCCAGCTGTAAAAATTGGTGTCAGCATTTGCTGGGGTAACTGAGGGTGTGTTTGGGGAAACTTCTTTTCATCTTACTTGCTAAGCGAGCCAATTTACCTGATTATATGATGATTATATTATTAGTTCAAGTTCTGTAGTCTCTGCGAGGCTTCTTGCGCTTTAAAAGTCAACACAGCTTTCAGTGAGAGTCTCCTCGATGTTGACTCCGAACAATGCTCCCAAGAATACGAGCTGAGTATTCTCATGCCAGCACGTATCGCGAGTGCAGATTCAAAATGCATCACTTCAGATTTGGACGGCAAAGCTGAACTGTCTCAGCCCGAGCCCGGCTGCCGCACTCCACCCGTCATTCCAACCCGGCATTGATCGGCCATCGATCGGATTCAATAAAATCGGGGGGGGGGGCGTCTCTGCTTACTCAAAAATTCTCTCCTTCAGCTCTGTCTCCCGCCGTAAGCCCGCCGATCGAAATCCCAAAGCCTGTCCCCTCAATTCCTTAATGGACCGCGGAGGATGAGTTGGGAATGGGGCCAGCATCCACTTCTCTCCATCAGCTTTGAAGGTGGCGAATCCTGCCAGCCCCCCCCCCCACTTCCCGATTCCCACCGACAAGTGCCGCAATTGGATTTTGCCCACCGCACTGCCGCTACTCGCGCCCCGCACTCAAACTCAAAACACTTTGATATCCCATCTCGCACGCGCGGAATCCTCACCCCCAATATCCCACCGCGTTGAGTAGGGGCTTCAATAAAGAGGCCGGGGTGTCCAGGTGCCTAATCTTCAGGCTTCGGCGAGCGCAGTCTTCCGTGTCCATCATCTTCCCGCTCGCCCACTCCTCCGGCTCTGCAGTCCCCAGATTGGCAGGTGGCGCCCTCGAGCAGCCCAGAAATTCAGTCAGGACGCATTGTGTCAGGGCATTAAACACCTGAGCGAAACAGAATTTACAATTACTCCTCATTGGCATTTCAAACTTGATTTATTGAGATTCGAGCCATGCGCGGCGCGTCATCTGCTGTCACAGCGAGGCCGTCAAAGTCTTCGATTGCACAGGCAGGCGCGACCCGCAGTTCCGCATGAGACAGCTGGGAGGGGGAGATGTAGCACAGGAAAACTTCGAACAGGTGCTTTCGATTTCCCTGGCTAATCAATGAATCCCAACGCAGATTGAAGCAATGGGGCTGGGCGCGGACTTTCAGTTTATATCCGGGATTCTGCCGCAATTGACAGCCGCTATCTCACCTGTCCATCAACTGAGTGCCAATTCGCAACTGTCGTTCCGGGAATCTGCAGGAACAGAGGAGAGGCCTGGCGGGGAGCGGCTTGGGTTCATAAATTTCACTGCAAAGCAGCCGCCCTACCTGGCAGCCGGGCCTGCAGGAATCTAGATATTGCGACTGCGGAGAGGGGCGCCACGCCGCAGAGCAACCATGGCATAATTAGATCGTAGGATAAAATCTGCGAATGCCCGTCAAATCCCCGGTGTTTGCGCGAGCTTCCCTGGATTCTGATCTCTCCTCTCCCGTCCCTCCTGTCTCCTCTCTTTTCTCTCTGCTCTCTCCTCCCTCCTTTCTCCACACTCACCTCTCCTCTTCGATCTCTCTTTCTCACTACAGATTTATCCTCATTCTCATCTAGATCCCAAGCCCCAGGTGGGATCGAGCGGATATCAGGAAATCTTTCAGCCTCCTAATCGGATGAAGCCCGTCTTGTTGGGGGGGGGGCTGCCTACCTGGCGATAATTGATTGGGGAATCGGGCGGAGACCGGAGCGCCAGGCCGAAATGGATTCGCCAATAAACTGAATTATTAATTCCAACCTATTCGCAAATTTGTCTTTTTTCTCTCTCTCTCTGCCTCATCCGCCGCTCCTTTCGATAATCCCACGAAGCCTGCCCTTCATCATTAGCCAGCCTCTTCAGGCGCTATCGCGAGCCATTTGTCATACGATGAGGCTTTGGCGGAGTCTGCATACGCGGCTGAAATCGCCTGAGCAGTGCTGCCTCCGAAATTCAAACAGTTGGAAAAGCTTGGAGCAGCAGCGGAGTCAATGCTTGTCACCGGACTGAGGGGTCACGCGGGTCGGAGGGGAGCTGCAGTGGGAGCCAGACAGGCGGCCCGGACTGCTGAGTGGCCCCTTCAGGCTGTCCTCTCCAAGCGGCCCTCTTGACTCCGCCTGAATGGAATTGAGCACCTGCAGAGTTGGTTGAGCAGACAACTGAGGGCACAACAGGTCAGATTGAGAACCACTCTGCTGGTAAATCTACAAGTAGCAAGTCAATGAAAGCAGCTGAGCAGAGCGAAATTAATAATGGGGATCCAGAATACTGCTTGAGATAGAGGGTGAGAGGTAAGGAATATAGGAGAGATGGGATGGGAGAGATGGGATGGGAGAGACGGGATGGAAGAGACGGGATGGGAGAGACGGGATGGAAGAGATGGGATGGGAGAGACGGGATGGAAGAGACGGGATGGGAGAGTTAAGATGGAAGAGATGAGATGGGAGAGACGGGATGGGAGAGATAAGATGGAAGAGATGGGATGGGAGAGACGGGATGGGAGAGACGAGATGGAAGAGACGGGATGGAAGAGACGGGATGGGAGAGTTAAGATGGAAGAGATGAGATGGGAGAGACGGGATGGGAGAGACGGGATGGGAGAGACGAGATGGAAGAGACGGGATGAGAGAGATGGGATAGGAGAGGTGGGATGGGACAGAAAGTATGGGAGAGATGGGATGGGAGAGATGGGATGGAAGAAATGGGAAGAAAGAGACAGGATAGAAGAGACAGGATGGGAGAAGAATGGAAGAGACAGGATGGGAGAGATGGGATGGAAGAGACAGGAAGGAAGAGATAAGATAGGAGAGACGGGATGGGAGAGACGGGATAGGAGAGATGAGATGGAATAAACGGGATAGAAGAGACGGGATGGAAGAGACGGGATGGAAGAGACGGGATGGAAGAGACAGGATGGGAGAGACGGGATGGGAGAGACGGGATGGAAGAGACGGGATGAGAGAGATGGGATAGGAGAGGTGGGATGGGACAGAAAGTATGGGAGAGATGGGATGGGAGAGATGGGATGGAAGAAATGGGAAGAAAGAGACAGGATAGAAGAGACAGGATGGGAGAGATGGGATGGAAGAGACAGGAAGGAAGAGATAAGATAGGAGAGACGGGATGGGAGAGACGGGATAGGAGAGATGAGATGGAATAAACGGGATAGAAGAGACGGGATGGAAGAGACGGGATGGAAGAGACGGGATGGAAGAGACAGGATGGGAGAGACGGGATGGGAGAGACGGGATGGAAGAGACGGGATGGAAGAGACGGGATGGAAGAGACAGGATGGGAGAGACGGGATGGGAGAGACGGGATGGAAGAGACGGGATAGAAGAGACGGGATGGAAGAGACGGGATGGAAGAGACGGGATGGGAGAGACGGGATGGAAGAGACGTGATGGAAGAGACGGGATGGAAGAGACGTGATGGAAGAGACGGGATGGAAGAGACGGGATGGGAGACAGGATAGTAGAGACGGGATGGGAGAGACGGGATGGAAGAGACGGGATGGAAGAGACGGGATGGGAGACAGGATAGTAGAGACGGGATGGGAGAGACGGGATGGGAGAGACGGGATGGAAGAGACGGGATGGAAGAGACGTGATGGAAGAGACGGGATGGAAGAGACGGGATGGAAGAGACGGGATGGGAGACAGGATAGTAGAGACGGGATGGGAGAGATGGGATAGGAAAGACGGGATGGAAGAGACGGGATCGGAGACAGGATAGAAGAGACATGACAGAAGATTGACAGCAGCTGGGACTGCAGGATGGACAGGTAACGACAAGACCGGACAAAGTTTATTTAATGGCCGCGTGATGCATCAGGACAGCTGCGGAGCCAAGTCCCAGAATGCCGAGTCGAACTCCCCAGTGAATCGGCCGTGTTGCCAGCCCAGGCCCGGCCGTGATGCAACCATGGCTTACAACTTGGCTGACAAAATCTGCATTTAGAATTTTAACCCAGGAATTGAATTGGGGATTGAGGTGGCGTCATCATCATCATTTTCCCTTTAGTGAGGGGAAGTCCGAGCCCTGTTGTTCCGCAATATCTGCAACGCGTCAGCTGCCGCGCCGCGGAACTGCGGAGGTCGGATAGTTGTGGAAGTTCGCAGATTCTGAAAGAGGCGTCTTTGATTTCCCGGGTTGCTGGGGGCCTGAGGACGGCTGTTTAGTTTCCCAGCGTTGCAGAATTTCTCTGCTACTAAATATCCCCCATTTGCATAACCTGTTGACTGTAGAGACGGATAAGTTGAAGACAGTATCTGAATGTGAAGCGATGGGTGCCACTTGGCGGGGGCATTGTATCATTTTTTATCGCCGGCATTCAAGTGTCAAGGAGGCCAAAAACTGACCAATTTGGGCTGGGGACTAAAACGTTTTCTGTGTAAAGTGCGACCGGAGGCAGGGGTTCCTCGGGAGCGGCGCTGCGGGCCGCTCTTAAGTGGATTAATAAAAAAGAGTCGATGGGGTGGAGAGCCACCTTGCCGATTGGGGGGATCGAGCATCTGGCCAGAGACATCAAAATGCTTTTCTTACACCTGACCAGCCTCCAGGTGTGCCGCATTGCGCTGCTCAGCCGCATAAAGAATTCGTCATAAAGAATTTTGCTTGCGCGAAATGCAGATCGGCTTTTTGCACCAACAATAATTTTACACCTCTTTGAAATCCGTGACGGGAGGCAATGGCGGGCGGTTGAGGCTCAGAAAGGATTTCCTGGCATTGGCAACTGCAGCAATGAGGAGGAAGGAAAGGGAGAAACAGAGGAAGCAGTAACCAGAAAGCCGATGGCTCCCATTGAGAGTGACGCTGGGTGTGACACTGAGAGTGACACTGAGAATGATACCGAGTGTGCCATTCAGAGTGATACTGATAGTGACTCAAAGAGAGACACTGGTGGCAATGAGATCGCCATTAAGAGGGAATGTGCCATTATGAATTTTATTGAGATTCGTACCGACAATGCCAATAGTGACAGTGACAGTAACAGTAACAGTAACAGTGACAGTGACAGTGACAGTGACAGTGACAGTGACAGTGACAGCGACAGTGACAGTGACAGTGACAGTAACAGTGACAGTAACAGTGACAGTGACAGTGACAGTGACAGTGACAGTGACAGTGACAGTGACAGTGACAGTGACAGTAATAGTAACAGTCACAGTCACAGTCACAGTAACAGTGACAGTCACAGTTACAGGGACAGTGACAGTAACAGTGACAGTAACAGTGACAGTGACAGCGACAGTGACAGCGACAGTGACAGTGACAGTGACGGTAACAGTGACAGTAACAGTGACAGTGACAGTGACAGTGACAGTGACAGTGACAGTAACAGTGACAGTAACAGTGACAGTGACAGTGACAGTGACAGTGACAGTGACAGTGACAGTGACAGTAACAGTGACAGTGACAGTGACAGTGACAGTGACAGTGACAGTGACAGTGACAGTCACAGTTACAGGGACAGTGACAGTAACAGTGACAGTAACAGTGACAGTGACAGCGACAGTGACAGTGACAGTGACAGTGACAGTGACAGTGACAGTGACAGTGACAGTAACAGTGACAGTAACAGTGACAGTGACAGTGACAGTGACAGTGACAGTGACAGTGACAGTGACAGTGACAGTAACAGTGACAGTCACAGTTACAGGGACAGTGACAGTAACAGTGACAGTAACAGTGACAGTAACAGTGACAGTGACAGTGACAGTGACAGTGACAGTGACAGTAACAGTGACAGTAACAGTGACAGTGACAGTGACAGTGACAGTGACAGTGACAGTGACAGTGACAGTGACAGTGACAGTGACAGTAACAGTGACAGTAACAGTGACAGTGACAGTGACAGTGACAGTAACAGTGACAGTGACAGTGACAGTAACAGTGACAGTAACAGTGACAGTGACAGTGACAGTGACAGTGACAGTGACAGTGACAGTGACAGTGACAGTGACAGTGACAGTAACAGTGACAGTAACAGTGACAGTGACAGTGACAGTGACAGTAACAGTGACAGTGACAGTGACAGTGACAGTAATAGTAACAGTCACAGTGACAGTGACAGTAACAGTGACAGTCACAGTTACAGGGACAGTGACAGTAACAGTGACAGTAACAGTGACAGTGACAGTGACAGTGACAGTGACAGTGACAGTGACAGTGACAGTGACAGTGACAGTGACAGTGACAGTGACAGTGACAGTAACAGTGACAGTGACAGTGACAGTGACAGTAACAGTGACAGTAACAGTGACAGTGACAGTGACAGTGACAGTAACAGTGACAGTGACAGTGACAGTGACAGTAATAGTAACAGTCACAGTGACAGTGACAGTAACAGTGACAGTCACAGTTACAGGGACAGTGACAGTAACAGTGACAGTAACAGTGACAGTGACAGTGACAGTGACAGTGACAGTGACAGTGACAGTGACAGTGACAGTGACAGTGACAGTGACAGTGACAGTAACAGTGACAGTGACAGTGACAGTGACAGTGACAGTGACAGTAACAGTGACAGTAACAGTGACAGTGACAGTGACAGTGACAGTGACAGTGACAGTGACAGTGACAGTGACAGTGACAGTGACAGTAACAGTGACAGTAACAGTGACAGTAACAGTGACAGTAACAGTGACAGTAACAGTGACAGTGACAGTGACAGTAACAGTGACAGTAACAGTGACAGTAACAGTGACAGTAACAGTGACAGTGACAGTGACAGTGACAGTGACAGTGACAGTGACAGTGACAGTGACAGTGACAGTGACAGTGACAGTGACAGTGACAGTAACAGTAACAGTGACAGTCACAGTTACAGGGACAGTGACAGTAACAGTGACAGTAACAGTGACAGTAACAGTGACAGTGACAGTGACAGTGACAGTGACAGTGACAGTAACAGTGACAGTAACAGTGACAGTGACAGTGACAGTGACAGTGACAGTGACAGTGACAGTGACAGTGACAGTGACAGTAACAGTGACAGTAACAGTGACAGTGACAGTGACAGTGACAGTAACAGTGACAGTGACAGTGACAGTGACAGTAATAGTAACAGTCACAGTGACAGTGACAGTAACAGTGACAGTCACAGTTACAGGGACAGTGACAGTAACAGTGACAGTAACAGTGACAGTGACAGTGACAGTGACAGTGACAGTGACAGTGACAGTGATAGTGACAGTGACAGTGACAGTGACAGTGACAGTGACAGTAACAGTGACAGTGACAGTGACAGTGACAGTAACAGTGACAGTAACAGTGACAGTGACAGTGACAGTGACAGTAACAGTGACAGTGACAGTGACAGTGACAGTAATAGTAACAGTCACAGTGACAGTGACAGTAACAGTGACAGTCACAGTTACAGGGACAGTGACAGTAACAGTGACAGTAACAGTGACAGTGACAGTGACAGTGACAGTGACAGTGACAGTGACAGTAACAGTGACAGTAACAGTGACAGTGACAGTGACAGTGACAGTGACAGTGACAGTGACAGTGACAGTGACAGTGACAGTGACAGTAACAGTGACAGTAACAGTGACAGTAACAGTGACAGTAACAGTGACAGTAACAGTGACAGTGACAGTGACAGTGACAGTGACAGTAACAGTGACAGTAACAGTGACAGTAACAGTGACAGTGACAGTGACAGTGACAGTGACAGTGACAGTGACAGTGACAGTGACAGTGACAGTGACAGTGACAGTAACAGTAACAGTGACAGTGACAGTGACAGTGACAGTGACAGTGACAGTGACAGTGACAGTGACAGTGACAGTGACAGTGACAGTGACAGTGACAGTGACAGTGACAGTGACAGTGACAGTGACAGTGACAGTGACAGGGACAGTGACAGTGACAGTGACAGTGACAGTGACAGTGACAGTGACAGTGACAGTGACAGTGACAGTGACAGTGACAGTGACAGTGACAGTGACAGTGACAGTGACAGTGACAGTGACAGTGACAGTGACAGTGACAGTGACAGTGACAGTGACAGTAATAGTAACAGTCACAGTCACAGTCACAGTAACAGTGACAGTCACAGTTACAGGGACAGTGACAGTAACAGTGACAGTAACAGTGACAGTGACAGCGACAGTGACAGTGACAGTGACGGTAACAGTGACAGTAACAGTGACAGTGACAGTGACAGTGACAGTGACAGTAACAGTGACAGTAACAGTGACAGTGACAGTGACAGTGACAGTGACAGTGACAGTGACAGTGACAGTAACAGTGACAGTGACAGTGACAGTGACAGTGACAGTGACAGTGACAGTGACAGTCACAGTTACAGGGACAGTGACAGTAACAGTGACAGTAACAGTGACAGTGACAGCGACAGTGACAGTGACAGTGACAGTGACAGTGACAGTGACAGTGACAGTGACAGTAACAGTGACAGTAACAGTGACAGTGACAGTGACAGTGACAGTAACAGTGACAGTGACAGTGACAGTAACAGTGACAGTGACAGTGACAGTGACAGTGACAGTGACAGTAACAGTGACAGTAACAGTGACAGTGACAGTGACAGTGACAGTGACAGTGACAGTGACAGTGACAGTGACAGTGACAGTGACAGTAACAGTGACAGTGACAGTGACAGTGACAGTAACAGTGACAGTGACAGTGACAGTGACAGTGACAGTGACAGTAACAGTGACAGTAACAGTGACAGTGACAGTGACAGTGACAGTGACAGTGACAGTGACAGTGACAGTAATAGTAACAGTCACAGTGACAGTGACAGTAACAGTGACAGTCACAGTTACAGGGACAGTGACAGTAACAGTGACAGTAACAGTGACAGTGACAGTGACAGTGACAGTGACAGTGACAGTGACAGTGACAGTGACAGTGACAGTAACAGTGACAGTGACAGTGACAGTGACAGTAACAGTGACAGTAACAGTGACAGTGACAGTGACAGTGACAGTAACAGTGACAGTGACAGTGACAGTGACAGTAATAGTAACAGTCACAGTGACAGTGACAGTAACAGTGACAGTCACAGTTACAGGGACAGTGACAGTAACAGTGACAGTAACAGTGACAGTGACAGTGACAGTGACAGTGACAGTGACAGTGACAGTGACAGTGACAGTGACAGTGACAGTGACAGTGACAGTGACAGTAACAGTGACAGTGACAGTGACAGTGACAGTGACAGTGACAGTAACAGTGACAGTAACAGTGACAGTGACAGTGACAGTGACAGTGACAGTGACAGTGACAGTGACAGTGACAGTGACAGTGACAGTAACAGTGACAGTAACAGTGACAGTAACAGTGACAGTAACAGTGACAGTAACAGTGACAGTGACAGTGACAGTAACAGTGACAGTAACAGTGACAGTAACAGTGACAGTAACAGTGACAGTGACAGTGACAGTGACAGTGACAGTGACAGTGACAGTGACAGTGACAGTGACAGTGACAGTGACAGTGACAGTGACAGTGACAGTAACAGTAACAGTGACAGTGACAGTGACAGTGACAGTGACAGTGACAGTGACAGTGACAGTGACAGTGACAGTGACAGTGACAGTGACAGTGACAGTGACAGTGACAGTGACAGTGACAGTGACAGTGACAGTGACAGTGACAGTGACAGTGACAGTGACAGTGACAGTGACAGTGACAGTGACAGTGACAGTGACAGTGACAGTGACAGTGACAGTGACAGTGACAGTGACAGTGACAGTGACAGGGACAGTGACAGTGACAGTGACAGTGACAGTGACAGTGACAGTGACAGTGACAGTGACAGTGACAGTGACAGTGACAGTGACAGTGACAGTGACAGTGACAGTGACAGTAACAGTGACAGTGACAGTGACAGTGACAGTGACAGTGACAGTGACTCTAGAAGAGCAATCGAAGCGAGCATCGTGAATTGACATTGCGAGCGCACAACAAAGTTAGAGAGACGCAGAATTGAGGGGCCGGGCGATCTTCAAAAATAGATATGGGGAAGAGAGGAGGCTCAGACCGAAGTCCCAGGGGTTGTTGGGGAGGGGGGCTGATCGCCAGGGGATATCGACCGTGAGCAGTGATTAATGGCTGGGGCTTCACTCCGCTCAGTAATGAATAGCCAAACGGAGAGGCGGCCTCCCCATCCCAACAGGCCCAGCTTAATGGGATGTTTTAATTTTTTCTCTGCCTCTCCCCGTCATCTCACAACTCCTCAAGCTCACCGCATGATTTACCTTTTACTGCCTTACTGCCGCATCTGACTGATTCAAACGAATTAACAGACAGGCGCGCTGTAATCAGGATTGAGGATGCCACTGTATCATTATCCCCCGCCTTTCTCCCTTATTTATTCCCCCTTCTTGAGCTTCTCGAGTCACGCTCTGCCCCTCCCGCTCTCGCCCCGATCCCAGCTGATCCCGGCAGCCATCCCCGTCCTCCACCTGACGGGGGCCGAGCTGCTCAATTGAGCGCAAATTACAGTTTAAACATTCCTAAGCCGATGTTTGCCTTTCGGCTTTCTTTTAGTAGGCCTGTACGGTTTGGCTAGATATCAGCATTCACAACTGGCTAGATATCAGCATTCACAACTGGCTAGATATCAGCATTCACAACTGCGACTAGTTGGCACTGGCAATGGAAAAATAGTCTTCTCTATGCGCTCCCATGGGGTCAATGAAAAATTCAGGGCCGGTTGTAACTACCTGGCAGAGATTGACAATCAAAGTTTTGCTGCCTCTTGAAGCAGAAACAACCTGGATGTGCAGCCGCAACCAAAAACGCTCTTTGAGAGCTGGAAATCATGGATTTGGCCGCTCGCCCCCAGCTCCTTCTTGTGCGCCAGTCTCTGAGCCTGAGGCTGATCTCTGCACTGCCTATTGTCTGCCTGCTCCATTGTCTGGCTTGAGTTGAGAGCTTGAGCTGTGAGCTAGAGATGTACTCGCTCTCACTGTCAACCCCTCCGTTTCTGTCTCTCTCTCTCCCTCGTCACCTATAAGAACAAGCACAATTAAGACAAATTAGCCGAAGGATTCGATGCTTTTTGAACGGAAATAAAAATCAAATCACAATTCCAGATGGCAAAGTCGCGATCTCTCTTAGGCAGCATTGCCGTCATCATTGCCTTGGCAGCCTCATCACAGGGCGCGGCCAACTATTCGTTCGGTGAGCAGCGCTGCTATCCAGAAATTGACTGCTATTTTAAACTGGAGTGATTCTCTTCCTGTACAACACCACCGCCATGATTGCAGCCGTGTTCTGGACCCGGGCCGGGGTGGCAGCGGACCTGAGCGGCCTGTACAAAGACCTGTTCGAGTCCAAACTGCGCAGCTCGTGTCCCGCCGCCGCGCATGCGGCTCTGACATTCGAAGAATTCCCGCTGCCAAAGTGGCCGCCCCTGGAGCTGCTGGAGTCCTGTGAGAGTCTCCCTGAGATTCTAAACTTTGAGTTCAAATTCTCTGAAATTGAGTTAGTGTGAATCAATACTTTTTGCACCTGTAAGACCATCAACTACTGCCTCTGATCTGAGCTGGGCTTCAATTTTTCTGATTCTACTTTCTCTTCAAAAAATTCTGCCAATCCAACGTCCTTGTCAGTCCAATGTCCTTGTCAGTCCAATTTTTCCTTGTCAGTCCAATGTCCTTGTCAGTCCAATGTCCTTGTCAGTCCAATGTCTTTGTCAGTCCAATGTCTTTGTCAGTCCAATGTCCTTGTCAGTCCAATGTCCTTGTCAGTCCAATGTCCTTGTCAGTCCAATGACCTTGTCAGTCCAATGACCTTGTCAGTCCAATGTCCTTGTCAGTCCAATACTTTTGGGACTTAAGCGTCCTTGACAGTATAAATGCTAGGAACTCAGAGCAAAAAGTCACCAAGGAACTCAAAGAAGACCTTCTCCTAACAACAAAAACTTTCCAGACGCCTACCGGCTGTCGAGTTCGAACTTCCTCTTCGCTGTCGATGCAGAGGACAACACCGACAATATGGGCCGCAGTACCTGGAGTCGGATGCTGCGATCGGCGGCGCCGCCTTCGCTCCGCTGGCACTCGTCAGTGGCTGCGCCGTCGCCGCCGATGCTGCAGCTGGCGCCCGGACTGGCGCTGGCAGCCGCGGCCACGCAGCTCGTCACCTCGGCGTCGCTGATTGTCGGCGCACCGTACCGGGTGCGCGATCTGGCGCCGCTCTTTCCCAACGGCGGCGGCGCTGGCAGCGGAGGCGGCGTCAACTGTCACCGACTGGACGTTGACGGAAGCAACGCCGCCGAGATTGTGGACCGCCTGCTGCACCCCTTCAGGCCAGACCGGCTGCTGCTGGTGGTGGCCGGACGGCCGCTGCTGACCCGGCTGCTGCAGGCTGCTGCTGGCACCAGACTGCGGGAAACCCAGCAGCGATGGCTGCTGTTTGACACGGTAGGATCAGCTCTGCTGCCACTGCTAATGCAAAGTGACCGGCGTGATGAGTGAATGTAGTGATGAGTGAATATAGTGATATGTGAATGGAGTGATGAGTGAATCAAGTGGATGAGTGAATTCACTGATGACTGATGAAGAAGGACGGTCAGTGATCAGTGTGCTGCAATGAACTGACTGATACTCTGAATGAGGAGTTAGTGAATTCCTAATCTCCGATTCTAAAACTACATTTATATCAGTCAATAGGTCCCAGAAAGCAGCCGAGCCACAAAGAGCTCAGCTGGCTTGATGCGGCTGCGCAGTTGCCGACAGAAAGCCGGCCAAATGTTTTTCTTGCCACTGCAGCCCCAAGGAGGCGAAAATGACTCTCCAGCATCCACCTGTCAGACCTCATCTGTCTTGGAAAGATTTGTTAGGGCAAAGTGTCATCAGATTTGAGGAGCCCGGCTGGCTGTTCAGGAGAGAAAAAAGCAGAAACAATTTTGCTTGTCTTCTTTTACTTAAAAAAGAGGAAATCGAGGCTTTAATCAGCGCCGGGAAATCGGCTGTCATCCCCTGTCAGCCTGTTTACGATGAAGCTGGGAGACTGGATTGACGGACTCGCCGGCGTAGAAAAGCACAAAAAAATCGCAAAAAACGCGCAGCCAAATGGAGGAGAGATTTTATCTGTTGGTAAATTTGTGCGTAAATAAAGTGTCTTCGCTTTCTGCTATTGTGAAGAATCAAATTGCAGCGAGAGATTCAGGTTAGCTTTGGGGGACAACCGGGGGCATGCAGACTGAGCTGGGACTGTCGCTTATACCGGTAAAATGACCGGTGATCGTGACGGATTTGATGCTCTTTACAAGACAGAAAGTGGCCAGAATTAACCATTCTTGGCATTTCAAAATATCCCTATTTTGGGTTGAAGGCAGGCTTTTTCGAGATAAGAAACTTCAAGCTTTAGCATTATCGTAATGATAGACAAAATGGTCGGCCTCTCAAGTTCCTGCAATAAAATTAAGAAAGTGCGCGTTTTGTGAAGGTTCATTCCCAGAATGATCGAGAAACAGCAAAATGCCGCTGAAGTCCGCACAAACTTTAGCATAGTGGGGGTTTTACCATAGACAAAACTTGGTGCGGACAACCCCAACCCAGGCTCTTTCACAACCCTCAATTGTTGTTCAACAATACAAGTTCTGTCAGCGAAGGCATGACTTGCTATTTCAATAAAATTTGCATTCGGGATGCAGAAAAACTTGCAAGACTGTAGAGAAGTCTCATTGAACCACACACGAACCTCAAAGGGCTTAGCGGTGGGTAGCGAGCGGCGCAATGACACCGAGTCTTTGGTGTTTGCCAACGAGGCCGACAACGTTACTGCTATGGAGTTCGGACCTTTTACTGAGGAATTGGGCCGCAAACTGCTAACTACGGAGCACGTGATGCTGTACGACCTGCTCAGCGTGTGGACCGAGTTCGTCAGGCAGCTCGCCTGCGGCAATGGCGTAAGACCATTTATTATCAATTCAGCTGAGTCGGACAGTCTGGGAATGGAATTAAGATTAGAATTGGCTGGTCTGGAGAAAGGACGGAAGGAGAGGGGAGAGGGGCGACAAGGAGGGAGAGAGGCGAGAAGGAGGGAGAGAGGCGAGAAGGAGGGAGAGAGGCGAGGAGGAGGGAGAGAGGCGAGAAGGAGGGAGAGGCGAGAAGGAGGGAGAGGCGAGAAGAAGGGAGAGGCGAGAAGAAGGGAGAGACGAGAAGAAGGGAGAGACGAGAAGGAGGGAGAAAGGCGAGAAGGAGGGAGCGAGGCGAGAAGAAGGGAGAGGCGAGAAGGAGGGAGAGAGGCAAGAAGAAGGGAGAGACGAGAAGGAGGGAGCGAGGCGAGAAGAAGGGAGAGGCGAGAAGGAGGGAGCGAGGCGAAAAGAAGGGAGAGGCGAGAAGAAGGGAGAAAGGCGAGAAGAAGGGAGAGAAGCGAGAAGAAGGGAGAGAAGCGAGAAGGAGGGAGAAAGGCGAGAAGGAGGGAGGGACGAGAAGGAGGGAGAAAGGCGAGAAGAAGGGAGAGACGAGAAGGAGGGAGCGAGGCGAGAAGAAGGGAGAGGCGAGAAGGAGGGAGAAAGGCGAGAAGAAGGGAGAGGCGAGAAGGAGGGAGAGAGGCGAGAAGAAGGGAGAGGCGAGAAGGAGGGATCGAGGCGAGAAGAAGGGAGAGAGGCGAGAAGAAGGGAGAGACGAGAAGGAGGGAGAGAGGCGAGAAGAAGGGAGAGGCGAGAAGGAGGGATCGAGGCGAGAAGAAGGGAGAGAGGCGAGAAGAAGGGAGAGGCGAGAAGGAGGGAGAGAGGCGTGAAGAAGGGAGTGACGAGAAGGAGGGAGAGAGGCGAGAAGGAGGGAGAGAGGCGAGAAGAAGGGAGAGGCGAGAAGGAGGGAGAGAGGCAAGAAGGAGGGAAAGGCGAGAATGATGGGAAGAGAAAAAGCGAGGTCTGCGAGTACGTCTTTCGAAGAAAGCACAGCAATTCAGGCACGCATGTGCATTGGCTCATTTATTGTGACTAAAGTGATTAAGGCAAGGTAGCCTGACTACTATTAGCAGTATGTGCATTTAAAGGCTCTATTAATGCCTTCCACAGACGCTGCAGGAGAAAAATGTCACCGGGCTGACGGGAACATTTCGCCTGCTCCCCGACGGTGCAGTCGCTCGTGACAACTGGCGCCTCGGCATCTACCGGAACTTGCCGCTGCGACCGGAACTGGTGAGTCAGCTGCAAATAGGCGCCCTTTAGCAGCTCAAAGTGTACTAACAGTAGTAAAAGAAGGACATATAACTGCTTGATATATTGCTTTGTTCTGTCATGAATTCTCTTTTGCCGCACGTACAGGTGGGCGAGTTTTCAACAGACGGTCGGTTCAGCCTGAGTCCGATGAGGCCGACCGACACTTCGCGAGAGGCCGTCTTGCAGCACTACCGACAGGCGCCGCTGAAAGTGCTTCTCGTGCTGGCAAGTCTGGCTTAGAAGGGCAGGGGGGGGGGAAAGGAGAGGAGAGAGAGGCGAGGATTAGAGGATGGAGAGAAGCGAGTAGAGGTCGGAGAGAAGCGAGGAGAGGATGGAGAACAGCGAGAAGGAGAGGATGGAAAGAAGCGAAGAGAGGGTGGAGAGGTGAGAAGGACAGGGTGGAAAAAAGCGAGAAGGAGAGGATGGAGAGAAGCGAGGAGAGGATGGAGAGAAGCGAGTAGAGGATGGGGAGAAGCGAGGATAGGATGGAGAGAAGCTGATGGCGCAGCTCGAGATGTACACTGAAATAACATGAACTCCAACATGGCCATAGACAATTCGTTACCGGTAGTGCAAACAGTCAACACAGAAGTGAAAAGGAGACAGCGGAGAGACTGCATCTCCTCATTGCACTACTTATCGGAGTAATAAATTATGTTTTTTCTACATCTAACCAAAACACTACAGGACAACCCGTACGTCCGATTCAAGACGGGCATGGAAGACAAGACCGGTCAGGCGTTGGAGGATCGCCTGGAAGGATTTTCCTTCGAGTTGTGCATCCGGCTGCTCAGGCAGAACCTTGGGGTGAGCGTTCCTATTTGGGGTGAATTTCCTCTAATAGCAGTTCATTGACGCCCCTGTCTATTGATGCCCACTAATGATGTCCTTTCCACTGACCTACCTGCTATCTAACACCTGTCAACTGAAACTTGTCAAAGGATTTCCAATATTTTAGAGGTCTTATTTACGTAATAGGTTCTCTAATTAGATTACATTCAGCCCGAAAAATTCCAATAAAACTGGCAGATTACCAACTTGTCCTTGGAGCTGCTTCCCAACGCCACTGCAATCGACAATGACGCATGGGTGCGAGTTGCCGGCGCACTCGCCGACGGTCGCGCCGACATTGCCTGTTCAGCGATGACGCCGCCGTCGACGTCGCTTTCGCACCAGATGGCGAGCTGGCCGGCGACGTTAAGCCGCGCGTACATCCAGACAAACATGTCTGTGCTTTTCCGCGAGGTGCGCAGCGACCCCACCGAGTCCATGTTTCAGTTTGCCACTTCGATGCACCTGTACGTCTGGCTGGCAGGTCTCGGGAGCGCCGTTCTCCTCGCGCTGACCTTGACTGGTCTGTACCGGCGTCACAAGGACCGAAGCCGATTCCATGCTGTCTACACTGCCTATTCGGCTCTGGCGATGCTGTTCCAGGTTTGCTGGATGTTGTGAATGTGCATGCTCTATACTATTAATAAGATTAATCTTCTATTGTCAATGCTATTAATAAGATTAATCTTCTATGCTCTATGCTATTATTAAGACCAATGCTCTATGCTCTATGCTATTTGTAAAGACTTCACTTTAGATTGTAGAACGATATAAGCTTGATACGAGGCAAGCGACTGCGATTTTTATTGTAAGTATTGAGCACGATACGTTTAGTGGATAACGCTTAGGGGTGGAGAACAAAAGTAGCCAGATTGAAGAACGTACATGAGTAAGAGAGTACATCAAGATATTGTAGAAAGGCGCACAGAGCGAAACAGGTAAAAACACCACCCCCAAACACTGAATAAAGTACAAGCTAACATCACTAACAAAAATCAACCCAGCCAAGTCACCACACTATTAATATTAATAAATGCATGCTCTGAATGAAGCTGAAGGATGACATCAGGAGCGCGAGGCAAAGGCGATCGGTCTGTCGATACCGTTGATTCGATGACTGATGACAGCGCCTAAGCCGTATGGAGAAGCGTCGCACTCCAGCACTAGCGGCTGCCGCTCATCGAAATGTGCGAGCACTGGCGCCCTGCTGAACAGCTCTTTGCACTTACGGAAGGCAGCATCCCGGTTCAGTAGACGATGCAGTGGGGCCAGCTCGGTGGACAGGTTCGGCAGGAGTTTGCCATAGTAGTTGACCAACCTCAGGAAGCTGCGGAGCTGAGTCTCGTCCTTGGGCGCTGGCGCATCCATGATGGCCCGCACCTTCTCTGACAGCGAAATGGGCGGCAACGCCTCCTCGCTATTTCCGGACGCACAAACACTCGAAACTGGAAACTCGCTGTTTCCGGAGCCCCCTGCAGCTAAGTCAAGTAAGTCAAGTTCTCTGACAGCGGGTGAAAGCTGGCAGCATCGATTCGATGTCCCAGATAGCTCACACTCTCTTGCATGAAGCTGCACTTGTTCAGTCCGCACTTCAGGCCACTCTGCTGCAGGCGCTGTAGAACCAACTCTAGTGAACGCAGGGGGCTCTCGTCGTCGCTCCCGGTGATGATGAGATCATCGATGAAACAGGTGACATGCGGAATGGCCTGCAGCAGGCTATCCATGAGCCGCTGAAAAATTCCGACTGCAGGCGCCACGCCAAACGGAAGCCGGGTGTAGCGCAGCTGCCCTTTGGACGTGTTGATGGTGCAGATCTGTTGAGAGACCTCGTCCAGAGGCATCTGCAAATACGCCTGTGAGAGAGAGGTCGAGCTTCGTAAACTTCTGCCCTCCGGCCAGCTTAGCGAATCGCTCGTCAATCCGAGGCAGCGGATACTTTTCCGGTTCCACGTCGAGATTCACCGTCTGCTTGAAGTCGGCACAGATGCGAACGGATCCATCGGGCTTGAGCACCGGAACAATAAGCGATGCTTAGTCAGAGCTACTCACGGGCTTTAGCACACCTTGCTCAATCTCTTTGTCTAGCTGTGCCTCAACCTTGGCCTTCAGCGCGAAATGCACGTTGCGGGCCTTTAGAAAGCGAGGCCGGGCCCCGTCATTCAGTCGCAGCTACACTGGCCGCCCTGTATACTGGCCGAGTCCGGACTCGAACACACCGGAATACTGCTTCAGCAGGTCGCGGATCATAGGATGCTCACCGCTCTGATGCGACTGCATCTGCTCGATCCCGCGCCAGTCCAGGGGCAGATCGGCCAGCCAGTCTCGCCCAATCAAATCTGAACCGGAGCCATCTACCACGAGCAGCGGCAGGACCTGTCTCCTCCATCTCCGACTCGACTTCGCGCACCGCCGCCTGGTTCTTGCGTCGACCACTGGATGCCTGGGACTTGCATGCAGCTGCCGTGTGCCCCTGCTTGGAGCAGTTGAAGCATTTCTTGCTCAAGAAGGGACACTTGGATACCAGATTCCGCTGTGAGAGACACCGGAAACAGCGTCTGGCAGTTGCCGACTGCTGAACGACGTGAACGGACTCTGGCTCGGTGCCCTTCATCACAAGTTGAGTGCCCTCGGCGGCCGTAGCAAGGGCCTGTGCTGTTGATGGTGCCTTTGCTAGCGTCAGTTCCTTTTCAGCAAGGAGTTTCCGCTGGATTCCGTCATCGTTGATGCCCAGCACGAGCGTGTCCCTCAGCATTCCGTTCAGGTTGGTGAGATTGCAACCTTTGCCAAGCTGACGGCAATGGATTCACCAGACTGACGGTTTCGAGTGAAAAAGCGATGGCGCAGAACGATTTCTGGCGGCGTTGGGTCGAAGTGTTCCTTCAGTACTTTGCAGATGTCAGCATAAGACGTTCCAACTGAAGGCTGCAGAGCAACTGATATGTTTGTTTCCCACACATACTGAGCAACACTGCTCTCTTTTTCTCATCTGCAATGTCGTTGGCAACAAAAAAAACTGTTCAATGCACTCTTGGTATTGAATCCATGCCTCTGTCCCTTCTTTGAAGGGTCCGACAGAGCCAATTTGGTTCATTCCTCGACTCCCGAGTCGACTTAAGTCATTTAGCTAGCAGCCACAACACTGGATTTAAATATCATGTGACAAACATTGCTACGTGTTACTAACGTGTTACTTAAATAAATGGTACTAAAAACTAAAAACTTAAGCTATAGAATTCCTCTAACTCGAATGCAAAAGCTGGCTTTAAGTCACATTTATTCAATGCCGAATTAAACCTTATTAGGGCAGATGCCGGCAGCCGCAGCGACCCTCCGGCCGGTTTGCTGTGTCGGCCTTCCGCCTGACAGCGCTGCTGCTTCTTGTAGCCTTCGCGGCCAACTTAGCCGGCCAGCGATGCCTGAACAGAGTGCAGGTGCCCATCGGGGGAACGCTGAGGAGCCTGCTGGACCAGACAACCCACAGGTTCGGCACTCTGGCTAATTCCAGCTATTCCGCCTATTTCAAAGAGTCGCCATTCCCTCAGTTGCGCATGGTCTATGAGCGAATGCAGCACCGCGGCGGCCTGTTCTCGAACGCCCAGATCGGCCGCGCCGCCATGGAGACCGGCGACTTTGCTCTGGTCTACGACGCCAAGCGGAACGCCTACTGGAGCCAGCTGACCTGCGACGCCCGGCTTGTTGTGTTCGACGGCATCCCAATCGAGCTGGGGCTGGCGCTGCCGACTGGATCTCGGCTGTTGCCGCTGATAAACGAGGAGCTGGCGGCTGCCATGGACAACAGAACTGACGACTGGCTAGACGAGTTGGAGCGTAGGTGCGCTTGCTTTCACAAAAAAATTTTCTAACTGAAAATGTTAGTCAACTTTGAAGCATAGTCTAGCCGCAGAGTCGCATGCTTATACTAGAACTCTTAACGCAGCCCCTGACCTGCATGACTAAGAAAAGTCAGTTTTGCGCATGTTTGACATTTTTCATCAACTCCGTTAAACTGCATGGGTAATTTAACCTACCTAATTTGGTGTGCTATTAATTTAGATGTTAATCTAACGAGTATACTCAGCTAAATTGAAATCCGTCCAACTCTCGCACACCGCTCCCCCCGCTTCATTCCTCAACTCAAGTCTGCCGCGGCGTAGCTGAGTTAGCTTAGTCACTCGCAAAGATTGAGAGACTTTACCTGCCCTCTCAAAAGTGGTGACCACAGACGGAATCTTTTGTGATGGCGACTTTTCTATGTTGCTGAGTAAATATGTATAAAAAGTCAAAAGTGTAAGAGTAAAATATCCCGAAATCTGAGTTCCCACACAGACCCCTGCACTCTGCGATGATAGTCAGCAAAGCACAGCGGATGGTATCAGCAGCCGTCTATAGGCCAGAGAGTCACCTGCATCTTGTCTTGAGAACTAGAACAGTAGTGGCAATTGACCCCTATGTAGGAGTATGTATAGCCTCGCTGGGTGCACAGATGATAATAAAACATTTGCAGAAGTGCTGTGAGCAGCATGACGCAGCGCCTTCAGCGACATCGTCCCACAACCAGCTCTGAGGCAATTCTGCTCATTTCTGAGCACAGACAAGCTCGCCAATGCTGTACGCAGGCACGCACTCACGCACACGCTCACACAGGGTGTACAGCGGTACTGACTTTCTAATCGTCAGACATGTACATTCTATGTACACACAGAATCGAACCAGAGGTCGTGGCACGAGAATTGGACGTGTTTAGCTCGTACCACTGAGTAAATCAGCGAAAGGTCAAGGACCCAAGTTTTCAAACTCTGTCGGCATGGCAATGAGGCTTCTCCTTTGACATGATATGAAGAGTCTTTCATGCAAATATCCTTCCTAGGTTTTTTGCTACTACCCAAGTATTTATCAATAAATTAAATAACAAATATGACCAAAGCTACTTATTTACAAAAATTCTTGCCTGATGAAGCAAGTATACATGTTTTGATTGTTTTAAAGCTATTGGGGTATTGTAGCTAGGTAAGCTTAGGGCAGGGTAATTTGGCATAGCAACAGGGTTAATCTAGGTTACCCAGCTCAAAATTTTACGAGCCACTACGCCTAATTGCAAGGGACCACCATCGGGGCTCCCGCAGATACTTTGAGGTGCCCGCCGGCGAGCGCCCGCTTTGCAGCGACGCCAGCAGTAGCAGCAGAATTGGCGCCTTCCTGTCCCACCTGGCGCCAGAGGAGCCGCCAAGCCTGGCGCCTCGGCCTGGCGCTCTGACGCTACGCGACACTCTTGGGCTGTCGCTACTGAATCTGTTCAGCTGCGCGCTGGTGCTACTGGTGGCCGGGCTGGAGCACGGCTTTGACCGCTGCCGCAACCGCTGGGGCCGGAATCTGGTTGACCGGGAGGACAGCGTCCGGGGCAGCTCCGGCGACCGTAGGCGAAGCACCCTGGTGCTGATGCAGGTGGACGAAAGCATATTATGAGATTCTTTGGTCCCTGCATCAGTGAATTTGTATTTTATATTATCGTTTGAAATAATACATTAAAAGTTCAGAAAAATCCACTCTGCAATTTAAGGCAATGCTTTTTGACATTATTGCGTCTTGATGACTCATCAAACAAATTTATAATTGAAGGATAGACATTCATAACAAAAAAAACAGAAAATCGGTCATTAACAATACAAAGCGATCAAAGAACTTGATTTATGCATGCATTTTTGTTTTTACAGTCGTCTTTGTTTTAACATGCATGGTCCTTTGATAGTATAATAATTACATGAAGATAAAAATTAGAATCTGTTAATAATTTTTAATAAATGTAGCCATACAAAAACACAAAACTCTTGACTGTTACAAAATATTTGTCATGTACGAGCTATATTAAGGAATATCTGTAAAAGCAGCATAAATAAATATATTAATTTAATAAACCCAATATATATATAAGCAAATATATTTACTTAAAAATGAATTAATTTTGAGAAATCACGTATCAAACTATTATTTTCTTCGTGCTCGTTTAAACTGCAACATATGCAAACCTGGTGCAGGTGCTTGTTTTGTAAAAAAACCTCGACAAGTATTACAAGCTAAAAGTACACGAGAGAAATTCCCTAAAAATTAGTACAAAATAAGATATTTAATACCCAAATTCAAGAAGGTAGGCTTGTAAAATTCACGAAAGCAGACTACCTCCGTTCCTTATTCTTTCCAACCACAGATACTAAAATAACTACGCTCGTAGATGGGCCACCCAGGCATATACTGTATACTTGGAAAACAGCTCTCTACTTTCATTTCAGTAGCAAAGAAGAATACATAAGCTATTTTATAAAAATAAAGTCAGCTGAAATGACTTTGATAAGTTTAGAAGCCCAAGCTTGCAGACGTAAACAACTTGCTAATTGGTTCAGCCATAATGTACATTAGCCAGTCCACTGAAATGTACATGGCAGCTTTAGGCTGGAATTCCAAAAAGGCAATAAAATTTGGGGCGGGGTGGGGGGTAGTGTGGAAAGGCACGGTTGGAGGGTTGGGGGGGGGTAAGAGCCAAATAAATGAGCCTTGGCTTTAAAATACATAAAAATGCTTCTTCTTAAACTTTCTAGTGAACTTAAAGTAGCTTACACGCAAATGTGCTGAATGTCCCATTTAGTTATTAAAGTATCTGTGTTTCTAAATTTTTCCAATCTGTGAATTTCCAACAAATTTAAAAAAAATCGTTTAAAGTACCGAAAGTTTGTCAGGTCGACGATGGATGAGAAATCGAGATGTGGGATACTCAGTTCCCTTAATCGATTAATTAACAGGGAAATTGATGGAAAAAGAAAGTGTGCAGGTTTCCGGTGTTTTTCACACGGAGAAAAATATTTTCCAATGGAAATTGTTGAATACACTCGGATCTCGACAGATATATTCTCCACAGAGGAGCAGTTTTACATCTTTGTGGTAGAATCTAATGCACCTGTGATATTCCGTTCAGCTGCAGCGAAAAGCGTCATACCTGGGAAAAATGTATGAAACCCTTCCTTCCCTACGAGCTATGCAAAAACGCATGGAAACTGGATTAGTATTCCTACGGTTGCATAACAATGTAGTCTGTGAGTGCCAAAAGTTCTAAGAATCCACTTGCATTTAGAGCCTGTTTCAAATTTTATAGACGTCATTTGCTTAGCAAATCAGGTGCGTCCTGACCCTGCCTAGAAAGCGTCTGCTAGGCTTGCGACTCCATCGACTCCTCGCCCTGGTACTCTTTGGCAGCCGCCGCAGCAGCCTTTCGCAGGCTCCTATTTTTCTGGGCTGTATTCCATATGCGTCTAACCTGCAGCCTGATTTTTAAGCAGGCAAATTCTATGAGCGCCAGCAGCAGGGTGAGCACGCAAACGGCCAGGTTGATGGCGGTGATGCCCATGGTATTATTGTTAAGGGTCAGCGCGCCCCGCTTTGTGTTGAAAACTTCTGCCTCCGAGGGAATCCAGTTGATGATGGAGTGCGGTAGAGAATTGTTTGTGCAGTCCGGCAGGTTGCTTTTGGGTGGATTGAAGTACCTGTAAAAATCAAGAGTCATATTGCTTTTGCTGAATCGGGGTGCCCTTATAGGTACAAATTTGCAGACCCTTTACCATTGACTTCTACGAATTTTTATTTATAGATATTCTTAACCAATATAACTCACTCTAGTTTAAACAAGGAGCTTGATTAAATAACATAAAGTACTCCGAAACATTTACAAACCAACCGATTTACTTTTTGTACAGCAGGTCTCGCTCCCCGCTGCTCACCAGTCGATTGATAATTCGATTGATCATATCATCGTACTCCGCGTTCGCCGGGAGTCCCAAGCGCGCGCTGTCCTGCCCAAAGCTGCCAGTCTCATAAAAGTCGCACAACATCTTCGAGTAGTAATGGTTCATGGCCGAGTTGTAAATGAATGCAAAAGTACCGCCTCTGACTAAGCTGAGCGCGTGGCTGATGTTCCGTGGCTGGGTACGATGTGGGTCGTTGGCGATGTGCCGGTAAGCTAGCAACTCCAGCCTGACATACGAGTGCTTCAAGAAGTCCAGGTACACAGAGCCGAAGAGCGTACCGTATTCGTACGCCTCCTGCATCGGGAGGCTCTTGAGATCAGTGATCTCCATCTGGATTCTTTCCAGAGTCCGCTTAGCTGCATAGTGTGTCACGTAGATGATTAGAAAGATGAGCACAAATAGCCAGAAAACCATTGTTATCTGCAAAATATCAGAGTGCAATTTCACAATTTATAATTATATCGAGAATTAAGCATTTGAACAGTAATACAAGCGTATCACAATGTTTCACCAGCTGTGCTGACGGGCGATCCGGTATCGTTGTCTTCACGCCCTGGATCAGCGTGCCCAATGCGACGTAGATGGCTTCGTACAAGCTGAGCCGCTGTTCGTTCCTGCTAATTCGATGCAGCACCGCCAGCACCAGCCCCGATGCAAGGCCGGAGCCGAGCAAGGCCAGCCAGGTGTACAGGTGTAGCGGAGAGAGAAATTCAAATAGCAGTTTAACTGGATTGACCTCTGGCTTTGAGTACAGGATGGATAGCTGAAATGATTGGATGGGCTGCGTAAATTTGACGACGTTACGGCGCAGCTCCGTGTCGGACATTGAAGCGCAGGCCATGTCAGCAGCATTCAGCATCAGTGTAGCCACCATGCCGCCCCAGCCATCTACCGGATCGTAAGAGCCATATTTACCATCCGGCTGTAGAAAGACTTCGACAGAGTTTAACTGTTGGAGTAAAGTAGAACTGCTTATGAAGTTATGAATTTTACAGCTTAAATTTTCCTGTCACAGTCAAATCAAGTTCTAAACCTATTGACTAGCATTGAACGATGATGAGTTTTGTTGCCAAATTAAAAAATATTCACTCAGCTCGAATAGCTTTTAAAGTCTTCTAGAGTCATTGCGTTTAAATTCGGATACACTTGGGGTGTCGTGAAATTTCAATGCGAATGTTTTATTTACGAGCTATATTCTATATCTGAAAGCTGTATACAGGCCATGCATTTAGTTGATTTTTATAAGCTGCGAGCTAATGGAAAGACAGCTAATAGAAGCTGGCCGCAGGAAATACATAACATGAGCGTAGGCTGAACTGTGATAGATTAAAGACTCAACAACCACGTCACAAAAACTCACCGACATATTCTCTAGGATCTGCTTACAAATGTCCATCGCAAACCCCTCTAGACGGTCGTATAAGCTTACATCCGTTCTATTCTCATAGCCTTTCTTATACTGCACGAATGGCGGCGCCTAAAAAACCACAAAAACGGGGAGCTGCGAACAAATGTCATTAACAGAATGTGCATTTAGAGGTACTCAATTGCAGGATGGTTGTCTAGGACACTTACCAATAGAGTTACTACTCTGAACACATTCACGTTGAGTTCACTCTTTAAAACCTGGTCAGTTGGAGTTCTCAACTTAGCTGGTTCGAAGTGAAAGTCTCCGACACTTGACCAGTTGCCAATCTTCAAGGTGTGGTCATTATCAATAAGATATGATATGGAATCTTTTGTCCAGAATTGACTATAAATGCGGACTCCAGTATTTATGATCTGTTGGATAAAAATACTAACTAAGCCACACATCAATGCTTTGGTTCCTTACCCACTCATGCTGATGGCCAAGCCCTTTATAAAAGTTCATAAACCAGTTCAGCCTAGAGACTGTGCCATCAGGTGCAAGACTGAACGAACCGGTCATACCTTCAACAGTTGTGTTCACTTCTGCTGACTGGAGTTTGGCAGAATGGTGGGAAATGTGACTAGGTACTAATCTGTCTTAGTAAAAACTGCAATAATGAACTATATAGATTTCGCACCTGATCGCAAAGTATGTTCGTCAAATACACCGACCAGATTGACAGTAGATCAAACAAGTATATTGACCGCGTTGAGTTCAGTCCAATGTTGATGGCAGTTGCCACAAGGCCAAAGTCCATGGACGTAATATTTTTTGAGACTACCGTAAAGCCATAGAAATTATTCTTCTGTACCAGTACCTGGAATATTTTTTAACTAGTCATGAAAATATCTGAAATCTTGCATTGGTCGGGGGTTCGATTCTCGACCCACTCGAAACCATTTGTGTCCTTAAGCAAAACACTTAACTCTGCATTGCTTCAGCTCACCCAGCTGTAAAATGGGTGCCAGCATTAGCTGGGGTAACTGAGGGTGTGTGTGGCGACCCCCAGGCCTTGGACTGAACAGCCGTACGCAGCCTTCAAATGCGCAGCGCAATAGCTGCGGCTGAGCTGTCGGTTGCACATCTGCCCATTAGGGCTGGTGTAGTCAATTTTCATTATATATATTATTGATGGAAGGCGACTCTGCATAAAAATTACAATCTAATTCTTGTATGCCCATGTACATTTTTGGGATGAGCAATAATGCTCGTACGAAAAAATCCATTGCAGCCACAAAAAGAGCCTCACAGTGTTGAACAGAAACCAGCGATACGTTGGGTGCAGCAATCGGCTTTTGAATGCAGCATACAAAAACTCCTCGGCTTCGGCCGGTTCAGCTGCAAGAAAAAAATTGGTGGCATCCTTCGATTTAAGCTTGTCAATGAGATCAAACTCAGAGCCAGGCACCAGCCGGTAGATCTGAACAGAGCCTGGGAACTTGGCAGAGAGAAGTTCGACGTGAAATGCTTGATAGCCGGGGCCGAGAATGATGCTGAGCCGGCTGCCCACAGCCAGGTTGGTTCCTGCAGACAGCGACAGAGCCCGCGCCACACCGTCCGAGACCAGCGGCAGTGGGATCGGCGCCACCTGGTGCAGCCGCATGCGGGGGTAGCGGCGGGCAGCGACAGAGCCCGGCGTCAGGCCGGTCGACAAGTTTGCCTGAACGAACAGCGGCGCCGTCGATACGTCGGCGTGGGCACCGATGAACAAGCAGTTGCCGAGGTTGGCAATGGCTGAAATGAGTATTAAGAAGCTTTAAAATACGAGGGCAGGATGGACTTTGTAGGAGCGCAGATACAAGTAAGATTGAATTTTTTATTACACCTGCCCCAATTGGGCAGATGTGCAACCCACAGCTCAGCCACAGCTATTGCGCAGGGCATCTGAAGGCTGCGTACGTCTGTTCAGTCCAAGGACTGGGGGGTCGCCACACACACCCTCAATTACCCCAGCTAATGCTGGCACCCATTTTACAGCTAGGTAAACTGAAGCAATGCAGAGTTACGTATCTTGCTCAAGGACAAAAATTGTTCCATTGGGCTTGGGAATCGAACCCCCGACCTTCAAGTCGTGAGTCCAACGCTCTAACCACTAGGCTACAGCCCCTTATCCACAACCCCTTATTGGTGCAGCTAATTGAAATATACTTACTATCAAGAGCAGTTGGGATGTTCATGAGTCTTGTCTGAGCAATCTCCACGAACTGTAAATGGATTGGTTTTGTTTTGATTACTTCCGGACAGGTGTCCGCAATCAATGGCCAGAATTTACTGTCAAACAGATCCTTCACGATTGCGGCTGCGCGCCGATCATTCCATAGCAGCGCTGAAAAGTCCGTGAAATACAGGATTTCATTCTTTATCGAAGATTCGCGAGCGTACTTTCAACTCATGCGAATAGGTAGGTAGGTTGAATTCAAGCATTTAATATTTGCTATTTTTTGTTCACTGCGAATAATGCGGCAATGGCTAGAGTTCCCGTTTTCTAATGACTATGGATCCGGCAGTGTCACATTTCTCAGCTATCAGCTATTCTCAGATAGAAGTACGAGTATATAAAAGACTACTAAGAACAATCTCGTTTTGAATCTCATCACGTCATCT